>BLBF01000070.1:253258-279381 GCA_015471245.1 Laticauda colubrina
TTCCTTCCTTCCTTCCTTCCTTCCTTCCTTCCTTCCTTCCTTCCTTCCTTCCTTCCTTCCTTCCTTCCTTCCCCTGCTTCATGGCAGAAAACTATCTGAGCAAAAGAATGGAATTCAAATTGAATAAACCACATTTGCTCAATTGGAGAATGTGTCTTCCTGTTCAGATAAATGCCTGCACATTGAGGTAGTCGTATTTGTTGATGAGAATAGAAAAATCGTTTGGAAACAAAGAAATGAACAAGGAAAGCTGGAAAGCACCTAGGGATGGGAGGCAGTATACAACAACTGCAGTGACATCATTGCATGTTCACATGTGGAAAGACTCCATACTACCTAGAAGGGAGGAAGATTTGGTGACGATGATGATATTTGCAGAGATGGTTAAATTGACTTCTTTGATTAAAGAAAAGTCAACTTCTATATTCTAAAGTCAACTTTTTATTCCATCCCTTTGTCTCTTTCTTTTTCTCCTTCTTTTTCTCTTCATTTTCTGGGGTCTATATTTGTTTTAGTTGATATTTCTATTCTGTTTAAAAGCTTTCAATAAAAATTTATATAAAACAGTGGTGGTATTGTAGCAGTTCAGCCCGGTTCTGCCGAGCCGGTGGTGCTGATGAGCAGTGGAGGCCGAACCAGTTCTCTCCAACGTTCTGCTGTTGGGCCCACCCACCTGCCTGGGCTCCCATACTAACCTTTATTTCCTGCTTTTGAAGCACAGCTGCTTTGTGTGGCACAGCAGATTGCCGCGCAGCAGCTGCTGAAGCATCAGGGAGAGTGAAGGATTGCAGGAGGTGAGTGAGCAAGCCTCTGTGCCTGCGCAAAGTGCATGTTTGGTGTGTGCACATGTGCAAAGCGCACCCACCAAGCCACACCCATCGAACTGATGGTAGAAATATTTGAAACACACCACTGACTTTAAAAAAAAGAAAATGTGGGATGGTATGGAGGAAGCTCTTGTACTGGCAAGAAAATGTTCTCTGAGCAAATGCCATTTAGATGTAATCCTGTTTATCTTCCATGCCTTTTATACCTGCTATATTTTTGTGAACTATTTTATACCTATTTTATTTGCTTAGTGTTGAAGATTATATGTTTGAAGGTGCTTCTGATAGAAAGAAAGAATATGCACACAAACACAAACAATTCATCACACACACACTCAAATAACAGAGAGACCCAGTCATCACTTGAATGGTTGAGATTCTCCATAGACACACAGACATATACACAGAAAGCTCTAATGTTGGGTTAACAAGGTCAGAAAACTGGCACAGCACAAGATTATTTTTCTAGTCATCCTTTTTTTTTAAATAGAATTGTCTTAAACTCAGGGCCATTTTTCTCAGGAGTAAATATGATAGAAGTTGTGATCTCTAACAGCTAAACCTACATTGACAGATTTAGTAAACCATCAATCATGAGCCACTCCTGGACACAAATTTTGAGCTGTGATTATTTTTATCATCTCCTGCTTTTAATCTTCATGAAGGGGTTGGCTGGATTAAGTGACTCTTTGAGAAAACTGTGCCTCTATCTCTTAAATCAATATACAATAGGTATCTCATCCTTTGGCCTCACAGTGAAGTACCGTGTTAAGACTCGTCTTATTTTTTTTTTTGCCACCAAAAAAGGCATCAGGTCTTATTTTGGGGGTTGTCAATCACTTACTAACCTCACTTGTGTGCGTTGCCCCCGGCCTCCTTTTTGTTGTCAGAGGCCTTCAGGAACTTCTGTGGCCGGCAAGGCTTTCTTGAAGGCCTCTGCAGCCGATAACAGAGCTCTGGGTCAATCTTGAGCTTTGTTATCAGCTGCAGAGGTCTTCACGAAAGCCTTACCAGCCTTGCCAACTGCAGAAATGGGCCGGCAAGACAGATGTAGGAGTGAGCGAGGCCTGGCTATAACTGTCCAAAGGTAAGTAGTAGGGCAGCTCCAGCCCTCCCATCCCCACCCTAGCTTAATTTTTACCCATGCACTCTGGAGTAGGCAGTATCTTAATTAGGGCTTATTTTGGGGGTAGGGCTTATATTGGACACACATGTAAAAAAAATCAAGCTAGGACTTACTTTCAGGCTAGGTCGTATTTTCAGGGAAACAGGGTAGTTCCTTTTTTTTTGGTTTCAGATGGAAAACTCCAATGGGAAGAGGAAGCAAATGTTAATCGCTTGAAAAGCACAGAGGTGAGAATGAGAGTTATACACTATCATCTATGGGACAACATTGGAGAGAATTTTCCTAGCCATGAGGTAGGATTTTTTAAATGTAGCAGCAGATGATGGACAGTGATTGAAGCACAGCACTCTGTTCCTGATTTCCTTAATTTGGCTGCTCTCAAATATGTGGGCTTCACCTTCCACAATTCCTTGGATACCTCAGCAAGGTCATTGTTGAGAATTCTGGGGTACTAAAGTCTTTACATCTAAAGAAAAAAAACATACCCAGATTGTGGGATTAACTTCTCTGTTGGATTTACTTGCCTTGACATCTTTTCTTCTCTTCCACAGGCTTTGCTGACCCTCACCGTTCCTGAATACAGCAACAAGAGAGTTTCACGGCCAGTTCAGACATACTTCTATATTTCCAATGGGCGCCGGAAAAGAAGTCCAGCTCAAGGCTTCAAATATTTGCCTGGTAGGTAAAACTGGAAGATGGAAGATGAGAATGGTTGGATGCTACAATGTGCTTGATGATCCCTGCCAACCTTCTCCTCTTCATCTCTAGTGATCTTCAAAGAAGAGCCACATCTGGATTCCACACCCCATGTATTCCCACATATCACTCCAAATATTCCTTTTTCACTTCCACCAGCACAAGGAGCCATGGATTTCTCCCCTTCCAGACCTCCCTTCTCTTACAGTCCTGAGCGTTCCCCACCTTATTCCCCTTATGGCTCCAATTGGAGCCCTTGCTCATTCTCAACCCCTCCCCATTACAGCCCAGTCTTCCGTTTCCCTCCCAGCGAGACCTATGGGGGCATTAATCTCTCTGTACCCCGCCTTGCTCCTCCAAACCTGACCCACCTTCATGCTTTAGATTGCCACCCTCCACATTTCCAGCCTGTTAGTTCACAACAGAGTCCTCATTCACCAGGACGGAGAGAAACCCACAGTGGGGAAAGGTCACCAGAATGGACAAATCCAGACCTTGGATCCCAGGAGTTTAGCTCCAAGGAACTGGAGAAATCGGGGTTCAGCAGTGGCTTCCGGGAAAACTTGCCTATCCATGGGATCACACTGGAAGAAGGTAAAGGTAGATTTGTGAAGCTTTCAATAAGATTTAGTTTCAGTTTAAGAGAAACCATGGGATTTTCCTCTTTTTTTCTATATGCAAAATATGGAAAGCCAGCCCTGCCAAAATTAGGTCAAAATGACACAGAATAGCAATAGCAGTAACACTTAGACATAGAAGCTGCTCTATAGTGCTTTATAGCACTATCAGAGCTGTTTTCAATGTTGACATATTGCCCCCAACAGTCTGGGTCCTCATTTTAATGACTTTGAACAAATGGAAGTTTGAGTCAACCTTGAGCCAGTTAGAAGTTCAATCCTGACTATGGGCAGAGTTTGTCTGCAATACTGTATTCTAACCCCTGTGCTACCAGGGCTCCTGGTGTGAATGCGTGCTGGAAACTTTCAGATTAGAGCTGCAGAAATCAAGATCACCCTAAGATGGCAGGAACGAGACACAGAAAATTATCTTGCTTCCATCTAGTGGTCATCTGGAGCTTTGCAATCCAGATCTGTGGTAGCCCTGTAATAGAGTAGTTGGAAAGCTTCCTCACTTGAAAAAGTTGCCTTCCTTATCAGCAGGACTCTATTTTGTTGTATTTTATAAATTAGCAAAGGTAGCAGAATGAGGCTGGCACTGTAAAATCTGACACCACAGAAATTGATAGGCCACAGAAGGCATCTGGCCCAGAATAAATGGCATTTATAGTATTTCCACTTCTTGTTCAAATAGATGAATGATTGAGCCAACACTCATATTCATTTGTGAAGCTGGTCAAATCAGGCTGAATTTGAATATAAGCTTCCATGCAAGTGTGTGCATAGGATTAACCCTAAGCTTATTTTCAAAGTATTTCAAACTTCTAGCTGAGCCCTACCTATACCCTTAAACTTTGAATCACTGACCAATTGGTAGTGGGCGTTGTCTAGCCACAATATCAAATAATTATAATAGAATTATAGATGAAGGAATCCATTCAAGTACAGACTCAGTCCAGCCCTTTATAGTATTTTGAAGATTGCCAGCTATTGCCATTGACCAGGTCTTCAAACTTGACAGCTTTAAGACTTGTGGATGTCAGTTCCCAGAATTCCTCCTCCAGTCATGTTAGCTCAGAAATTCTGGGAATTGAAGTCCACAAGTCTTAAACTTGACAAGTTTGGAGACCCTTTCCACTGACTCTAGACTTACACAGCGTTAAGCTATACATCATGATTTCCAAACCATGATGGTTCGGTTAGCCAACCAAACCAAACTAAACATTGACCACATTATGATTTTGAGTATGTTTCATCCTAGCTGCCAATCAAAATTGTTTTGTCAGTGCATGTACCTGGAGATACGAGAAGCTAAATCTAAGATTTATGCCTCAAATGCCTCAAAATGCATCAATTGCCTCTAAATGCCTCTAAATGGCTGTTTGGTTACTTCCTTTGGTTTTCCCCTTCAAATTTCTCCAGATCTCATGAGCATGAAACTTAAATTGCTACTCACTGTTTCTGCTAAGTTTTCTTGTCTTTTTAGACTTTGCTCATGAGACGATTGATTTAAGCCAGCAATGAAGCAGCCAACTAACATATGAGAATTAGAAGGTCTTTATCTACTCACAGGGACCTGGCAGGCTGTTAACACATTACCCTAGTTCAAAATAGATCCTGGGAATTATGATTCCAGCACTGTTGCTCATAATAAATTTCCCAGAATGACAGGCGTTACTGACTAAGCCTCAGAAATTTCAGTGGCTTGTTGAAAGCCACCTAGTAAGTTCACAAGCTGCTGTATGGTGAGCTTTCCTTCAAATTGGCTCTCTCTCTCCTTTTCTTTTTTTCTGACTACTCTCCCCAGTTACTGAAATCATTGGCAGGGACTTAAGTGACTTTCCGGAGCCATCCTGCGAAGGAGGACAGAGCTGAGAAGCGACCAGAATCTTGGAGTGCATAAAACTTCAAGACAACTGGAGGTCAAGCCAGAGAAAGCGAAGATGGGATCATGCAAGCAACAGCTGGACCAGCTTCTGAGGACTTGATAAATTTGAATCTGAGTTTCTTTTTTAAAAAATCTTCTGCCTGTGTTTTCTTTCAGTCTTTGATTAGGGGCCTCCTATAACTCAGTGCAGAGCCCTCATTAAATTTTCTGTCCCCCTACTCTTTGCAGTTAAGAGGATTCAAGGAGACTCACACCATCATCACTCCAAGATTGGAGCACCTGTGATCCTGAAGAAGTTGCCAAATGGCAATTCCCAGTCTCTAAAATTTACTGTGTTGGGAGACTGGATATCAGTTTCCTCACCATCTTTCTTTTACTTAGTGGTTGTCCTCTATTGGTCCATTTATTTATCCAGTACTCCAAGATAAAGAGATTGGGTAAAAGAGTGAGATTACCTATTGAGTTACCATGTTCTTTGTAAGGCTTAGTTCTTTCTCTATTTGTCTATCCACATTTACATTTTGGAGAGCTGTATTTCCTATGATAATTGACTCCAAGGACCAATCTATATTATATGGCTATCTAAGTAAGAGCCTCACTTTCCCAGGATATTATGTCTACCCTACACATCTGTCCAGATAACAGATAATCAAAGTTGGAAGGGAACTTGTAGCTTATCTAGTCCAACCCCCTGCCCAAGCAGGAGACCCTATACCATTTCTGACAAATGGCAGTCCAATCTCTTCTTGAAAGTCTCAAGTGATGGTGCTCCCACAACTTCCAAGGGCAAGCTGTTCCATTGATTGATTGTTCTCACTATCAGAAATTTTTTCCTTATTTCCAGGTTAAATCTCTCCTTGTTCAGTTTCCATCCATCATTCCTTGTCTTCGGGTGCTTTAGAAAATAGCTTGACCCCTTCCTCCCTATGGCAGCCCCTCAAATATTGTAAGAGTGCTATTGGGTCTCCTCTGGTCCTTCTTTTCACGAGACAACCCATGCCCATTTCCTGTAATTGTTCTTCATATATTTTAGTCTCCAGTCTCCTAATAATCCTGGTTGCTCTTCTCCTTTTTTCTCTTTTTACATTTTCTAGAGTCTCAACATGTTTTTTATAATGTGGTGACCAAAACTGGATGCAGTACTCTAGATATGGTCTTACTAAGGCTTTATAAAGTGGTATTAGTACCTCACTTGATCTTGATTGTATCCCTCTGTTAATGCAACTTAGGATAGCATTAGCTGTTTTGGTGACTTCTGCACATTGCTGGCTCATATTTATCTGGTTGTCCACTAAGACTCCAAGATCCCTCTGACAGTTACTGCTATAAAGCCTGATTTCACCCAGTCCCTATGTGTACTTTTGGTTTTTCTTGCCTAAGTGTAGGACTTTACTTTTCTCTACATTGAATTTCGAGAGTCCAGAGTTCTCTGTCATGTCCATCCTGTTTGTTTCCTCAAAACTAGTAGCAGGGTTACTATGCTACCCACTTTGCCTTCTACCTAAACTACCTCTCATCCTTTCTCTAACAGAGAAGGCTTCAAACTTATTATCTGCCCAACCCCATCCCACTGTAGAGGAACGATGATATAGGAGATACTTCTCAAACCATAATATTCAAATGGTGTTTGGTGATCACAGATCTTTGTGCATTCTCATTGTAGGATTCCATAATGAAATGATCAATAACAGTAGCACTTAGACCTATATACCGTTTTATAGTGCTTTACAGCCCTCTCTAAGCAGTTTGCAGAGTCAGCATTTTGCCCCCAACAATCTGGGTCCTCATTTTACCCACTTCAGAAGGATGGAAGGCTGAGTCAACCTTGAGCTGGTGAGATTCGATCTGCCATATTGCAGGCAGTTGGCTGCAGCAGAAGGAGCTTGTGGTACTGCACTCTAACCACTGTGAGATAAGTGTCCCTAAAATTCTTGATCTTCGTATATCCTCTGGAAAACACATCTGGTTGATACAGAGAAACAAATAAAAAAGGATGGATATGTGTAGATTTCATCCCATTCTTGGATGTTTCCCAAACTCTGCTCTGTTCCTTTGCAGATGTTTAAGAAATAAGACCAGGGATTAAGTAAACAAATAAAGGTTTTTAAAAATACTGGGTGACAGTCAGAAGCTGAATTACTTGTATTTGTCAAAAAAAAAAAAACATTAACCCTGCATATATCATAGAAGGGTTCTCCCAGCTGAGTTTGTTGATATCACTGATAAGGGGCTTATGTTATAAACTTCTCAGTGTCTCCTCACAATGCAAGATGAGCAGTGTATAAATTTGATAAATGTAAATAAATAAATATGCCCCAAAAGATTCATGGGGAGCCCTGATGACATAATAACATATGTTTCCTCTTCCTCAACTTTGTATTGTGCTAGTGACTGATTTTTGGGGGGCTTGCTTCTGAAGGTTTCCCCAAAAATAAGACCCTGTCTTATATTTTTTTAGGCACCAGGTCTTATTTTCGGGGGATGTCACCCACTGACTAACATCACCCGCCCCTGGCCTCCTTTCAACTGGCAGAAGCCTTCAGGAACTTCTTTTGTGGCCAGCAAGGCTTTCCTGAAGGCCTCTGTAGTTAATAACAGAGTTCCAGGCCTTGCTGGCTGCAGAAGAAATGGGCCAGCAAAACAGGTGCAGGGTGTGCATTGCCTGGCTAAGCTGTCCAAAAGTAAGTAGTAGGGCAGCTTCACCCCCTTCCCCATCTCCTCTCTACCTTAATTGTTACCCATGCACTCTGGGGTGGGCAGGATCTTAATTAGGGCTTATTTGGGGGGTAGTGCTTATATTGGGCATGTAAAAATCAAGCTAGAACTTACTTTCAGGCTAGATTGTATTTTCAGGGAAACAGGTTAAACTCATTGTAGCAAACTCCTAGTATTCATAATAAAAACAGTTCTAAGTTTCTACTCTTAGAAGAGTTTTATGGTATGAAATGTTAAAAAAGGCAAAGCCAATGGTTGAATATTATAAAAATTACACAAGTATTTTCAAGTGATGAAACTGGGACCTTGATATTTCTATACGAGAGGAAAATTCATGAATTTGATTTTTTTTTAAAAATGCAAGTCCTCATGAATTTCATTCCTCTCATAAAAACAAATACAAAGGAAATTTTTTTTCAAATATCTCTGTAATTATTTCAAGATGCTGATAGTAAGAAAATGCAAGACTTTAGCTATCAGTACCTTTGTGCTAAATTCAGGCATATGCCTATGTGGGTCTTGTTACCTATTTACCTGCCAATAATGTCAAAATCTCATGTCCAAGATGTTTCTGCATTCTGCAAGCATAATTGATTGGTGCAATAACTTTGTTTGGATTCTGGTGTAGGTGCATATATTCACAAATTGATGAATAACTTTAACCCCAACCCATTTTGCAGGAAAAGATAGCTACAAAGCCAAAATAAACAGAAATAACCTATCAGCGTGCAAAAAAGGAACAAGAGTAACCCACTTTTCTGGAGCTGAGCAGGAAACACAAAATTAATGATTATGCGCAATCATTATTTGAGCTTTCATTTTATGTTACATATGTTCCTCTCATGGCTATCTCAGTCTTGGCTTTCAGGAAATCTAAATCTAATCTCAGTAGACATAGCTGGATTAAAATTAAAGTTTGGACAAAGGGGGTGCAGATATTTCTCCTCATTCTTCAGTCCCAACTCTTGGCCTTTACTTGTAACAAAACATTAATATAATTTAATCAGTGGTGGGGTTCAATTTTTTTTTACTACCGGTTCTGTGTCAGTGGCTTGGTGTATGTGGCAAAGGAAGGATACTGTAAAATCTCCAGTCAGAGGTGGTATTTGCTGGTTCTCTGAAGTACTCAAAATTTCTGCTACCAGTTCTCTAGAATTGGTCAGAACCTGCTGAATACCATCTCTGAATTTAATAAAATAAAATAAGTCAAAGGCTGAAGCCTGTCTCACAAATTTCATTCATTTTCTAGAATCTAGGACAGGTGAGAAAGTTTGGATTTGCAGAATAGATTCCAAGTACGTATTTTGAACTCCTAACTCTTCATTTAGTTAAAATAGAGGGTCACTTTAACAATATAAGGATATATTAGGATGTTAAGCCCCCAAATTATGGTTCCTTAGATATTTATTCTGGAGAAATTAAGTGTGAGCATATTTTGCTTAATAGAAGGTGTGTATGTATGTGGGAGGAAATATATGTCTTTTCTCTTTCTTTCTATCTTTGTCTCTCCCTCCCTCCCCCCCTCTCTGTGTGAGGACTGTTAGAGTGATTTTGTAATTATATGTAATTTTTAGAAAAAAAAATAGGCAAAGGAAATAGTTGCATTTCTTGTGCAACTGCCTTTCTATTCTTTCTGGTCAGGAGAGAGCCCAAAAGAAAAGGAAGTTGTAGCATGCTCCAAAGAAGCTAAGAGAAAATGTGGAAGTTATTTCTGAGTCAGTCAGCCTTATACACAAATCAAAAACACCATCTGGAAAACAGGGAGGTAATGTCAGATTTTTGAAATAATATAAGGCAAATATTAGTGTACAAGCAATTAAATTTGAGCCAGAGTGTGCAGCGGCAGCCAAAAAAGCCAATGCAATTCTAATTTTGTATTAACAGAAGGATACAATCGAGATTTAATGAGGTACTAATACCACTCTATAAAGCCTTAGTAAGAACATACCTAGAATATGGCATTCAGTTTTGGTCACCACACTATAAAAAAAGATGTTTAGACTCTAGACAAAGTTCAGAGAAGAGCAACCAAGATGATGAAGGGATTGTAGGCTAAAACTTATGAAGAATGGTTACAGGAACTGGGCATGTCTTGTCTAGTGAAGAGGACCAGGGGAGACATGATAGCAGTCTTCCAATATTTGTGGGGCTGCCACAGAGAGGAAGGGGTCAATCTATAGTCTAAAGCACCTGAAGGTCAGACAAGGAATAATGGATAAAAACTGAAGGAGAGATTTAACCTGGAAATAAGGAGAAACTTTCTGACAGTGAGAACAATCAATCAATGGAACAGCTTGCCCTCGGAAGTTGTGGGAATACCATCACTTGAGACTTTCAAGAAGAGATTGGATTGCCATCTGTCAGAAATGGTGTAGGGTCTCCTGCTTAGGTGGGGAGTTGGAGTAGAAACCTACAAGGTCCCTTCCAACTCTGTTAGTCTGTTTATCTGTTAAAGTTGTGAGGTTATGAGTAAGGATAGAAGGCTAGTCACAGATTGATAGCTTGGGAACCGCTTATATTGGGCTTCTCAAACTTTCTGGAAAATGGAAAAGGAATTTGTAAGACCACTCTGTTCAAAAGTTTGTCAAAAATTTTCTACAAAGCTTGGTGAGCTTTAAGAGTGATTTCCCTCTGCAAACCTGGTAACTTTTTGTTACTTTTTTTAAAATAATATGGATCCCCAAATTGCAATGTCTCAAGAATCTCCCAAACCTACAGTTTGAGAACCTTTTGTTTTCTTTTGTCACTCTTCAGAGTTCTTCCCATTTTTCCATCAATATTCAGTCACCAATATTAGGGGTTTATCTGATGTTACAACACAGAATATTCAGAACTATTCTGACTTTTAGGAAAACAAGACTTCAACAAGTATTATAGAGTAAGATAATTTGTCTTAGTGTTCATTACTAGAACAAATGTGTTTGCTATCAGGTCGACTCTAGCAGGTATACAATTCATTTCCCAGTTCATGGTGTGTTCATTGTTCATGTTTATTTTTCATGCAATTTGGTTTTGGGTTATAATCATTTAGCTTGTAAAAATGTTGCAGGAGCAATCTTGGGCACTCCAAAAATTATACTGTATAACACCGATGCTGCATTGGGTGCCAATTTGCTTCTGTGTCCAGTTCAAAATGTTGATTATGTCTTTTAAACTCTACATATCATGAGGCCAGATTACCAATGGAACCATTTTTGCCCCATCAGTCCCTGCCACCTGGTCAGTAAAAGATTCTGACTGGTGGGATCCAGGAGGAAAAACTTCTCTGCTGTTGCCCCCACCCTTTGGAATATGTTCCCACAAACACTGAGAGAGCCTCCAATCTCCTGGTCTTTTAGAAAGATTCGCAAGCATGGCTGTATTGTCTCGCTTGGGGTTTATAAAGGAGCATGCAGCCATAAGGCTGTTTGGTGGCCTAAGGGCCCTCCCCTTGTATTTTAATTAACTCTTAATGTTGAATTTGTTGCCTCTTACTTAAATTGTATATACAGTTTTAATGTTTTAATATTTTATTAAAGCCATCTGGAGTCTCTTCCAAGTCTGTTATTCTGTTATCCTTCTCTGGGCAGTTTCTAATTTGATAACTAGCTAGCTAGCTAATAGATAGAAAGGTAGAGAATGGTTAGAATGGGATTCAAATCCACTCTATTTTCGAACAACCTGGAAGCAAATTTGGTTCAGAACTGTTCCAAAACTGTATTCCAACCTTCCAGTTCCAATCATCCCTTGTTGAGTGTCTTCTAACAGTTTTGCTCTACAGCATGTTCCCAACCAGTGGTTATTGGCTATTCTCATGTGATTCTTATAAGAGAGGCATAGGAATATGGCTCATCAGTTTTCTTTTTCTAACATAATTCTGCCTCTAAGCCATAGTTTACACCTGATTCAAGCTTTTGCTTTCCCAGATTAGGAAGCCTCCAATCTCACTCATGGTGCCAAGGTTGAAGTCATCTGCTCTACTGTCATCATCAATGGTGAAACAAATTATATTCAGGACCTCTGAAAGGGATGCACTCTATGGTTCTGTGGAGGTCTGGGAAAGGAAGAAACTCAGAAGGCACAAAGAGGTTGTGAAAGAGAAAGTATGTGCAGAGGGAGGGGGAGGAGAGAAGCTTTGAGAAGGAAGACTTTCTTGACAGGAAGAGAAGAGGAATTATATCAGAGATGTCGGTGAAGGCCTGAAGTTAAACCTCTCCGGTCAGGAAGAAGTCGACAAGGACAGAGAAAGGTACCCAAGCTTAGGGAGTGTTCTGGGTGGGTAATCCAGAAGAGGAAGGCAAGTGAACTTTCTCCATGCATTGTGCCTCTCATCCCAGACACACTCTAGTATTTACTGCAGCCAAAGGTCCATTCTGTCCATGGTGTTGAAGAGTGTCAAAATGGATGACTTTAGGACTGCCTTAGGTGGTCTAGCGGTTACATTCAGTGCCATAAATGTAACTGCTGTGGTCACTCTTCAGTTTCCCAAAAGTGGGAAGAAATCAGCTGGGGGAATCTCCTGCCCTTTCATTCCTGCCCTCTTATTTTCCCCACCCCACCCCAATTACATTTCACTGGCCCATGGGCCGGTAGGAAGTAAAGGGGGACAAGTGGGTGGTGTGCAGCATGCAGAGAGTCTAAAAGGTACACCTGTTTTGATCCAAGAAATCTAGAAAGGAGGTCCTCTGTCAACCTTGGAAGCCATATTAGCCTCAGAAGCTTCCATGCTGCCTGGGAAATTGGGAGAGGGGATTCATAGAGTGGTTGTAATTAGACATCATAGTATTCTTATTCTCAGTCAAGGTCATGTCATCCTGCACCAGGACAATGGGTGGTTGGAGCAGGGGTGGGATTCTACCGGTTCGGCCCAGTTCCATAGAAACATGCTCCGAAGAGCAGCTGACACCGAACCAGTTCTCTCTGAAGATCTTCTTTTCTTCAGTTGGACCCACCCATCCGGTCTAGGTTGTCCTTTATTCTTACCTTAGTTGCTTTGCACAGCACAGTTGAGTACCTTGCATCAGTAGGAGATGGTGATTGCTTCCAGGAGAAATTGTTTTGCGTGCACAAAGTGCACATTCACCGAACAGGTTGTTATGCTGATAGGATCCACCTCTGGGTTGGTAGATTATCTTCGGTTGGGAGAGGTGGTGATTGGGCCATGTGATGGACTGAGGGGTGCAGGGGGATGGATCTTTGATTTTCAATTACCAAGGAAAAACCTGGAAGCCTTAGGTTTGGGTTTTCCCAGATGTGCCAGTATAACAATTCTAATAAAATGGAACTATGAGAAAATGCTTGTCTCGGAGTTTTCTGAGTTGGAGTTTGTTTCTGGAACTCTGACATCAGAGGTGGGATTCAAATTTTTTAACAACCAGTTCTGTGGGCCTGACTTAGTTGGTGCATATGGCCAACTTAATATCACTCACATTCAAGACACGCATTTCCTCACCTGGCCTCTCATGACTGTGGGGGTGCTGTAACAAGTCATAAGTGTGAAAAATGGTCATGTCACTTTTTTCAGTGCCATTATAACTTTGAATGGTCACTCCACAAAAGCAAAGTACCAGAAAAGGAGGGAAAAAACTCCAGAGAAGTTCCTGAGAGGGGAAGTCTGGTCCTGCCAAGAATGTAATAAGGGTTAATGGAGAGGCAGTTTCTGTAAGCACCAGAATGTTTCCTTCCTGCCTTCCTTACAGAATTAGGCCAGTAATTTCTTCTAACAACTGGTTCCCAGAACTGCTTAGAATGTTAACAACCAGTTCTAGTGAAAAGATTCGAACCTGTAGAATCCCACCCCTGCCTGACATCCTGTTTGGGTGGGAAAGCTACTTGTCTTGATCACCAAAGCTGTCAGCATGAGGAACTGAGGCAGCAAAGGGTAACACGCTGATGTCTCTAATCCCAAAAGATGGCTTTTCCTGCAAATCCTGCTTTATTTCTATCAATTTTGTCCTGGTGAGGTGGTTTTCTGAAAAATTATCAAGGTCTTTAATAAGACAGACATCGTAATTCAGAAGATGTTCATCTCTCACTTTTGGTGACTATATTAATATAGTAACATTTGTAGTAGAGACAAAGGAACTTCGCTTCTTTATAGAGTTGGGCATACATAGAACCTAGAGTCTCCACAGAGGTGGATTTCAGCAGGTTCTGACCAGTTCTGGAGAACCAGTAGCAGAAATTTTGAGTAGCCCAGAAAACTACCTCTGCCTGGCCTCACTCCCATCTATTCTCTGCCTCCCAAGTCCCAGCTGATTAGCTGGGTTTTCTTTTGTTGCCCTGAACAGGAGAACAGAGCTGGAAATCAGGTTAGTGGGATGGAGAGAGAATAGGGATTTTACAGTATCTTTCCCCTGCCACGCCTACCAAGCCATGCCACACCCACAGAACTGATAGTAAAAAAATTTGAATCCCACCACTGAGTCTCCAGAATCATGCTTCTCATAAATCTGTCTAACCAAAGAATTCTGGGAGGCCCAAATCACAGAACAAACAACTCCTTTCTTATTATTCCTCATCTGAACCACAGCTTATTTAACTACCATTTATTGCAAAGTTCAGCAACTTCTTCAGGTAGAGACAACAATTATACAATTTTGTGTTTTTGTGATGTGTGTATGTGTGTGTGTGTGTGTTGTATCTAAGGCTGAATTATCATGAAGCAATCCTAAAAATCTAAAGAGAACTAGGGAAAGTGAAATCTGAGGTGTTTTTATTTTTCAAATTCCATTCCTGTTTGGCTGCATATTTCAGTTAACTGACCATTACCCTGACTGAGGTTCTTCCTCCTCTTCTTCAGTACACATGCCATTTCTAGTTCCCACCAGACAATACAAGTTGCATGCTCCAAACTTGTGTCCTTAGCATTATAACAGGCTGGCTCCAATCTAGATTGACTGAAACTACAACTCCCAGAATCCCCCAGCCATCAGAGTGACTAAGAATTCTAAGAGTTCCAATCCCAGCACTTTTGAACTTTATTATTACCTTTATTATCAGAGTGCATATGTATAATGAGATTGTCTGAGCCTCCCTTCATGTACCTCCCCCCCCCCACACAATTCACAATGAGGACGGAAGCCCCTAACCCAGACCCAATCTTATTACCCTATGTGCCCTTGTTGCACAATGTGCTGGCCTTGCAAGACTGTCATGCTATGTTGACATGAAGTTATTTCCATTCAGAAGTCTGACAGCCCACGGGTAGAAACTGTTCTTCAGCCTGTTGCACCAACAGGCTGGCTATGCTTCTATATCTCCCATCTGATAATAGGAGATTAAGAAGTGCTGACCAGGATGTGAGTTGTCCCTGAGAATTTTCCTCACTCTTCTAAGGCAGCGAGCCCTAGCGTTATCAACTAGTGATATCAGCGGACATTCCACAATGTTTTGGGCTGTGCTCACCACATTAGGCCGGGAACTGGCCACAACGATCATGTTCTCCTTGCTCTCCTGAGTTTTGCATCTAGATCAGAGCAGCAGTGGGATCCTACCTGCTCCACTACCGGTTTGGTGATTGCACACATGCATGCATGTATCCCTAATACGCATGTGCAGCTTTCCTCACACCAGTTGAGACCTGCAGCACCAATCAACTGAGAGGATAAAGAAGAGAAAAGCACAAGGGTGAGTGTGAGGGTCAATCCTGCACTTTTCTTTCTCCTCTCAGCTGATCATGGGAAACCTTTTTTTTCCTACCGGTTCAGGCAAACTAGTCCGAACCGGAAGCATACCACCACTGGATCAAAGATGTTCAACTGGGAACATCTGGGCTTCATGTAGGCCCCAATAGCCACAGGTGATCCCCAGTTCCCTTCCAACATGAATTTGCAGAACGAGGAGAACATAAGAGGAGAAATCACAGCTGAAATTTCCTTTACTTTGATTTTTACTGAATGTAAAGATGCATTCAATTAAACCTGAAATCATATTTTCCCTGGCCCTGGCTATGTTTTTCTCCTGGTCCAATTGAAGTGTAGTCTTCAGCATATCACTTCAAAGCTAACCATGGTCCTACTTAACTCCAAAGAAGCTACATTTTTATCTTCCTGTCTCTTAAAAACAGCCATGAGTATGCGGGACTACTGAGCTACAACTATTGCTGGCTGATGAAGATTTGGAAAGAATGGCTGTTCCCAACAAGTTCTATGAGCAAATCAGTGAGGAGCACCTGAAAAACCTCTCCTTCATTGGTCAAGGATCTTTTGGGGACATTTTCCGAGCTCGCCACCAGAAGTGGGGAACTGATGTTGCAATCAAGTTTCTCAGCCGGTAATAATTTACAGTGTTTACAGATTAACAGAATTGGAAGGGACCTTGTTGGGTCATCTAGTCCAACCCCCTGCCCAAGCAGGAGACCCTACACAATTTCTGGCAAATGGCAGTCCAGTCTCTTCTTTAAAGCCTCCAATGATGAAGCTCCCACAACTTCCGAAGGCAGGTTGTTCCATGGGTTGAGTGCAGAGAGTGAAAGTCAGATATTTTCTTTCTCCTGCCTGACAAAAATATATAATCTGTAGCTCCCACAATCATGTGTGGACTTTAGAACTTTGGATATGGCTCTAGAGATCTTCAAACATTGTCCGCACATTATAATTTTGAATGAGACAGAGGAGAAAATGATTAAATATAGGAGAACAATTTGACAACAGTAGAGTAGCCCACGACTTGGATGCCTTCACCAAGAAGCACCCAAGAGGACAGTTGTCCCAGTAATAGATCCTATCAGGGATCAGCAACCAAAATTCCAAGTTCCCCATGCCAATTTAGCATCTTGATAATAACTTCTTTATGAACTCCATCTCATGTAAAGGAATATAGATGGAAGGAATGAATAAGCCATTAAGGAGTCAAAGAAGGATCAAACTTTCATAGGAAGCCTTACAGAAAAGATGTAAGGCCTGGGATGAAGAGAATGTGAGAAAAAAGCTCAAAATAACACCAACTTCTTTTATACTACTGAGCTACAACAAACGTTGGACACCATACTTCAAAAAAGATGTTGAGACTTTGGAAAAAGTTCAGAGAAGAGCAACTAAGTTGATCAAAGGCCTGGAGATGAGAACATATGAAGAACGGCTGCAAGTTTGGCTATTCTAAAGAAAAGAAGAATGAGGGGTGACACGATAGCAGCAATTCAGTATTTGAAGGGCTGCCACAAAAAAGAGGGGGGTCAAATTATTCTCCAAAGCACCAGGGGGCAGGGCAAGAAACAGTGATTGGAAATTAATCAAAGAGAGAAGCAATTAAGGAGAAACTTCCTAACAGGGAGGACAATTAATCAGAGAAACAAATTGTCTTCAGAAATTGTGGACACTCCATCACTGGATGTTTTTAAGAAGAATAGATAGTTACTCCTCTGAAATGGTATAGTTCTCCTGCTTGAGCAGGGGGGTGGACTAGAAGACCTCTAAATCTATTCCAGATCATTTTATTCTATATTCTAAATAGCATTACTAGGGTCCCTACTGCACCTACTTCTTGACCTGGCCTACGATGGAGGGCTGATTTCAATCTTGAATTCTTTTCTGCAAGTCCTCAATTAACAACTAGCTCTTCCCTTCCCCCAGAACAACTCAGCTATTCCTTAGTATCACCCTGTTTTGATTGCACCTACAATAATCCTCCAACAGAATTGAAATTCCTCTACCTTCTGCAGGAATTCTTCCTTCACTCGAGAGGAACTCTTGAACGAAGCCCGAGCCATGGACAAAGCCCGCTTCAACTACATCCTACGACTCTACGGCCTCTTTGTAGGCAAAATGCCGATAAATGCTACATCGGCGTCAGCCATAGTGCCCAGCTTGGGCTTGGTGATGGAATACATGGAGAATGGCAACTTGTCCAACTTAATGTGTCAGGTCCCCTCTATGCCTTGGGCCCTACGTTTCCGCATCCTTTACGAGGTAGCCCTGGCTATGAATTTCTTGCACAACCTTAACCCACCATTGTTACATCTGGATCTCAAGCCTAGCAACATCTTACTTGATGGGGAGCTGCATGTCCGGGTAAGTTTTCCCACTTCTATTTGTTGTTCTGTTGGCTCCCCCAGAATTGCACATTGCCAGAATTTGAGACCTATTTGGAATTATTCTGGTCCATCCCATTGTCCATTTTAATAATTTACTATAGATCATCCTTGACTTATAAACAGTTCCTTCAGTGACCGTTCAAAGTTATAACAACACTGAGAAAAGTGACTTATGGCTGTTCTTCATACTTAACAGCCATATGATCATTGATCAAAATTCAGATTCTTGGCAATTGACTAATGACCGTTGACAATCATGACAGTTATACTTATGACAAACATACTTATGACCGTTGCTGTGTCCCAAGGTCACATTTTGTGACCTTTTGACAAGCAAAACCCATAGGGAAGTCAGATTCAATAAAGGTGTTATCAACTATGGTGATTCACTGTGGCAATTGTGGCAAGAAAGGTTGTAAAATATGGGGGGGGGATAACTCACTTAATGTCTTGTTTAACATAAGTTTTGGGCTCAATCGTGGTCATAAATCAAAGACTACAACATTCTTGAGACATGGCCATCTGGCAGAATTGACTGCAGGATGATATGCTTTCACTGAAATGCTGAAAGCAGTGTCCCACCATTGTGACACAATTGTCACTTCTTTTGTACATGCACCTGACATCCCAGTGCGTATAAAAACATCCCAATGCATGTAAAGTTTGTCTTAAATGTGCTTTTTCAGGAGGCAACTGGACTTTCTTCATTTTTCTTTGAACACATTTCGCTTCTCATTCAAGAAGCTTATTCAGTTCTGGCAGGATACTTCTTCCTAAAGAAGTATAAATCCTTCCATTCCCTACTATCTTGTCAGAGCTGAAGAAGCTTCTTGGATGAGAACTGAAATGTCTTCAAAGAAAAAACAAGGAAGTCCAGTTGCCTCCTGAAAAAGCACCTTTGGAACTACTATGACCTGAGATGACTGAGAATCTCTACAGAATTCAGAGTTTGTGTAATGATGACACACCATCATGCTTTAGTCGTTTTTACTCTCCTTCTCCTTATACTTTGGTTCAAGTTTACCCTCAGCTAAAATGCTTGTGGTGGAATGTAGTCTGGATTCCCAGAAGGGAGGAACTGCATTCCAGAGGACCAAAAGGCAGAAAAATTTAGATAGCTTGGCTGGGAAAAAGTGGGCCGAGATAGGGTCTCTTCAGAGCAATGGTCACCAACCAGTGCGCTGCTGCCCATTGGTGGGCCACAACAAAATTTTGGTTGGCCACAGAGAAATCTCAACCCCCAGAGCATCCCCCCAAAGTAATTAATCCAGGTTGCGCAGAAACCCAAGGCTGCACAGCCCACGTGACCAATGGGAACCTGCCCCGCTCACTCACTCCTTACCAGACAAACTTGCCTGCTAAATTGCTATTTTTCCTTTTTCCAACCATCAGCTGTTCTGCTGTGCTGGGAGATTTAGATTAGCTAGGAAGCAGGAAATGGTTGGATTTCTTAGGACTGAAGGTTCTATTGTTCAGTGCACACTCACAGCAAATTTTATGTGACATACTGAGCTAGCCGATGGCAGATAATTGATCACTGAATAATTCTGTGAGCAACAAAAAAATCAGTATTTACATACATGGTGTATTGTGAGTTAATTTTATGAGTTTGCTTGCAAGCAAATTTTATGTGACAGACTGAGCTAGCCGATGGCAGATAGATTGATCACTGAATGATTCTGTGAGCAACTCAAGCTGCCTGCCTGCTTTGCCTGATTTTGAGTAAAAGTTGCTCTTTTTTTTATAAAAAAATCAATATTGATATAAATATTTATAATATTTACACACGCCATGCCCAGCCAGTCACATGACCACTAAACCACACCCACAAATTAGGCCATGCCCACAGAACCGGTTAGTGGTCCTTGGGATTTAAAATTATGAGTTTGGTGGTTCCTGAGGTCCAAAAGGTTAACAACCCCTGCTTTAGAGAGTATCTTTAACATACAACTAGTTCTCAACTTACAACAGTTTATTTAGTGACTGTTTGAAGTTACAGAAGCACTGAAAAAATAACTTTTTTCCACACTTATGACTGTTGCAGCATCTGTTTGGTCACATGATTTACATTCAGATGTGTGACAACAGACTCACATTTATGACAGTTGCAGTGTCCTGGGGTCACATTTTTGCGACATTCTGACAACTAAAGCCCATGGGGAATCTAGATTCACTTTACAACCATGTTTTTAATTTAAGAACTGTAGTGACTCACTTAACAAATATAATGAGAAAAGTTATAAAATGTGGCAAAAGTGACTTGACAAATTTCTCACTTAGCAGCATACATTTGGGGCTCAGTTTTGGTCATAAATTGAAGAATATCTGTAGTTGCTTTAGTTCCTCACCTGTCTGTATGTGAGGAACAAGAAGAGGAACTGCTTAAACATAACATTTTCCTTGGTCCTAATAGGGGTGTTGTTTGCTTATAGAAGAAAATGTTCCATTTTTGTTTCCTTGGATTCTGGAAAAAATGGCAGAATATAAATTCAGTAAATATGTCCCAATGTGTTCATTTAGTGACTGTCTAGTCTTACGTTGACTGAAAAGGTACACCTGTAGCTTTGAAATCAGCAGAAGGTTGGAGAAAAATAGAAGACCGTACTAACTTGTGTGATTATGATTTAACTTTGGAACCTGTATGCATGGCATTTGCTAATTGCTTCTTATGTTTCATCCTCACTTCTGGGTCAGGTGTCAGACTTTGGCTTGTCCAAGTTCAGGCGAGGAACTACCCAGCAATGTAATCTCAATTCTGGAGAAAGGAGTAGCTGTGGTGGGACCCTGGAGTTCATGCCTCCTGAATCCTTTGTCGATTTCAAGTACAAGCCAGCCCCCAGCACAGATGTCTACAGGTGAGCTAGGTTGCATCTATTGTCCAATAAGAGATGCTAAATCTATGTGCATACCTTAGAGCTAAGTTTGGTTTAGAATTGATTCCCATTTGAAAGCAGAAGATCTTGCTGGGAATCTGAGATCCATCCTGGCTCTCCATTTTATTTGTCTAAAACTGGCTTTCTAGAATATGAAGGTTTTTCATTTTATGATCAGACCATTTATTCTATTTCTTTCTATCCCTTTGGCTGAATCTGAAGTTCAACTAATAGAGAAAATACCTAACTGAATGGGCTACATGGGGTCAAATGTCATTAATTCTTGGATGGGAGACCACCAGGAAATCTAATCTACTTACTTTTACTTTTCAGTTATGGAATCCTCATATGGTCAGTAATAAGCAACCAAGAACCTTACCACAGTAAGTCATGCTTCACTTTGCTTTCTGCTTATTCAAGATTTCACATGTATCATCTTTCATAGATAGACTAGATAGGAAAGAGATCAGATGGCTGTTCTTGTTTCAGGCTTCAATAACCAAATCTTGCAAATCTGATAGTACAGATCTCCCACTATCTCTTTTATAGCCTCAGAAGTTAGTGAGGATAATTTCTGAGTTACTTTCTTTTCCCATTATGCATCTGAGAGCACCCCCTCCCCTTATGTGATTGTTCCCTTCATAGCATTTCCTGTCTCCCAAAGTCATTCTCACATACCATTAAAGCATGAAGTAACATTCATGTTACTCAATTTGTCCATCAATGACAAGGACATAATCAGACACTGTGACTAGATCAAACAGCATTACTTAAGATTGAGATCCACAAAAATCTCAGCTATGGCAACAAAGCCCTTTTAAAAATTACCAACTTTTACAATAACAATTACCAACAATAACAATTACCAACAATAACAATTACCAACATTGAATGTATTTGAATACTTAATGCAACATAAGGGGAAAGCTATTGGATGTGGGACGCAACCATGTTTTCTTTAATGAAATTCAAATTTAAAAAAGGCTTTTCAATAGAGTAGAGTAGAACAGAATAGAATTCTTTATTGGCCAGGTGTGATAGGACACAAAGCACAACAAAGCAAATGCAGTATCTCCAAACTTATATTTGCTTAATTTCAGTTAAGCTCCCATAGAATCCTCAAAAGAGTATTTAGAATGATAATTTATTGGGAATTCTGTAGCATAATTCTGTGGCATGAAGGAAGAAATGGAGTTTAAGCCCATGTCACACTGCACCAACGGATGGAAAGAGGATGTAAATCAGAGAGAAACACTTGCCATCCGTTGGTTAACGCGATGCTTCCGTTCTGTACTCACTGCCTCTGTTTTTCATCCTCGCTATCCATCCAGCATCTGTCGACTGACATTTCATCCGCTCAAAAAGTTTTGAGCTGCTCAAAACTTTTTAAGCGGAAAATGCATCCAACGCGTCCGTTCTGAATCCGCAACGCATACGGGGAACATCCGTTCTACATCCGTCATCATCTGTTATGCGTCCGCTATATCCGCTAGGCATCCGCTGCACATCCACGCAACTCACATCCGCTCCAGCGGAAAACGGACACAGGGAGGAAGCGAAACGGACGCGGAACGGACACAAAGCATTAGTAGCACGGACGGAGAAAGGGTGAAAGCGGATGCACTCACATACAAAGCATTAAATGGAAAAAACATTCGCAGAGGGGACTATCTCAGATATTTAGGATGTCTGCAGGATGCCTAGAGGATGCAAAAGGACACCAAGCGAAAAAACGATATTTCCTATAAAAAGGGGGAGGAACTCACCTGGATCTCACTTTCAGTCCAGCAGCCCTGCTGTGCAGACCTCTTCAGCCTTCATCTGGCTCTTGCTCTTCCACAGCATCCAGTCATCTCCACCATGGATCATAACACACTCCTTTTCATAGCCACCACCGTTCTACAATAGTGTGAAGCCATCTACAGGCTCTTTTACCTGTTATACGGGAAGAAAAGGAGGCGGCCAAGAAGTGTCTGGGTCTGAAGATGGATTGGGAGAAGAGCTGAGTATGGACTGTACAACAAGCTGATGGTGGAGCTGAGGAACGAAGACCCTCGTGCATTCCAGAACTTCATGAGGATGCCTCCAGCCATGTTTGACGAAGTTGTGGAGCGGCTGAGTCCCAGGTTGACCAAGGCAAACACTAACTTCTGGCCCAGCCTGGACCCTGGGCTCAAGGTGGCACTGACTCTGCACCACCTGGCCTCCGGGACCATGTACAGGAGCATGCAGTACGCCTGGAGGGTGCCACAAAACACCATCAGCATTGTGGTCAGAGACGTGGTGCAGGCCATCATTGAAGAATACCTGGAGGAGCTCCTCCAGTGCCCCTCCACTGAAGAAGGCTGGAAGAAAGTTGCAGAGCAGTGGTATTAGAGGTGGAACTTCCCACACACCGTTGGAGCCATAGATGGCAAGCACGTGGCCTGCAAAGCGCCAGCCAAGTCAGGGTCCACTTATTTCAACTACAAGGGCTTCTTCAGCATCATCCTCTTCGCCATGGTCGATGCTGACTACAAGTTCATGTACATCGATGCTTCAGGCAACGGGTCAGCTTCAGATGCCCAGGTATACAATGCCAGTCACCTCAAGGAGGGGCTGGAACGCAAACTCATCATGGGCTTCCCAGATCCAGACCCCCTGCCCAATGACACGCAAGTTGTGCCCTACTTCATCATGGGGGATGACGGCTTCTCCCTCAGAACCTACCTCATGAAGCCCTATACTTCCAGATGCCTCACCCGTGAAGAGAGGATCTTCAACTACAGGCTGTCCAGGGCAAGGCGGGTGGTGGAGAACGCCTTTGGCATCCTGGCCAACAGGTTCCAGGTACTTCTCACCACCATGCAGCATTGCCCAGAGACCATGAGGAACATCGTGGAAGCTTGCTTTATCCTGCACAATCTCATGCACACCCGCTCCAACAAGGCAATGGGGACATGGAGCCTGGGGAATGGAGGCAAGGGCAAAACCTGATAGACAATCTGGATGTGCAAGGTCCCAACAGAGCCTCATGTGAAGGGAAGAAGCAGCGCAACCTCCTGAGACACTGGTGCAACTCCCCAGCTGGAGCAATGGAGTGGCAAGACAGGATGATAGATGATTAATGGATGCTTCCTTCAGCCTGTCTCATCACACTGATGAGATTGGGCCATGTATGTTGGGCGGGCCTACAATGAACAGGGAATTTAATAAAGAGTTGTGTTTATGTTGAAATGTGTGGATCAATGATTACATTGTTATTGATAATGAAGGGCCAAAGATGTGGCACCTGGGAGGGTGGACCATACAGTCCCACTATGCTTGCACTGGAGGTTTATCTATCCCACAGCTATTACCCACCTCAAAGGTATCCCTGCCCATCCCACAGCTATTACCCATCCCAAAGGTATCCCTGCCCATCCCACAGCTATTACCCCTCCCACAAGCATGCAAAGGCTTAAACCTTTTCTAAAAGTTTCCACCAAGACTTTATTTACAAAAATAAATGAAGCAAGTGTGTGAAGCAAAGATAATCTTTATTAATAACAAGCTGTAAAAGCAAAATGACCCAAGTCAAGTGTCCAAAGCAAAAATAAAGTCAACAGGTAGCCACCCAGTCTCTGGCACTCTTCTTGGTCACTCTGAGGCGTGCCCAGTCTCAGGGGTGAAGGTTCCAGGTGCTGTGGAGGTGGCTGCTGCTGGAGTGCTGGTCTGAGGCATCATTGGGGTGCCTGGCCCCGAGAGGACAACAGGGGACGGTGTGTGGAGGAAGCTCTCAGACAGCTGGCTCAGTCCCATGATGTTGAGAGCCCCTTCCTCCATGACATGGGTTGTCAGCCCCAATACCGATGACAGATGTTCTGAGGCCGGGCTTGGCTGTGGGGTGGAGGAAGGAGCAGTGTAGTAGGGATGTCTGGTCTGCAGCTGAGCGAGGTGAGGCATCGGTGGCATCTGTGGTGTGGGTGGCATCTGTGGCATGGGTGGCATCTGTGGCGTGGGTGGCATCAGTGGCATCAGTGGCACCGGTGGTGTCCGATGTACCTGTGCCTGGACTGGGAAGGGCTGCCTGTGCTGCTGGACCTCCTGGTAGCCATAGCCTTGGTAGGTGAGGGCCTGTGGAAAGCCTTGGAAGGGCAGTGACATCACCTGGGGTGGAGGAGCAGGCCTGGACTGGGTGGGAGCAGGTTCCTCTGGGTCTGGAGAGTTGTGAAGAAGATTGGTGATCCTGTCCTTCACCATCTGGTACTGTGTTTCTGACATGTTCATGAGGTTCTGGTTAACTTAGGTGAGGAAGGGCTTGTGGTTGGAGGATGGGACATCGTTGTGTACCAGCTGAGAGAGGAGATCTACGCTGCTTCTGATGGTGTCCCTGATCTCCAGCAGGACAGTATGGCTCTGCCCCTCTGGTCTGCCTCTCTGCCTTTCTGTGGAGGTGGAGCTGGGGGTGGATGCAGGTTGGGCTGTGGTGGAAGTGCCCTCTCCTTGCTCCCACTGCATAAGGGGGTCCTCCACGTGCTCCGCCATGGGTAGTACAGCTGTCGGGGGGGTCTCCATCGTGGCACGCTCCACAGATACCTGCCTGGACACAGGAGCTGACTCTTTGCCAGAAGAGGACTGGCTCTCAGCAGGCTGCCTGAGAGAGAGGGTTGTGAGAGGGGCTGCTTCTCAGTGGCGGATCTCACCCTCCAAGAAGCTGCACTTGGCCATCACATAGGTCTCTCTGTCCATCAGCTTGACCGTGGCCTGGCCAGATTTCTTGAGGTGCAGCTTCCCGTACCAGGTGTGCATGTGCTTCCATCAGCCGAGGACCACCTCTGAAGTGTAGCCCAGGCTCTCCGCCTTCTCTCTCCAAGCAGCCTGCTTCCTCTTGGTGTCTCGATAGAGCCTGTGTCCCTTCCGCCAAAGATATTCATTCTCCCTCGCTACTCCAGCACCTCCTCCTCATGTTCCTCTTTGATTGTGTATTGCCTCCTCTCCCATTCACGCGTCTGCCTCTTTCTCCCTCTGGCAGGGCCATATGGGCCCTCATCAGAAGGGCTTCGAGGTTGTAGGGGCTGCTTCTCCACACCAGCAGCAGCAGCACTACCACCACCAACAACAGTAGCAGCAAAAGCAGGACCAGCAGCACCAGCAGCACCAGCAGCACCAGCAGGACCAGCAGCACCAGCAGGACCAGCAGGACCAGCGGACCAGGAGCAGTGCCAGCAGAGTAAGCACCAGCAGAAGCCCCAGCACCAGGAACAGTGCCAGCAGAGTAAGCACCAGCAGAAGCTCAGCACCAGGAGCAGTGCCAGTAGAGTAAGCACCAGCAGAAGCACCAGCACCAGCAGCAGTGCCAGCAGAGTAAGCACCAGCAGAAGCCCCAGCACCAGGAGCAGTGCCAGCAG
>BLBF01000070.1:279391-345823 GCA_015471245.1 Laticauda colubrina
GTAAGCCCCAGCAGAAGCCCCAGCACCAGGAGCAGTGCCAGCAGAGTTAGCCCCAGCAGAAGCCCCAGCACCAGGAGCAGCGCCAGCAGAAGCTCCAGCACCAGAAGAGTGAGCCCGAGCAGCAGAAGCCCCAGCAGAAGCAGAGTCAGGGCCAGGGGATCTGATGGTGGCCCTGTCCCTCTTGCCAGGGCTGGCAGCAGATGGCTGAGGCTTTCTCTTCTTCCCCATGGTTTTTGGGTTGTTGGCTTGCTGGCTGGCTGGAGAGCTGTGTCTGGAAGCAGGTCTTTCCTCTGAATGGTGACCTGCTTGCGAGCTGCTTCCCTTTATATCCGTGCGGCTGACGCAATGCATCCTCCCCGCATGCGCAGTGAACGCTGTGCATCTGCTAGGCTTCCACTAGGCTTCCCCTTGGCTTCCGCTCTGCATCCGCTTCATCCGCTCGGCCTCCGCTCTGCATCCGCTCCTTCCGCTACGCGTCTGCTTCACTGTGCTCCCCCGGAAGCCCTGCGGATATGCTATCTGCTCCCATCCGCTTCCATCTGCTAGGCTTCCATGGAGCATCCGCTTTCCATCCCCTCTACATCCTCCCCCCTCCATTCTTTTCCATTGTTGTCCACTCTGTTTATGCAAATTCGGGGCACTTTTGAGAGCAGATAACAACGGATGGAACATTTTCTCGTCTGCTGTGTCCTTTTTACAAACGTTTTGCATCCGTCGGCCAATGTGACAGGGCCTTTACATTGGTTTATGTTAGCAGCACAGCATGTACTATTTAAATTTGCATAATGCATTAAATTTGCATTATGCAGTATTGCATAATTATGTCTACTTTCTTGACTTTTCTTGATCCTCTCTTCAGACACATCACCCCAGCCAGCACTGATAGAAAGATATGGAGATAATTATTTTTTTTCCTTTCATCTCCACTCTTCCATTTCTTTTCTCTGTCCCTAGTGGTTGAATGAGTCTGTATGGATGCCTGATCACCAGGACTTATGTGAAGCTCCATGTCAACTTGTAAAACATTCCTATGCCCGTTTTCAAGTTGCCATGAAAAAGATGGGGGGGGGGGGGAGAGACCTGAAGGAGGATATGGCAAATAAAATAAGCAGATTTGAAGTTTATCTCACAAAGATTGTAACTAAGGCAACTGGGTATTCTGCCTGTAAAAGTCCTTTATTGGAGAAAGTGATGACACCAGCCCATGAACCGATTTCATTGGAGAAGCTGAATTATGATACACCCAGAGGCATGAGGGAAGACAGGGTCATAGATGATTGTAAATTATGTGTTTCAGAATCAGCTTCATACAGGTCATACTGGAATGTCACTCCTAATAAAACTTTTGAAGTTTTTTGAAGTTTGGCTCAAGGCTTGTGATTTAATTAGGGAGATCACCAGAATCCTGATACTCCGTTTAGAAAAGAATACTGTGAATAGTTTCTGTTTCCATTCCCTGCCTAGATCTCCACCATGCGAACATGAGTTCCATGATCAAAATGCACATCCCACGAGGTCAAAGGCCACGGACAGAAGATCTGGAGAAGCAGGCCGATCAAGTGCTGAAGCTGGCAAATGTGATTGATCTCATGAAAAGATGCTGGTCTAATGAGAAGGACCAGAGGCCGAATTTCCAAGGTAAAGGAGATGCATAATGGCTTTCTTTGCACATATTCCAAGAAACACTCCTTATTAAGAAGGGGCAGGATATTCAACAGCAAAGATGAACCCACCAGCTTTCTCTTCACTGGACTTTGGCTTGGGCTCATCATTAAAATAAACTGTATCTCAATAGCTATAATGAATATCAGAATAGCAGGATAATAAAGTAGGAAGGGACCTTGGAGGTCTTCTTGTCCAACCCCCTGCATAAGAAGAAGACCCTCTTGTCCAGCCTTCTGGTGCTTTAGCAAATATGTTGATCTTTTCTTCTTTGTGGTATGTGGGAAAGACCTTGGAGGATCGAGCAAAGAGATGCTGCCTAGGGAATAGTCAGCATAGCCCACTGTAAACTGTGTGGAAAAAGAGACTCAGGAGGAATCCTTCCTAGTTTCTTTGGCTGTAAAAGTGATGGTGGAGAATTGTATTTTCAGACTTGTAAGATTCTGTTAATGTAGCTTTACCCTAAAGTCGAATTACCTTATGTTTCCTACTTGATCTAGCTGACAAGGCTCATGATAGTTGGAAGTCCACACTTTGCCATTTGTAGAAAAGGAAAGGCCATGATAGAACACATTAAGATCCAAAGTGGACAAGGCTAAGAGCCACAGATATGGGACAGTATTTGTATTTCTCCACAATTTTTAGTAAGGAAATGTGGTGGTCCATTTACAGCAGAGACATCAAACTTCTAGTCCGTGGGTGGATGCATCACACATTAGCCACACCCACGCTCAGTTTAGTGAAGGGGAAAAAAGTCCCAATACTTTACATGACACTATAATGGCCTGAGTTTGATACCCCTGCTCTACAAATAATGCCTATTGAAGCTTGCCGTCAGGGTTCCAATGGATGCCCTAATTAATTCATGAGTCTCAAGAAGTAGTGGGATTCAAATTGGTTTATCATTGCTTCAGTGGGCGTAGCTTGGTGGGCGTGCTTTGCATGCATGTGTGCGTTTTGCACATGTGTATGCAAACATGTGCTTTGCGCACACGCAGAGGCTTTCCTACTGACCTTCTCCTGCACTCCTGCACTCTCCCTGTCACTTCAATAGCTGATGTATAGCAATCCGTTGTGCCACATGATGCAGCTGATCATCAAAAGCAGGAAATAAAGATCAGTCGGGAGCTGGAGCAGGTGGTTGGGCCCAGCAGCTGATCGTCAGAGTAAACTAGTTCACTCCCAGATGATCTTTGGAGCTACCTGTTTGGCCAAACTGGACTAAACCAGTAGAATCCCATCTCTGGCCTCAAGCCAAGTTTCAAAAGAAATTATTTATCAGGAGCAACATGTCGGCAGTTTTCCCAAAGGCAGTTGGCTCTGACCCACACAATTTACTGTCTATTTATAACCCTGTTTCCCCCCTCCTGCCAGAGTGTGTCATAAATCACATTCTCCAATGGAGCACTTTTGTAGGCTGTAGAAAACACGCCCTCTCAGGCTCGCTCTTTTAATCTGGGATACAGTCTGAAGAAAGGTACGCATGGAATGTGCTTCTGGGAGCTTCTCTCCACTCCCCCTGCCTATGACAACTCAAGAGCAATCCAGGAATGCTTTACGAGTTGACACTAATGATACATTTTAAGTATCAATAGGTTGTTGGTTTCGGTGCTTTGAGGGGAAAGGACAGGTTTCGGGCTATCAGGGATTTGGTGATTAGGGGCACCCATTTCTGCAATCCCCAACCCGGACCTTCCTGATGCAGAACTAACATAGTTGGGGATGAGTTGAACTAGGACTAAAGAGCACAGTAAGCAAGCAAGGCCATTCCAATCAGGCATATATACCAAAGGACTTTGGACCATCCAATCACTCTCTTTTAGCCCTGCCTGTCTTGCAGGGTCATTTTGGGGATAAAAATGAGAAAAACCTCTATTACACTCCACCTTGAACACTAGGAGGAAAAGCAAAATGCCAACAACAGATACTACTACTACTACTACTACTACTACTACTACTACTACTACTATTATTATTATTATTATTATTATTATTATTATTATTATTATTAATCTGTAACCTCTCAAGTAGTTAGCTATTATTTGTGGGTTCACTTTACAGACCACTGCTTGCTTAGTTTTCCTCAAATAACTGAACATTGTGGAGAAGATTCAGCTGGAAAAGAATGACTGTCCCATCTGAATGTCTGTGGCTAAGAAGGGACTTGAATTTGGATCTTTCCAGCCCTGGTTCCGGCTTCATTATATTCTCAATGCCATGCAGCAAAAAAGTCATATTTTGCATGCCCAGATGGGCATATGTAGGAGTGGGATTCTAACAGTTTGGATCGGTTCTATTGAACCAGCTGTTATAATTCTGCGCAGTTCAGAGAACTGACAAATCGTGACCCAAGCTGGCCCTGCCTCACTGTGACTGTTCTGTCCGGAAAAACACAAGGTAGACCGGGTTCCAACAAACAAGAGTTTTTATTAAAGCAACCAACAGTAACGAAACAGCCTGGCTAAAGCCGCAGCAGCCTTTTTATACAGGCTTGCCTGCCGGTTTGTAGCCAATGGCAGCTATTTGACTTTGCCGCCTTTCAGCGGCTCTTTTGGATTGGTTCCTAATGAACCAATCCAATACTGGTTTTTCTAGCCATCAGATTGCATTGTTTGGAGTATACCACTCAATACAGAACACCCCTCCCCCCTTAGTTTAGTCATACGTGGGTGACATAGTCGTGCAGGTAGGTGGGGCTTCTTCTGACTATTTGACTTGCGCGGTTCATTTTCGCTGGAGACTTCGAGCAGTTTGGATGGGATCACTGTCTCTCCGGCTCTTCTCCATGGAACCATCTGGTAGGATGAGTCAGCAAGGTTGCTACTGCTTGAGTTGCTCAGGCCGGTGGTTTTGCCGCTCCCTCCTGGCTTTCCTGGGCAGGTTGAGCTGGCTTTGCTGGCCCCTTCCAGGACGGGTTCCTCTTCATGTGGATTATTTCTGCCAGTTTCATCTAACCGTAAGTGTTCTTTTTGGTCTTTTTGATTGGTTAGATGTTCTAGGTTTATTTTTAACAATTCTTTTTTTCCTTCAGTGTTATTTTCTTGTATTCCCCCCCCCCCTTTGGTTTTGTTTTCATCGATTTTTATTGTTTGAGGTTGCGCGGTCGTATTCCGCTCGACATTTCAGGAATGAAGCTGGTCTATGTGCCGCTTCCATTCCCTGCCATCGTCTACAGTTAGACGGTAGGACTGGGGGCCTGTTATTTGTGTGATTGTGGCTGGAAACCATAGAGGGTCCCCAGTAAATTTTTTTGTGTAGACTAGGTTGCCGATTTCATACGTTCGGAAACGGCTGGAGGAGTTTGGGGATTTCTCAAAGGTGTAGTTTGGATGTAACCTATCCAAATGTAATCTAAGTTTCCTCCCCATTAACAATTCTGCCTGGCTCTTGTTCGTAACAGTACTGGGGGTGATATGTTGGAGGGTGAGTAAATGGTTTAGTTTATCCTGGACAACCCCTGGGTCCATTTTTTCCAAACCCTCCTTGGTAAATCTGACCATTCTCTCGGCCCTACCATTCACCGCCAGGTGGGCTGGCGCGGTTAGTGTATGGTGTATACCTAAAGAGGCTAGGTACTGTTCAAATTGTATAGCAGTTAGTTGTGGCCCATTGTCGGACACTAGGACGTCCGGCAACCCATGGGTTGCGAATAGCTTGTTGAGTTGTTTGATAACGGCATCAGTTGTTGTAGATGACATTACTGTGACTTCCAACCAATTTGAGTATGCATCTACAACAATCAAACACGTATATCCAGGGGCCTCGTGGGGTCTCCCAGTCCCTTATAGGAGCTTGTGGTGGTGATGGCGTGGTTTTCTGGCATTTATTGCATGTAGCAACCCAGTATTCAATATCTCTGTCTAAACCAGGCCACCAAACATAGCTCCTAGCCAGGCTTTTCATTTTCACGATGCCTGAGTGGCCTTCATGAAGCATATCCGACACTCTAGTTTGTAGTTTGGAAGGAATTACCACCCAATCACCCCACAATAAACACCCCTTTTGTATTGATAGTTCAGTCTGTCTGGTCCGGAAAGGTTTCAAGTTTTCAGTTTTTTGGTTTTCCGGCCAACCTTTACCTACCCAATTTAAAATGCAGGGGTCTTTAGCGGTTGCTCTGGCGACATCATTTGCAGATATTGGCAGTTTGGGGCAGGTTTCTATTTGCAGGGTGGTAATTGTTGGCGCCAGTCTTCCTCCGTCATTGGCAGCGGTGTTCGACTTAATGCGTATGCATTGGGGGATCTGTTTTCCGGGTCGATGTATCAATGTGTAGGAGTACGCTGCTAGGAATTCTGACCATCTAGTCATTCGGGGAGATAAAATGTTCGGTGTGAGTTTTTTTCCAGCCAAAATTCCTAGTAACGGTTTATGGTCAGTCACAACTGAAAATGTTCTCCCATAGAGGTACTTGTGAACTCCAGCGACAATTGCCAGGGCTTCTCTGTCTAGTTGACTATAGTTGCGTTCTGCTTTAGAAAGTGTTTTTGAGTAAAAGGCAACGGGTGCCTCTCTCCCGTCAGGCAGTTGGTGGCTCAGGATGGCACCGACTCCAAACGGTGAGGTGTCACAAGTAACCATCAATGGAAGTGTGTTACTAAACTGAATAAGAATGGTGTCTGAGGTTAAAATATTTTTTATGCCTTGGAATGCTTTTTGTTCTCTATGCCCCCAAGTCCAACTAGTTTTCTCATCCAATAAACGATGTAACGGTTCTGCTATCGTTGCCTTGTGAGGGAGGAATACATTATAGAAGTTTATTAGACCCCAAAATGCTTGTAACTCCATTTTGTTTTTTAGCTGTGGTGCGCCTATAATAGCCTTGACTTTTTTTTTCTGTAGGGTGTATACCCTCTCTGTCAATTAAATAACCCCAAAAATCGATGCAATCAGTCATTAAACAGAATTTTTTGGGTTATTTTTAGATTTTCAGGGCAGATTCTCAAAATTTTGTTAGCACCTCTTTCAGTCTTGTCTCTAATTGGGTCGTGTTTTTAGCCGAAATTAGGATGTCATCAACATATGGAATGACCCCTTTAATTCCATTTAATAGGCATTTCATAAGGCTTTGGAAAACGCCTGGGGCAACGCTCACTCCAAATTGAAGTCTGTTACATTTGAATGCCCCTCTCTGAATTACTATTGTTTGTTCCTCGGCCGTTATTGGGTCTTCTGGAAGCTGTTGATATGCTTGGGCTAAATCAAGCTTGGCAAAAAAATTTCCTCCCCCTAGCGAGTGCAGTAAATGTTGCACGATTGGCAAAAGGTATGCGCTTTGCTGCAACGCATGGTTCAGGGTAGCCTTGTAGTCTCTGCAGATGCGTACTGACCCATCAGGTTTAACAGGTTTTACTATTTGTGTCTCCCATCTAGCATGGTCAATTGGTTCTATGACCCCTTGCTCAATTAATTTATTTAACTGTTCATCTATTTTGGCCTTTAAAACAAAGGGGACTCATCTGGCTTTTAATCTTCTAGGTGCTACCTGAGGGTCTAAACTAAAGGAAATTGGGGTCCCTAGGTACCTGCCTAAGGTGCCGTCAAAGATGTCCTGGAACTCGTGTATCAGGCTCTCTTCCCAGTTGGTTGCGGCTACTCGGCTCACCCTGGTAGTTCCGATGCCCAATAGCGCGAACCATTCGATGCCCAGGAGGCTCGGGCAGTCCCGGTCGACGATTGCTAGAGGCAGAACTTCAGCGTGCTGCTTGTAGGTGATTTGGAAATGTCCTAGACCTACCACAGGGATTCGGTTTCTTTGGTAGTCTTTTAAAATTAACTTTTGTTTCTGGAGTTCTTTTAATTTGATGTTTGGAACCAGCCGTCTGTTTGTGTTCTAAGACACCATTGACAGGAAGAATCCTGAGTCGACTTCCATCTCGCAGGGGCTTCCTTCAATTTTTACAATGATTTTGACCTTTCTCCTGATTTCCGTCTGAGCACTTCCGATAGTGACAGTTTGATGGGTCTTTTCTCGGTTGCTGGTTCGTTTGTTGCGCTCCCATTTTTTCTTGGCTTGCTTTGATTCAGCGTGTAGTGGGGAATTACTGCGTCTGTTTGGGCTGTTATTTTTTCGATACCTGCAGACTTTTTCGATGTGTCCCCTCTTCTTGCAAGCTCGGCAGACGGCATCAAGGAATCTGCAATCGGCTCGAGGGTGGTTTCCCCCGCAGCCAGCGCATTTCTGCCAATTTCTTTTTTCGCGCTTTTTTTTGTTGCCGTATAGGCGGTGGACCTCATCGTCATCATCTTCCGTTTCTGATGAATCGTTGAAGTCTTTGTGATGTGTTGTGGCAGGAACTTGCTTCTTTCCTCTGAATAGGGTCATTGCGTCATTATTTGAGTTAATTTGCTTCATAGTGGCCACTGACTTTTTCACGGCTTCTGCTGCTGTGGCTTCTGCGATCACTTCAGCTACTGTGATATTGGGTTTATTTAGAAGTTTACTTTGTAAGTTAGAGTCTCTCAGACCTAGGACAACTCAATCTTGCATGGCTTCATCCAAGTTCAGGAACTCACAAGCTCCCCCCAGTTGTCAGAGAGCCGCCACGAAGTCAGCGATGGTTTCGCCTTCCTTTTGATCCCTTTTGTAGAATTTGTGCTGCTTGATGAGATTTGACACTACCGGTGTGTAGTGGGCCTTTAGCATTTGGTGAAGCTCAGACCAGGTCATTTGTTTCACGTCTCTGGGCTTCGCCAATGCTTTGGCCATCTTGAACACTGTTGGTCCACAATGCGTTAGGAAGACAGCCCTCTTCCGCTGGTCTGAGATCTCTTCCATCTCATTGCTCTCTAAGAACATTAGGAAATGGTCTATGTATGATTCCCAATCCTCTTCATTGGGATTGAAGGGTGCAGGCAGCGCGTTATTCCCAGCCATCACTTCTGGTATGGAATTCTTTCTGCCGCATGCTTGGTCTCATGTTTAGGACAATCCCACCTTCGTCGCCAGTGTTCCATCTGGAAAAATGCGAGGTAGATCGGGTTCCAACAACAAAGTCTTTATTAAGTCAAGCAACAGTAAGGGAACAGTTTGGCTGAAACCGCAGAAGCCTTTTTGTACAGGCTTGCCTGCCGCCTTGTAGCCAATGGCAGCTATTTGACTTTGCTGCCTTTCAGCGGCTCTTTTGGATTGGTTCCTAATGAACCAATCCAATACTGATTTTTCTAACCAATCAGATTGCATTGTTTGGAGTATACCACTCTATGCAGAACAGTGACCGCTGCTCCCCTCCCCACCGAGTCAGTCCTTATCGTGTATGTGCAACATTGCGCACATGCCTGACATCGCTGACTGGGTTCTTCCCTGCCTAGTCACTCCTCTTTCCCCCCTCCTAATGATCAGCTGTTCCTATTATCAGCAGTACCAGGATTCCCTTCACTTACTTACTGCTTTATCCAGAAGGCTTCCCTGACACCCAGGAAGGCAAAAATGGAGGAGGGGGGAGACAGGGAAGCTTCCTTGAAGCAAAAACACCTCCCAGGAGGCTCCCCTGAAGCCCAGAAGGCTCCAAACAAAGTGTGTGTGTGTGTGTGTGTGTGTGTGCTGTGTGACCCTCCAGGCTCCATTTTTTCCCCCTTCCTGAGCCTTACAGAAGTTTTCTGGGAGTAAAAAACCCTCCAGGACATTTCTCTGAGGCTTTGGAGGCCACAAAATGGAGTGCAGGGGGGTACTGCGTGCCCCCACCATGCTCCATTTCTTTCCTGTCTGAGCCCCAGGGAAGCCTTTTGGGAGCAAAAACAGCCCCCATGAGGTTTCCTTGATGCCCAGAAGGCTCAAAAAATGGGGGAGGGGGGTGCTGCCAAAAAGAAGAAGCCACGCCCAGCCAGTCACGTGGCCAAGCCCACCTAGCCACGCTCACAGAACTGGTTGTTACAAAATTTGAATTCCACTCCTGGGTGTATGTGCAGTAGTTGCCCTTCTCCAAACACTGGACTGTCTTTTCATTCTTGGTAATTTGATGTCATGAGCATGCCCTTCGTGCTCTCTGAACTTAATTGTTTTATTGCAGACATTTCTTTACCAAACTAGATAACATTATCAGTGCTAGTAAAAAAATGGGGATTGCTGTCACTTTTTTTTTTAATTACAGTGACTTGTCCTGGTAATACTGGGTAGGAGTAGTCTTGGAGATTCTTTGGTTGAACTATTGGTTAGCTTGTTTGCTAGTTCCTAAATTAGGGTATTGTTTAATTCTTTATTGTGGGTCTGTTGTTAGTCTTAGTGCTAATCTATGCTCATTGGATGTTGATTGCTGGTAGAGAGATGTTTTCTCTTTTGTTCCCTTTTTGTCTTGTTGATGTCTCTTTGCACAGTATGTAGCTTTGGTTTATGTCTATGTGTTCATTGATGGCCAATTAATCAGAGTGCCAGGTTTCCAGGAATTCTCTACTTTTTAAAAAAATCACAGATAGCCCTCAACTTATAACTGCAATTGGACCCAAAATTTCTGTTGCTAAACAAGACTGTGGTTAAATGAATTTTTTCCCCATTTTATGACCTTGCTTGCCACTATTGTCAAGTTAAGAATCAATTGTTAAGAATAATTGCAATTGTTAAGTTAAAAACCCAGTTACTAAGTGAATCAGGCTTCCCCATTGACTTTGCTTGTCCGAATGTCAAAACATGACCCTGCGACACTGCAACCGTCATTAATATGAGTCTGTTTTTGATCATGTAACCATGGGGATGCAGCAATGGTCACAATTGTGAAAAATGGTCATAAGTCACTTTTCTTGGTGCTGCTGTAACTTTGAATGGTCAATAAACAAACTGTTGTAAGTCGAGGACTGCCTGTATTTTTCTTTGAGGCAATTTTTTAAAGCAAGTATCATCTCCACTGTTTAGAAGGAGGTGAAGATAGGCATGAATGCCTCCCTCAGTTCTGTAGGAAGAAAAATCCATCTGGTTCAGTTCCAAGCTGGGAGAAAAGTCTAGAAATAAAATGGAGGCTGATTGGAAAGAGCATCCATTTATTGATGAAGCAGAACCACAACATGAAGTTCTGGGACAGCTAACAAATTAAGGCTAGGTCACACTGGCCGACAAATGCAAAACGTATGTAAAAAGGACACAGCAGATGAGCAAATTTTCCATCCGTTGTTATCCGCTCTCAAAAGTGCTCCAAATTTGCATAAACAGAGCGGACAACAACGGAAAGGAACGGACGTGGGGAGGATGTAGCAGGGATGTAAAGCAGATGTCCGTAGGAAGCCTAGCGGATGAAAGCTGATGGAAGCAGATGACACATCCACAGGGCTTCCGGGGGAGAACAGCGAAGCGGACACATAGCGGATGGAACGGATGCGTAGCGGATGCCGCAGATGCATCACGGACGCCTATAGGATGCATAGCAGATGCGTAGCGGATGCAAAGCATTCACTGTGCATGCGGGGAGGATGAATTGCATAAGCTCTGTGGATATAAAAGGATTCAGTTCGCAAGCAGGTCACCATTCAGAGGAAAGACTTACTGTCAGAGACACCTTGAGAGAACACCATGGGGAAGAAGAGGAAGCCTGTGCCTACTCCTGCCAGCCCTAGCAAGAAGGACAGAACCACCATCCCACCCCCTGGCGCTGACTTTGAAGCTGCTGGTGCTGGTGCTGCTGCTGCTGGTGCTCCTGGTGTTGCTGGTGCTTCTCCTGTTGCTGCTGCTGCTGCTGATGTGGTGGACCAGCCCCAAGGCCCTCAAAGCCCTGCTGCTGAAGGCCCTGAAGCCCCTGCCAGAGGGAGGAAGAAGCAAGGCAAGGAGAAGGGGGAGAGGAAACAGTACTCCATTTCCAAGGTCCATGAGGAGGAGGTGCTGGAATGGCTGAGGGAGAATGAGTACCTGTGGAGGAAGGGCCACAGGCTCTATCGCGACACCAAGCGGAAGCAGGCAGCGTGGAGACAGAAGGCGGAGAGCCTGGGCTACACTTCAGATGTCCTCCTGGAGTGGTGGAAGCCTATGCACACCTGGTATGGCAAGCTGTACCTGAAGAGATCCGGGCAGGCCGCTGTCAAGCTAATTGACCGGGAGACCTATGTCATGGCCAGGTGCAGCTTCCTGGAAGGTGAGATCCACCACTGAGGAGCAGCCCTCTGTCAACCCTCTCCCTCAGACAGCCCACAGAGATCCACTCCTCTTCCAGCCAGGAGACAGCTACCATGTCCAGGCAGGTGTCTTTGGAGGGCCCCATGACAGAGACCCCCCCAACAGCTGCACTCCCCATGCCAGAGGACGTGGAGGATCCCCTGTCTCAGATGGAGCAAGAAGAGGCAGCCACCAGAGACCAACCCACCCCCACCCCCAGCTCCACCTCCAAAGAAAGCAGGCAGAGAGGCAGACCGGAGGGACAGAGCCACACTGTCCCCTTGGAGATCAGGGACACAATCAAAGCAAGCACAGATCTCCTCTCCCAGCTGGTCCACTTTGACATACCATCCTCCAACCGCAAGCCCTTCATCACATACGTGGGCCAGACCCTCATGAACATACACGAGGCCCAGTACCAAGCGATGAAGGAGAGGATCATAGCTCTTCTGCACCACCCTCCAGGCCCAGCTGAACCTGCTGCTACCCACTCCAGGTCTGCTCCTCCACCCCAGCCAATGTCAAAGGCCTTGCATGGATTTCAGCAGCCCCTCGCCTACCAAGCCTACCTCTACTAGGATTTCCTACAACAGAGGCAGCCCTTCCCAGTCCACACCCAGGTTCCTCGGACGCCACAGATGCCTCAGCTGACCCAGCTGCAGACCAAACAGCCCCACGATACTCCTCCTTCCTCCACTCCACCGCCAAGCCCTTCCTCAGAACATCTGTCATCAGTGTTGGGCCTCATATCCCAGGTCCTTGAGGAAGTGCCTCTCAACCTCACGGGACTGAGTCAGCTCTCTGAGAGCTTCCTGCACACACCATCTCCTGTTGTACTCTCGGGGCCAGGCACCCCAATGGTGCCTCAGACCAGCACTCCAGCAACAGCCACCTCCACAGTCCCTGGCCCCTTTACATCTGAGACCATGGGCATGCCTCAGAGTGACTGAAAAGAGTGCCAGAGACTGTTACCTGTTGACATTATCTTTGCTTAAAGACACTTTACTTGGGTCATTTGCTTTTTAATAAAGTCATACAGTTTGTTATTAATAAAGGTTATCTTTGCTTCATACACTTGGTTCATTTTTTTTACTTAATAAAGTGTTGGGGAAAACTTTGAAAAAAGGGTTAAGCCTTTGCATGCTTGTGGGATTGGTAAGGATAGCTGTGGGATGGATAGCTGTGGGATGGGTAATGATAGCTGTAGGATTGGTAAGGATAGCTGTGGGATGGATAGCTGTGGGATGGATAGCTGTGGGATGGGTAATGATAGCTGTGGGATGGGTAATGATAGCTGTGGGATGGATAGCTGTGGGATGGGTAAGGATAGTTGTGGGATAGATAAAACTCCAGTGCCAGCATAGTGGGACTGTATGGTCCACCCTCCCAGCTGCCACACATATGGCCCTATATTATCAATAACAATTTAATCATTGATCCACACATTTCAACATAAACAAAGCTCTTTATTAATGCCCTATTCATTGTAAGACCACTCAACATACATGGCACAATCTCATCAGTGTGATGAGACAGGCTGAAGGAAGTATCCATTAAGCATCTACCATCTTGTCTTGCCACTCCACTGCTCCAGCTGGGGAGTTGCACCAGTGTTTCAGGAGGTTGCGCTGCTTCTTCCCTCCATGTGAAGCTCTGTTGGGGCCTTGTACATCCACAGTATCTATCAGGTTTTGTCCTTGCCTCCATTCACCAGGCTCCATGTCCCCATTGCCTATTCTGTAACACTGGGTAGCGGGTGTGCATCAGATTGTGCAGGATGCAGCAAGCTTCCACGATGCTCCTCATGGTCTGTTGGGCTTCATGAGGTAGGTTCTGAGGGAGAAGGCATCTTCACCAATGATGAAGTAGGGCACATCTTGTGTGTCGTTGGGTAAGGGGTCTGGATCTAGGAAACCCATGATGAGGTTGCATTCCAGCCCATCCTTGAGGTCATTGGCATTGTATATCTGGGCATCTGAAGCTGACCCGTTGCCTGAAGCATCGATGTACATGAACTTGTAGTCAGCATCAACCATGGCGAAGAGGATGATGCTGAAAAAGCCCTTGTAGTTGAAATAATTGGACCCCGAGTTGGGTGGATCTTTGCAGGCCACATCCTTCCCATCTATGGCTCCAACAGTGTGGGGAAGTTCCACTTCTGATACCACTGTTCTGCAACTTTCCTCCAGCCTTCTTCAGTGGTGGGGCACTGGAAGAGCTCCTCCACGTATTCTTCGATGATGGCCTGAACCACTTCTCTGACCACTTTGTTAATGGTGTTGTGTGGCACCCTCCAGGCATACTGCATGTTTCTGTATGTGGTCCCAGAGGCCAGGTGGTACAAAGTCAGTGCCACCTTCAGTGTAGGGTCCAGGCTGGGATGGAAGTTGGTGTTTGCCTTGGTCAATCTGGGTCTCAGATGCTCCACAACTTCGTCAAACATGGCTGGTGGCATCCTCATGAAGTGCTGGAATGCACGAGTGTCTTCATTCCTCAGCTCCACCATCAGCTTGTCATAGAGTCCAAACTCTGCTCTTCTCCTGATCCATTGTCAGACCTGGACAGTTCTTGGATGTCTCCTTCTGTTTGCGTAGAACAAGTGAAACAGTCTGAAGAGGGCTTGGTTCTGGTGTTGAATGATGGCGGCTACCAAAAGGAGTGTGCAATGATCCATGGTGGAGATCAATGGATGATGTGGAAGAGCAAGAGCAAGGGTGAAGAGGTCTGCACACCAGGGCTGCTGGACTGAAAGTGAGATCCAGGTGATTTCCCCCCCCCTTTTTATAGGAAATGTCGGTTTTCCGCTAGGTGTCCATCCATATACTCTCGGCATCCTCCAGACATCCTAAATATCTAAGATACGTCCCATATACAAACGTTTTGTTCATTTTCATGCTTTATATCCGAGCTGCATCCACTTTCATCCTTTCTATGTCCGTGCTACTAACGCTGTGTGGACGTTCCATGTATCTTTCACTTTCTCCCTCTTTCCGCTTTCCGCTGGAGCAGATGTGAGTTGCGCGGATGGCCAGAGGATGCCGAGAGGATACATCAGACGTGTAATGGATGACAATGGACATAGAACGTTTTTGCCCGTATGTGTCGCGGATGTAGATTGTACGCGGTGGAAAGTTCATCCGCTCAAAAAGTTTTGAGCTGCATAAAACTTTTTGAGCAGATGAAATAGCAGTAGATGGATGTTTTACGGATAGAGCGTATGAAACACGTATGCAGTGAGTACACAACAGATGCATTGCGTTTTCCAATGGATGGTAAACTTTTTTGTCCGTTTTACATCCTCTTTGCATCCGTTGGTTCAGTGTGACAGGGGTTTAGCTTGATAAGGGGCAAGAATTTTTATACAGTTTACAGCAGGGATGTCAAACTCAATTTCATTGAGGGCCGCATTAGAGGTGTGTTTGACCTTGGGGGACTGCCTTGGCATGGCTGACTGGGTGGATGTGGCCAACTTGGTGGGCATGGACAGCTCGACACCACTCCCCAAGCTGCTGGCATACTTCCTCTTCACACCAGGCTGAAGCCATGCTGGCCCAATGTTTCTTCTTCATATTGGGTAGACTGGGCCAAAGCAACATTAGCCAGCTCCTTACATTTTCCAGGACAGCCCTATGGGCCATATCTGACAATATAGCAGGCTGGATCCGGCCCGCAGGCCTTGTGTTTGACACTCCTGGATTACAGTATTTTGTAATTTTGAAGTTTGCTTTGTGAGCTTTTATCATTTGATTGGTTTTGCAAAGGCTTATGATGGGTCTTAATGATCAGCTTCCTTGGTCCCAGGCCTGTCAGGCATCTGTAATTGATGTTTTTCTGTTATCGGTTGCCTCTAGCCTGCTTTTCTAAATGGACTGGTATTGTTTTCACTTTTCTCAATGAATGGGCTTAAGGTCATGTCCTCTCCTTAATCACATCACCTGGAAGTGAAGGTGTTTTATCTGTGAATAGGCTGACCCAGTCTTTCTTAATGGGCGCAAAATCTCTATCTCTAAAGATTTCAGGCATCTGCTGGAGCCTGTTTTACTATGCAGAAAACAGGGTTGCTTTCTGCCTCTAAGAACACATTTCTCCATTTCTCCTTTGGGGATAATATTATATTCTGCCTCTTTTAATATTCCCCCAAACATTAAATTCTTCTGGGGGTGGGGGGATGCGGCTTCCCGTAGTCATTTACTCATTTTTGTTTTTCCCCATTTCTCAGATTGCAGAGAAAAAATGGAAGTCGTGTATTCCTGTTACAAGTGGAAGATTAGGCCAGCTGTCAGTGAAATCCAAGACATTTTGGTAAATAATAAATTTTGAAAAATGCATTCTTATGCTCAGCCTCCAGAGGTCAGCAAAGCTCCAGTTTTGCCATGCAGTAATTCCATGCAATTTCCATGATCATTTTTTCTTTTCTTTTTTTATGCCATCGTATTTCCTGGATGGTTATTTTGCCACATAAGCAATAATTCTGTCTCATATGAATGAAACAGAGCTAATCCTCGATGTACGACCACAACAGAGCCTCAAATTTCTGTTGCGAAATGAGTCATTGGTCAAGTGAGTTTTGCTCCATTTTATAACCTTTCATGGTACAGTTCTTAAGCAAATCACTGCAGTTGTTAAGTTAGTAACACACTTGTTAAGTGAATCTGGGTTCCCCACTGACTTTGCTTGTCAGAAGGTGGAAAAAGAAGATCACATGACCCCGGGGACACTGTAAGCGTCATAAATGAGAGTCAGTTGCCAGGCATCTGAATTTAGATCACTTGACCAGAGGGATGCTGTAATGGTAAGTGTGAAAAATGGTCATAAGTCACTTTCTTCATTTATACAGTTGTAACTTTGAACAGTTACTAAATAAAGTGTTTTGAGGACTACATTTAAATTACCATCAGACAGCCCCACATATATATCCCTTGTTTTTACTAAGCATGTGAAATAAAGCACAGGTAATCCTTGACTAAAAACCATTCTGAGCCATGGTGGCAAAATGCAGTGCTGCAGGCTAATTCTTCTGACTGCCAGATGCCTGCAGTTCAGCAATTCGATTCTCACTGGCTCAAGTTTGACTCAGCCTTCCAACCTTCTGAGGAAGGATCTGGGTCAAATTAGGACCCAGATTGTTGGGGGCCATAGGCTGACTCTGTAAACCTCTTAAACAGGACCATAAAGCACTGAGAAGCGATATAAGTCTAAGTGTTATTGTTTTTAGTGACTGTTCAAACTTACAACAGTACTGAAAAAAGTGACTTACAAAAGGTCCTTCCAACTATGACCCCTGCGGCAAACCCACAGTCACATGATCAAAATTTAGGTATGAATTTACAATGGTTACAGAGTCCCAAGGACCTGTGATTACTATTTGTGACTTTCCCAGCTGGTTTCTGACCAGTAAAGTAAAAGGGTAGGGGGGAAGGAACCAAGATTCATTTAACAACTAGTTAACTAGTGTCATTTGCACGTTGTAAAATTGGATTCATCTCGCTTACCACTTCCTGACTTAACAATGGAAATTGTGGTCCCAATTGTGATCATAAATCAAGGATTGCCTGTGTTCTAGAGTGAAAATTTCTTGACTTGGGGTGATCTGTGAGAATGTTTGATTCATCTGGAATCCATGCCCTTCTTTTTTGGGGAAGGGCATGGATTCCAGATGAGTTTTGAGTGGTACAACAGGGACTGACGCCCAGTCCCTCCCCAAAACCTCAGGAATTCAAAATAGGCAGTGGCAAAAATATAATTTAATTTACCTTGCTAAAATGAATTATCAATATGTAGGTAAAGGTTCCCCTCGCACATATGTGCTTGTCGTTTCTGGCTCTCGGGGGTGGTGCTCATCTCCATTACAAAGCCGAAGAGCCAGGGCTGTCCAAAGACGTCACCATGGTCATGTGGCTGGCATGAATAAATGCTGAAGATGCACAGAACGCTGTTACCTTCCCATCAAAGGGGTCCCTGTTTTTCTACTTGCATTTTTACATGCTTTCGAACTGCTTGGTTGCAGAAGCTGCGGCAAGTAATAGGAGCTCACTCTGTTATGTGGCACTAGGGATTTGAACCGCCAAATTGCCGACCTTTCTGATCGACAAACTCAGCGTTTTAGCCACTGAGCAATGAGGTCAATTAACCAATGGAACAGCTTGCCTCTAGAAGTTGCAGGGACTTCATCAGTAGTAGTTTTTAAGAAGAGACCAGAAAGCCACTTATCTCAATTGGTATAGGGTCCCTTGCTTGAGCAGAGGGTTAATCTTGAAGATCTCCAAGGTCTTCCAGCTGTACTCTGATTGATTGAAATGCTTCCATATTCATTTCTTAAACTCTTTACAATTGGCAATTCTGGCCTCTAAAATCCATGCACTGGATTTCAGAGGAAAGAGGATCTCCTCATTCATGTGTCTCCAATTTTTCCTCCTTTTCCCATCCTCATTTTCCTTTGTTATTCTCAGGCCAGTCAAGGTTTGCTTTGACATTTCTCTTGGAGTGTTTTAACAATGTATGTGATAGTTTTTACAAGACCCTGAAGACCTGGTTTTACCAACGGGAGCATGATAGAACAGTGCAGAAGCTGAAGTAATTGATTCAATGAGTGGGTTTAAGGGCTTGCAAGCTTTATGTATTTTATGATTTTTTTTAAAAAAAATGCTTTTATGTTGCTTTTTCTTCTTTTTAAAAATTGTTATATTCTACTTTTTTGTTGCTTTTAATTTTGTTTTGTTATTTTGAAGCCATCCAGAGTCTTAAAGAGAGAGAAAGAAAGACAGAGAGAAGGAGAGGGGGAGGGAGGGAGGGAGAGGGAGGGGGGAAAACAGACAGACAGAGACAGAAAGTAAATAAATATAGATAGTCCTTAAGTTACAACAGTTCACTAAGTGACCATTCAAAGTTACAACAGCACTGAAAAAAGTGACTTATGACCATTTTTCACACTTATGTCTCTTGCAACATCCCCGTGGTCATGTGATCTACATTTGGATACTTGGCAACTGACTCACATTTATGATGGTTGCAGTGTCCTGGGAGTCATGCAATCTCCCTTTTGCGACCTTCTGACAAGCAAAATCAATGGGAAAGCCAGTTTCCCTGAACATCTGTGTTACTCACTGAACAACTGCAGCGATTCACTTAAGAAATATGGCAAGAAAAGTTGAGAAATGAAGCAAAACTCACTGAACAAATTTCTCACTTAGCAACATAAATTGTGGGCCCAATTTGCGGCTGTATGTCAAGGAGTACCTCTAAATAGCAATAGCAATAGCAAGTAGACTTATATAATGCTTCAATCTGCTTTATAGCCCCTCTCTAAGTGGTCTACAGTGTCAATCTATTGCACCCAACAATCTGGGTCCTCATTTTACCAACCTTGGAAGAATGGAACACTGAGTCAACATTGAAACCAGAAGTGGCTGTGGTTTCTGTTGCTTAAGCCACCTTTTTCCACCTTTCTGAAAGTCTCACTAACTGTTCACCTCCCAGTATTAAAAACACCCAAATATAGTTGCCCAGAATTCCTTGGGATCTTTCTGGGTAACAAAGAGAAGTGTGAGAAGATGAGGAGACAAACAGCCTATTATATAGCAAAAGGCAGGTGTACCGCTTACCCAGTGGTGGGATTCAAAATTGTGTGTGGCTTGGTGAACATGGCTTTGTGGGCATGGCAGGGGAAGGATACTGTAAAATCCCCATTACCTCCTCATTCCACTAACCTGCTTTCCAGTTCCGTTCTCCTGTGCAGGGCAACAAAAGAAGACCCAGCCGATCAGCTGGGACTCGGGAGGAAGGAGTTGGGGCCAGTCAGAGGTGGTATTTGCTGGTTCTCCAAATTATTCAAAATTTCCGCTACTGGTTCTCCAGAACTGGTCAGAGCCTACTGAATACCACCTCTACCCTTAACCCCATCTGTCCATGACAATTTCAGGTAAATGGTTGACTCTTTTTAAACATTCTCTTTTCTTAAATGAAATGAATACTGGTAGCGAAGGGAAATGCAAGTCAATAGATTAGTTTACTCACTTCTGGATCACTGTAATTTCGAGCTCTATGGAGATATTCAATTAGCCAGGTCATGGTTGTTCCAAAGGTTTTTTTCCTCCAAAAAAGGCAACTGTGCTTCCAAGGAAGGCTGGTTGCCTTTTAGAAAAGTACCTTTGGGACCTAATCTGGAGGGATTTTATCTCCTTCCTCCATTCAGTATCGCTTTAGCTGGGTGATCTCTTCTTCCCGCCTTGCCAATTTGTCTTCTTATCACTTCCAAAAGATGCAGAAAGATAGTTCTTCTGGAACAGAAGCCAAGGTCCCTCCCGGTCTGAGTTCCAAGGGAGCCAGTCTTGCCCCTGCGAGATCTGAGGGCTACCGAGCATTCACTCCTACCTATGGCTTGGAAGAACATTTAAAAACCATTCACCTGGAAGAAATGTCATCTGTGCAAAATGGCAAGTACAATGTGAAAGGGGTGGTAAATCATGCAACTTTTTCTGCTTTTCTGGAGTTAATTAACTGGCAATTGATCTGAAAATTGAAAAGCCTTTTGAAAAAAATCTTTGTATGAGTGATCAAAATTAAGTGCTTAACATTTAGCAATAGCACTTAGACTTATCTACCACTTTCTAATGCTTCAGAGCACTCTTTAAGAGGTTTACAGAGTCAGCATATCGCTCTCAATAATCTGGGTCCTCATTTGACCAACCTTGGAAGGATGGAAGCCTGAATCAACCTTGAGCTGGTAAGGATCGAACTGCTGACAGTCAGCAGTGAGCCTATTATATTGCATTCTAGCCAATATGCCTCATAGCATTTACAGAAAATTCTCTGGGCAGTTTACAGTATCAAAGCATTATTTACATCTTGTCCCCAATAATCTTCGTCCTCATTCTTCCAATCTCAGATGTATGAAAAGTTAAGTCAACCCCATCAGGGTCAAATTCCAGGCTATGGACAGAGTTTGCCTGCAATACTGCACTTTAACCACTGCACTACCAGGGCTCTTACGAACATTCCCTCTTTGTTTTCCTCCTTGTTTTTGGCCCCACCTCTTCCTTTTACTAGCTATACCAAGATTTTGCAATCTACTACACATATTATTCCAAGTTTTGTAGCTTCTTTCTCCCCCAAACCAAAATTGCAGGCCAACATTTGGCCTCCAAATCATGAGTTTTACCCCAAATCCTTCCTGCAAATACCCTAAATTGGACCAATACTTTTGGTTTGAACTCTGAAGACATCATGCACCATTAATCCCCCACCCTATACTTTGCAGTTCCTATAGGCTAATGTTTTTTGTATCCCCAAAAAGATCCAACCTAGCTATAAGCCAGACTCAGAAATTTCCACATCTATCAACACTTGCCCTTTCAAACTCTTGAATTTAAATTATTCACAGGCTTTCCTGAATTGGAATGATGAAAAGTGATGTCCAACAGAAGTGAAAAGCTCCAATTATGGAAGACTGATCTGAAATCCAAGCATGCATTCGAATTAATATTTAATTGGACAAGGGAAAGATGTTTCCCGAAAGATCCCCTCTACTCAATGTTTCCAACCATTTTGTCCAAATGTCCTCTTCATTTCACATCTGAATGTTAATTAATGATAGTGATTGCTCAGTTACTGCTGACTCTTGTAGTTCAACAGATATCTTGTTGCCAGAACAGTCTGCCGGTAACTAATTGAGGTTCTGTAAGCAACTACTTATGTCATCATAATAGTATTCAGTCACCTAGCTGTCACTCAGTTTCCCTATTAGTAAAGCAGATTTAGACTGCAAAAATTAATAGAACCTTTAGATGGCAGCAAATGGCTAGAGATTCTCATTCTCCTTGCTGCCATCTAGTAGACATTTAGATTTTTGAAGTCTAATATGGTTGCCATGGACTAGGCCCACATTTGATTGTGTGTGTGTGTGTGCGTGAGTGTGCGTGTGTGTGCGTGTGTGTGTGTGTGTGTGTGTGTGTGACTGCCCATCAGCATTTGTTTCTTGGAGCTCTTGCAAACTTTTGCTTGTGCCATGATTACCTGGTTTGTCTGTTGCCTTCACTTTTTGAAACCAGCAATATTTGTCATGATGGGCTAAATTCAGAGGTGGAGAATAATCCCTTTATGTAGGGATTCTCAGTCATCCAGATCATGGTTGTCCCAAAGGTGCTTTTTAGGAAGAAACTGGACTTTTTTGTTTTTTCTTTTGAAGACATTTTGCTTTTCATCCAAGAAGCTTCTTCAGCTCTGACAGGAAAGTAGGGAATGGAAGGATTTATATTCTTTGAAGACAGCTGATAATCTGCATCCTTCTGGAGAGTTGTTGAAGTACTTGAAGATTTATCTGTGTCCACAAGGTTATCTGAGTAATGCTCCTGGTTCCTGCAGTCTGCAATTTTTCTTTGGAAATCCATTCCTATTCCCACACCATTCAAAGGGTGTTCATCCAAATTGTATAGCTAAAAGTCTGTAGAGATTCAATCATCCAGGTCATGGTTGTCCTTCAGGTGCTTTTTCAGGAGGCAACTGGACTTTCTTGTTTTTAATTTTGAAGTTGTTTCGCTTCTCATCTAAGTAGCTTCTTCCGTTCTGCAATGACTCCTTTATGATTTGAGGACATGGCTGGTTCAGAATTCTGGGAGTTTCAGTCCACAAGTCATCAAAGGCCTATGGTTCATCAAACCTGGACTAAATCAAGAAAGCCTAGAACTCTTTAGTCTAATGTCAAGAGATCAACTGGAATTGTTTTTCAGACTGTGCCTCTTTTTATTACCATTTTTCTGCAGTAAATAAAAAAAAAAAACTAAGAAGTACTAATGCAAAAAGAAGGGAAAGCAGTAATGTCTGGACTTCACAATAAAATTCTGTGGAGAACAAAGGGCATTTGTTCAATAAAAATCCTATTTGGAAGGACCCAGTTTCAATTCAGTGGTGTAATTTCTTCAAAATTATTTATACAATGGGGCAAATTCATACAGCCTATAAAGTAGAATGGGGCTTTCTTCATTTGTCTTAGATATGTAACTCTTGCTTATATTGACAAATGAATTCAGTCATTATGATTAACACTGGAAACCAAAGCACACTGCTTCTTAAATTAAAAAAAAAACTGAACAGAAAACTGTCAACCTATAAATCCACAAAGACAATACAGTGAACGTGAATAAATTTTACTTAGCCAGTTACATTTTATCTTTAATATTTCAGAATCAAGAATATCTAAAAATCATTTGACTAAACCTGCAAGATATCCAGGTTCTCATAGGCTCAGATTCACATATCACTCAAAGTCATAACAAGTTTCCTTTAGTTTGGCTTAGGAAAATGTGTGAATTAAGCCATCATGTTAATTCAATTCAGGTTTTGTGAATTCTACCATTATGACTTATAAATTGCATATAATTGCTATAGCTTTTTCGTGATATTTTTTAAATTGACTTTCTGCCAACAAGCCGTAGATTTTTCTCAATGATTTTAAAAAAATCTATAGTTAAGTGTACTGTGATAAGCCAAATGCTATACTTAATAGATTAGCATATTGTGTGACTTTAATTACTGTGGTTTGTAAGCCATGATTTTTGTCTTAAAGTGATATAAGAAGCCAACCATTGTGATGAATTCAGGAAACCATGGCTGAAACACATAAAGGATAAGTGGGGTGTATAATCATTACTTTTTTCTCATTTCAGAAGCTGTACCACCAAAAGTTGTTTTAAGAAAGAAATCTCTTGGGAACCTTCACCGAAGTAAAAGCATGTGTAACAGGGGTGTAAGAACATAATTATCATTTACTCTTTTGTGTCAGTTAGAATGAGTTCATCCATTCATAGGAAAAACAGAGAGTTCTAGTTAGTGACAAATTTAGCAAATAACCCTTGATCAGAATTGGAATGGAAAATAATTACATTGATTAAATAGAATATCAGATTTGCAAGGGACTAAAACTGAATATCAGATTTGGAGGTCTTCTAGTCCAACCCCCTGCTTAGGCAGGAAACCCTACACCATTACAGACAAATGATTATCCAATCTCTTGTTAATGAGAGACTAATGTCTCACAAATCACTACCAAGAGGGCCTGGCTTTAAATTTAACATAAGTGGAAGCTGTCGTTCAATCATACAGGTGAAACTCGAAAAATTAGAATATTGTGCAAAAGTACATTTATTTCAGTAATGCAACTTAAAAGGTGAACCTAAAGCCCATGTCACACTGCACCAACGGATGGAAAGAGGATGTAAAATAGAGAGAAACATTTGCCATCCGTTGGTTAACACAATGCATCCATTCTGTACTCACTGCGTCCGTTTTTCATCTTCTCTATCCGTCCAGCATCCGTCAACTGACATTTCATCCGCTCAAAAAGTTTTGAGCTGCTCAAAACTTTTTGAGTGGAAAATCTATCCAATGCGTCCATTCTGCATCCGCAACACATATGGGGAACATCCGTTCTGCATCCGTTGTCATCCGTTACGCATCCGCTACATCCGCTAGGCATCCGCTGCGCATCTGCGCAACTCAAATCCACACCAGTGGAAAGCAAACACAGGGAGGAAGCGAAACGGACATGCAGCGTTAGTAGCACGGATGGAGAAAGGATGAAAGTGGATGCAGCTCACAAAGAAAGCATTTAAAATTGAAAAAAACGTTCACAGAGGGGACCTATCTCAGATATTAAGGATGTATAGAGGATGCCTAGAGGATGTAAAAGGACACAAAGTGGAAAACCTATAATGCCTATAAAAAGGGGAAGCAACTCACCTGGATCTCACTTTCAGTCCAGCAGCCCTGCTGTGCAGACCTCTGCAGCCTTCATCTGGCTCTTGCTCTTCCAAAGCGTACAAGTCATGTCCACCATGGATCATAACACAGACCTTTTGGTAGCCATCATCGTTCTGCAACAGTGCGAAGCCATCTACAGGCTCTTTCAACTATTCTACAGGAAGAAAAGGAGGCGGCCAAGAAGCATCTGGATCTGAAGATGGATCAGGAGAAGAGCAGAGTACAGACTGTACAACAAGCTGATGGTGGAGCTGAGGAACAAAGACCCTCATGCCTCCCAGAACTTCATGAGGATGCCTCCAGCCATGTTTGACGAAGTTGTGGAGCAGCTGAGACCCAGGTTGACCAAGCAGAGCACCAACTTCCGGCCAGGCCTGGACCCTGGGCTCAAGGTGGCACTGACTCTGCGCCACCTGGCCTCAGGGACCACGTACAGGAGCATGCAGTACGGCTGGAGGGTGCCACACAACACCATCAGCATTGTGGTCAGAGAAGTGGTGCAGGCCATCATCGAAGAATACCTGGAGGAGCTCCTCCAGTGCCCCTCCACTGAAGAAGGCTGGAAGAAAGTTGCAGAGCAGTGGTATCAGAGGTGAAACTTCCCCCACACCATTGGAGCCATAGATGACAAGCACGTGGCCTGCAAAGTGCCAGCCAAGTCGGGGTCCACTTATTTCAACTCCAAGGGCTTCTTCAGCATCGTCCTCTTCGCCATGGTCGATGCTGACTACAAGTACATCGATGCTTCAGGCAACGGGTCATGTTCAGATGCCCAGGTATACAACGCCAGTGATCTCAAGGAGGGGCTGGAGCGCAACCTCATCATGGGCTTCCCAGACCCAGACCCCCTGCCTAACGATACGCAAGATGTGCCCTACTTCATCGTGGGGGATGATGCCTTCTCCCTCAGAATCTAACTCATGAAGCCCTACACTTCCAGACTCCTCACCCATGAAGAGAGGATCTTCAACTACAGGCTGTCCAGGGCAAGGCAGGTGGTGGAGAACGCCTTTGGCATCCTGGCCAACAGGTTCCAGTACTTCTCACCACCATGCAGCATCACCCACAGACCGTGAGGAGGATCGTGGAAGCTTGCTGCATCCTGCACAATCTCATGCGCACCCGCTACCCAGTCTTGCAGAACAGGCTCGTGGACCTCCAACAAGGCAATGGGGACATGAAGCCTGGGGAATGGAGGAAAGGGCGAAACCTGATAGACACTGAGGATGTGCAAGGCCCCAACAGAGCCTCACGTGAAGGGAAGAAGCAGCGCAACCTCCTGAGACACTGGTGCAACTCCCCAGCTGGAGCAGTGGAGTGGCAAGATAGGATGGTAGATGATTAATGGATGCTTCCTTCAGCCTGTCTCATCACACTGATGAGATTGGGCCATGTATGTTGGGTGGGCCTACAATGAACAGGGCATTTAATAAAGAGTTGTGTTTATGTTGACATGTGTGGATGATTGATTACATTGTTATTGATAATGAAGGGCCATAGGTGTGGCACTTGGGAGGGTGGACCATACAGTCCCATTATGCTTGCACTGGAGGTTTATCTATCCCACAGCTATTACCCATCCCAAAGGTATCCCTGACCATCCCACAGCTATTACCCATCCCACAGGTATCCCTGCCCATCCCACTGCTATCTTAACCCATTCCACAAGCATGCAAAGGCTTAAACTATTTCTAAAAGTTTCCACCAAGACTTTATTTACAAAAATAAATGAAGCAAGTGTGTGAAGCAAAGATAATATTTATTAATAACAAGCTGTAAAAGAAAAATGACCCAAGTCAAGTGTCCAAAGCAAAAATAAAGTCAACAGATAGCCACCCAGTCTCTGGCACTCCTCTTGGTCACTCGGAGGTTTGCCCAGTCTCAGGAGTAAAGGGTCCAGGTGCTGTGGAGGTGGCTACTGCTGGAGTGCTGGTCTGAAGCACCACTGGGGTGCCTAGCCCCGAGAGGACAACAGGGGATGGTGTGTTGAGGAAGCTCTCAGACAGCTGGCTTAGCCTCGTGATGTTGAGAGCTCCTTCCTCCATGCCATGGGGTGTCAGCCCCAGTACCGATGACAGATGTACTGAGGCTGGGCTTGGCTGTGGGGTGGAGGAAGGAGCAGTGTAGTGGGGCTGTCTGGTCTGCAGCTGGGTGAGGACTGGCGTCGGTGGCATTGGGGGCATGGGTGGCATCGGTGGCGTCAGTGGCAGCAATGGTGTGGATGGCATTGGTGGCATCAGTGGAACCGGTGGCAACGGTGCCGTCCGATGAACCTGTGGCTGGACTGGGAAGGGCTGCTGCCTGTGCTGCTGGACCTCCTGGTAGCTGTAGCCCTGGTAGGTGAGGGCCTGTGGAAAGCCTTGGAATGGGAGTGACATCACCTGGGGTGGAGGAGCAGACCTGGACTGGGTGGGAACAGGTTCATCTGGGTCTGGAGGGTTGTGAAGCAGATTGGTGATCCTGTCCTTCACCACCTGGTACTGGGGTTCCGCCATGTCCATGAGGGTCTGGTTCACATAGGTGAGGAAGGGCTTGTGGTTGGAGGATGAGGAGTCGGTGTGTACCAGCTGAGAGAGGAGATCTATGCTGCTCCTGATGGTGTCTCTTATCTCCATCAGGACAGTGCGGCTCTGCTCCTCCTGTCTGGCTCTCTGCCTTTCTGTGGAGGTGGAGCTGGGGGTGGATGCGGGTTGGACTGTGGTGGAAGTGCCATCTCCTATCTCCCACTGCGTCAGGGGGTCCTCCATGCGCTCCGCCACGGTTAGTACAGCTGTCGGGGGGTTCTCCGTCATGGCACGCTCCACAGACACCTGCCTGGAGACAGGAGCTAACTCTCTGCCGGAAGAGGACTGGCTCTCAGCAGGCTGCCTGAGAGAGAGGGTTTTGAGAGGGGCTGCTCCTCTGTGGCGGATCTCACCCTCCAGGAAGCTGCACTTGGCCATGACGTCGTTCTCTCTGTCCGTCAGCTTGACTGTGGCCTGGCCAGATTTCTTGAGGTGCAGCTTCCCGTACCAGGTGTGCATGTGCTTCCACCAGCCAAGGAGCACCTCCGAAGTGTAGCCCAGGCTCTCCGCCTTCGCTCTCCAAGCAGCCTGCTTCCTTTTGGTGTCCCTATAGAGCCTGTGTCCCTTCCGCCATAGATACTCATTCTCTCTCAGCCACTCCAGCACCTCATCCTCATGTTCCTCCTCAATGTTGTATTGCCTCCTCTCCCGTTCTCGTGTATGCCTCTTGCTCCCTTTGGCAGGACCACATGGGCCCTCATCAGAGGGGCTTCCAGGTTGTAGGGGCTGCTCCTCCACACCACCACCACCACCAGCAACAGCAAAAGCAGGACCAACAGCACCAGCAGGACCAGGATCATCAGCAGCAGAGTAAGCACCACCAGCAGCAGCAGCACCAGCAGCACCAGCAGGACCAGGAGCATGAGCAGGACCAGCAGAACCCGGAGCACCAGCAGGACCAGGAGAACGAGCAGGACCAGGAGTATCAACAGGACCAGCAGGATGAGGAGCAGCGCCAGCAGAGTAAGCACCAGCAGAAGCACCAGCACCAGGAGCAGTGCCAGCAGAGTAAGCACCATCAGAAGCACCGCCAGAAGCAGTTTCAGCAGAGTATGCACCAGCAGAAGCACCACCTCCAGAAGCATCATCATCAACTCCTCCAGAAGCAGAAGCAGCAGAAGCCCCAGCCCCAGAAGAGCGAGCCCGTGCTGTAGAAGCCCCAGCAGAAGCAGAGTGACGGCCAGGGGGCCTGAGGGTGGCCCTGTCCCTCTTGCCAGAGCTGGCAGCAGATGGCTGAGGCTTTCTCTTCTTCCCCATGGTTGTGGGGTTGCTGGCTGGCAGGCAAGCTGGCAGGCAGGCTGGTAGGCTGGCAGGCAGGCTGGCAGGCAGGTGATGTGTCTGGAAGCAGGTCTTTCCTCTGAATGTTGACCTGCTTGAGAGCTTCTTCTCTTTATATCCGCGGGGCTGATGCAATGCATCCTCCCCGCATGCTCAGTGAATGCTAGGCATCTGCTAGGCTTCCACTAGGCATCCGCTAGGCTTCCGCTAGGCTTCCGCTCTGCATCCGCTTCATCCGCTCAGCATCCGCTGTGCATCCGCTTCATCCACTCTTCACCCGCTGTATCCGTTCCGCGTCTGCTTTGCTGCGCTCCCCCAGAAGCCTTGCAGATGTGCCATCCGCTCCCATCCACTTCCATCTGCTAGGCTTCCGTGGAGCATCCGCTTTCCATCCGCCCTGCGTCCTCCCCCCGTCCGTTCCTTTCCGTGTTGTCCGCTCTGGTTATGCAATTTTTTGCCCCTTTTGAGAGCGGATAACAACAGATGGAACATTTTTCTCGTCCGCTGTGTCTTTTTTACAAACATTTTGCATCCGTCAAACAGTGTGACAGTACCTTAATACGCTGCTCAAAAAAATAAAAGGAACACAAAAATAAGACATCCTAGATCTGAATGAATGAAATATTCTTATTAAATACTTTTTTCATAATACAGTTGAATGTGCTGACAACAAAAATTACACAAAAATTCTCAATGAAAATCAAATTTAACAACCCATGGAGGTCTGGATTTGGAGTAACACTCAAAATTGAAATGGAAAAAAACTTTACAGACTGATCCAATTTTTATGTAATGTTCTTAAAACAAGTCAAAATGAGGCTCAGTAGTGTATGTGGCCTCCCGTCAGGATGAGTTTCATAGCAGTGTCAACCCTGCTTTTATCTATGAAGAGTACAAGGCACCAGTGGCGAATTTGCTAAACTTGGTGTTCTCTGGCAAATGCCAAATGTCCTGCATGGTGTTGGGCTGTAAGCACAGCCCCCACCTGTGGACATCGGGCCCTCATCCCACCCTCATGGAATCTGAGCAGCCACATGCGCATTTGTGGCCCACTGGAGGTCATTTTACAGGGCTCTGGCAGTGCTTCTCCTGTCCCTCCTTGCACAAAGGCGGAGGTAGCGGTCCTGAAGCTGGGTTGTTGCCCTTCTATGGCCTCCTCCACATCTCTTGATGTACTGGCCTGTCTCCTGGTAACCCCTCCATGCTCTGGACACTACACTGACAGACACATCAAACCTTCTTGCCAAAGCTTGCATTTATGTGCCATCCTGGATGAGCTGCACTATCCTGGATGAGCTGTACTATCTGAGCCATTTCTGTGGGTTGTAGACTCCGTCTCATGCTACCACTAAAGTGAAAGCACCGCCCGCATTCAAAAGTGACAAAACCATCAACCAGAAAGCATAGGAACTGAGAAGTGGTCACCACCTGCAGAACCACTCCTTTATTGGGGATGTCTTGCTAACTGCCTATGCTTTCTACCTCTTGTCTATTCCATTTGCACAACAGCATGTGAAATTGATTGTCAATCAGTGTTGCTACCTAAGTGGACAGTTTTATTTCACAGAAGTGTGATTAACTTGGAGTTACATTGTGTTGTTTAAGTGTTCCCTTTATTTTTTTTGAACAGTGTATATAAGAGAGACTCATTACATGCAAAGCAAGATCGTTCAAGCCGTGATGTGTAATAATTGAGATGATGATGGCTTACAGCTCATGAAAACCCCAAATCCACAATCTCAGAAAATTAGAATATTGTGAAAATATTGTGAAAAGTTCAATATTCAAGGCTCAAAGAGTCCCACTCTAATCAGCTAATTAAGCCATAACACCTATAAAGGGTTCCTGAGCCTTTAAATGGTCTCTCAGTCAGGTTCAGTAGGAATCACAATTATGGGAAAGACTGCTGACCTGACGGTTGTGCAGAAAACCATCACTGACACCCACCATAAGGAGGGAAAGCCTCAAAAGGTAATTGCAAAAGAAGTTGGATGTTCCCAAAGTGATGTATCAAAGCACATTAATAGAAAGTTATGTGGAAGGGAAAAGTGTGGAAGAAAAAGGTGCAGAAGCAGCAAGGATGACTGCAGCCTGGAGAGGATTGTCAGGAAAAGGCCATTCAAAAGTGTTGGGACTTTCACAAGGAGTGGACTGAGGCTGGAGTCAGTGCATCAAGAGCCACCACATACAGACGGATCCTGGACATGGGCTTCAAATGTCATATTCTTCTTGTCAAGCCACTCCTGAACAACAAACAGTGTCAGAAGCGTCTTACCTGGGCTAAAGAAAAACAGAACAGGTCTGTTGCTTAGCAGTCCAAAGACCTCTTTTCTGATGAGAGCAACTTTTGCATCTCATCTGGAAACCAAGGACCCAGAGTCTGGAGGAAGAATGGAGAGGCACACACTGCAAGATGCTTGAAGTCCAGTGTAAAGTTTCCACAGTCTGTGTTGATTTGGGGACCCATGTTATCTGCTGGTGTTAGTTCATTGTGCTTCATTAAGTCCAGGGTCAATGCAGCCATCTACCAGGAGATTTTGGAGCACTTCATGCTTCCTTCCGCAGATGAGCTTTATGGGGATGCTGACTTCATTTTCCAGCAGGACTTGGCACCTGCCCACACTGCCAAAATCACCTGCCCACACTGCCAAAAGCACCAAAACCTGGGGATTACTGTGCTTGATTGGCAAGCAAACTTGCCTGACCTGAACCCCATAGAGAATCTATGGGGCATTGCCAAGAGAAAGATGAGAGACATGAGACCGAACAATGCAGAAGAGCTGGAGGCCACTATTGAAGCTTCCTGGTCTTCCATAACACCTCAGCAGTGCCACAGGCTGATAGCTTCCATGCCATGCCGCATTGAGGCAGTAATTGCTACAAAAGGGGCCCAAACCAAGTACTGAGTACATGTGCATGCTTATACTTTTCAGAGATCCGATATGGTTCTATGTACAATCCTTGTTTTATTGATTGCATGTAATATTCTAATTTTCTGAGATTGTGGATATGGGATTTTCATGAGCTGTAAGCCATAATCATCACATTTATGACAAATCACAGGTTGGACTATCTTGCTTTGCATGTAATGAGTCTATCTCATATATTAGTTTCACCTTTTAAGTTGCATTACTGAAATAAATGAACTTTTGCACAATATTCTAATTGTTCAAGTTTTACCTGTATATCACTATCAAATCTTGTCCCATATGTCTGGGCTCTGTCAAGCTTATTTGACCTAATCCAAGATGGTGGCTATGATTGGAGAACATTATTGAAGACTAGAGCTCTTACAACCAGACTTCTTGGTAAAATGTGCCTGTAAGATCAATGCTCATTGGCTAAGAAAACCAAGAAAGAAAGCAGAGGCTGACACTTCCATTGAAGGAGGAAGCATAAATGTGAACAGGTGTACTCCAGAGGCTGATAGGGGAAAATGAACATGCCACCTTTTAATTAGCCTGATGCTTTGTTTTTCAAGAAAGTTGAAAGGACAGAGCAGGAAAATCCTTATGTGTCGGAAATCCAAACTTCACAAAGGAGCACACTCAGAGGTATTTTTTTCCTGTCTTTTTTGGGGACATTTACTCATCTTTGCTCACCAAAACCAGATGTGCCACTCCTGCATGGCAAGACCATCATTATTATTTATTATTATTATATCTGGCCTTGCTTATAGAGTTCTTTATATAACAGAACTTGTTCCATGGCAAGAAGACACACATGCATTTGTGGGTGTGGGTGCATATTCATACAAACACATCTCCTTTCAGCAAAGGATAGTTGTAGCATCTTCACTTTGGTTGATTCTCTGATACGATGTTTTTAATGGTCATGGCAGTTGCTAGAATATCTTTACTGAAATTAAGTGTAACTGTGGCCTGATGCATTTGGATTGAAGTTTGCTACGTCATTCCTGAATCAAGGTTTGTTGGAAATGAGGGAAAGGTGGAACATTAAAAGTGGGATAAAAGCAGATTTTCAAAAGTAGATTTCCTTGAACTTCAGTAGTATTCTTGGCTGTGCTGGCTGGGAGGAAGATTATAGAGGTTGAAATTGACATTTCTGGGAAAAGAGTGAGAAATTTCACTTCTTCAAAGGATTTGGGAGAACTTCTCAATTTGTTCTATTAATCCCTTTTCTCTTCTTAGAGAAATTTCTCCTTAGTTCTAGGTTGCTTCACTCCTTGATTAGTTTCCATCTATTGCTTCTTGTCTTGCTTTCTGGTGCTTTGGAAAATAAGTTGACCCCTTTGTGGCAGTCCTCAAATATTGGAACATTGCTGTCATGTTTCCCTCCCCCTTTTTTAAACAGATAATAAGCAACGGCCTCGTTCAGATACATTTGCTTCTCCATTATATCCAAATTATCCTGCAAGCCATCATTATCCACTGGTAAGTAAATGAGAAATACTAGGAACAAGACTGGGAAAATATGGAGAGAAGCATCCTTAAGAGATCTTCTATGAATCTCTCTTACTTACTTCCATTAGGGTTGTATTTATTTGATTTCCTCCAACTTTTTCTTACAAAAATAGAGGCATAGAACATTGGCAATGATATTCTAGGAAGAGCTGTGTTGGATCTAAGTTTCATAACTCAGTGTCCCATTTCCACAGTGGTCAAACAGAGACTTTGTGGAACTTTCCCTCATCAAGGAAAACAGTCTATAGCTTTGCCCAGTCAGAAACATTGAGCCAATTGTGCTCCCAAAGATCCACAAACAAATTGGGCTCCCAAAGGTTCACAAACAAATATACACAAATGCAGCCATGCACAATTACCTCATTCTTTAACCAAGGAAATTTCCCCGCAAAACTTGCAGTTCATTTTTTTAAAGTTAATCTTGGCTCTTTGGTTTACACATGACATGGGCTACTCCTTGTTCAGGCCAGCTCACCCATACCATAGTTATGACCACTGGTTGGGCCAGCCCAGCAGTCCAGGCTCTATCTTGTCCTATATATCTTACCTTTTTGCTCACATGCCCCACCCTCGCAGCCCAGCTGCTTTATGCACCTTGCCTGATCTACTCATTCTGGCTACCATGCATAGGAAATCCCCTTGTTTTTACAGCTGTGCACGCTCAAATTTTCAGCGAACCTGTTGTTAAACTGGTTGCAGCCCACCTTTGCATCAAAGGAGAAGTGAACAGGAAAGGCAAAGAAAAAAAAATCAGTTTACCACTTTACATTTCTTATAAGGGCCACCTGCCATAGAAACAGTTCAGGCTGCCAGAAGAAATGACATATAAATTACTGGAAGAGGACCCAGTAAGAATCTATGGCCTTAATATTTCTTAATCCTTAGGATTCTAAATCAGATCCCTATAGATTTGAAATTTATTTTATTAGCAAATTAGATAATTCAATCATCTGTCCATCCATCCATCCATCCATCCATCCATCCATCCATCCATCCATCATTTGCTCCTATCCAAACAAATTCTGGGTAGGGTATAACACAATAAAGAAAAAGAAATTGCACTAGAGAAAAAAAAAAGTAGGGAAAATTGCGCTCCAATCATATTTTTAAAAAAAATCAGTGAAGCTCTAATAGTTCATGTGCTATTATGGTGGAATCATCTGAAGGAGGGGGAGCCTTCTAGGGTGAGTAAAAAAACATTCCAGCTTGGAGTTGATTTTGGGGTAGGGGAGCATCTGTGGTCACACCCTTAGGTCTATATCTGCAATTTCCCAAGGGAATATTGGGAAATAATGATATTCTTGTAGTATAGGTGATCAGCAATAAAGAATCTACTTGGGCCATTCACAGAGTGGTTTTGGCTGCTTGCGCCTGACAGCTATTTAATTAAATAAGCCAAAGGGCTAAACAACTATCAGAACAATCTTGATTTGGCTAGATTTCAAAATACCTGTAGACTTGAGGGCCATCTGTACCTTGGGGGAATGGATGGGAAAGTATGTTGCATAAAATGGCATTGGGTGGTAAGCAAGTGATCCCATAAATTCAGTTGTTTTTTGTTTATAAATGATGCATATTATATGTTTCCAAACCAGATTTCACTGTTAAACTCAATGTTCCAGTTCTTTCTCATTTTGGAGGCCTTCTACACTCCACACATTACATATGGGGTCAGGAAATTGAGGGTTTCTTTAGAATAAAGGTTGTACTGAAGGTGTCATCATTTGTGACCATAAAGATTGCCATAGTTTAGCAGTTTTGGAACTATGTGAGATAAATAGTTGGTGACAGGGAGGATGCTGATCTTGAAAGACCAGCTTTAAAAGGAAGATTGCTTGCTACTCTTTTTGGTCTCCCAAATATTCAGAAGAAAGCTATTATTATAGTGTATTTCAATAGAATCCATTTAGATGCAGCATACCTCTAATACAGCAGCAACCCTTCCTGATGGAACTGCAAATCTCTGTTAAAGAAGGGCTGAAATCATATATAAGGTTATAGGGCAACAAAAGATGTCTGGAACCCCATGTGAGATCTTAAGAGGTTTTAAATGAGGACAGTTTGAAAGAGAGTATGTGGGATCTTGCAAAGGTAGAGCAGCGAAAGCATGTTGCATGAACTCAGTCTTTTGTGGTTTGTCAAGCCATAATTATACAACTCATGACTGAATCAGATTTAGAATAGAATGACAGAGTTGGAAGGGACCTTGGAGGTCTTCTAGTCCAACCCCCTGCCTAGGCAGGAAACTCTACACCACTTCAGAAAAATGATTTCCAACATATTTTTAAAAACTTCCAGTGCTGGAGAGTTCCCAACTTCTGGAGGAAAGTTGTTCCACTGATTAATTGTTATCACTCTCAGGAAATTTCTCTTTAGTTCTAAGTTGCTTCTTTCCTTGATTAGTTTCCACCTGTTGCATCTTATCCTGCCCTCAGATGCTTTGGAGAATAGCCTGACCCCCTCTTCTTTGTGGCAGTCCCTAAGATATTGAAACACTGCTATCTATTTGATCTGATTTTTATTCCATTTCCAACTGGGTCATCAAGGTGATATAAATGTATAGGTGATCTGAAGGGATAGGTCAATGGTCACCTTTTCAGTTTCCATGCACACTCATGTATTTATTTTTCCATTTTTTTTTCATCTGAATACTTTTTTCCCCAGCCATTTTATGGCTCCCACCAAGGTGATATTCGATTTGCTCAACAGAACCAGTCATTCCTGGGTCATTCTGCACCTACAGTTTCCTGTGAGTAAAAGTAAATGTTTCCAAAATATAACCAACCAACCAACCCCTGTAAGATGTTTTTGTATTTAACCTGATTCTTTTTTAAAACAAAGGTGATTTTTTCTTGACCTCCAGATGGTGGGATTCAAATCAGTGGCAGCAGCATCACAGGAGTTCAAATTGGAGGTGGAAACCACATGCATGTTGAACAAGCTTCTCGGACAAAACATGGCAGTAACCAATGAATGCTGATAGAAAATGGACAACTTCAATCCTGTGCTTGGGAGAATTCCAGCCAGCTCCCTTGTCTTCTCTATTGTCCTTGACTTTTCTGCACAATCCTTCTAATATAACATAATCCAGATATTTCTAGAAAGATAGAATCACAGAACAGAAAGGATGGAGGTGACTCAGGAATTCATCTATTCCAGGAATCCAGTGGTGGGATTCATTTTTCTTACTACCAGTTCTGTGGGTGTGGCTTTGTGGGCATGGCAGGAGAAGGATACCATAAAATCTCCATTCCCTCCCCACCCCAGCTCCATTCTCCTGTGCAAGGCAACAAAAGAAGACCCAGACGATCAACTGGGACTTGGGAGGAGAGAATAGATGGGGACAGGACCAGTCAAAGGTGATATTTGCCGGTTCTCCAAACTACTCAGAATTTCTGCTACCGGTCTTCCAGAACTGGTCAGAACTTTCTGAATACCACCTCTGAAAGAGCCTCCAAATTTGGCAACTTTAAGATGGTGGGCTTTAACTGCCAGAATTCCCCAGCTAGCATGGCTGATTGGAGAATTCTGGGAACTGAATCCACCATTCTTAAAGTTAAAGTGAGACCCTTGATCTAATTCAACTGTCTGTCCGGTCTATTACTTCAGCATCCTGCACAGATATCCATCCAGACTCTCTTGAAACATCTCCAATAAAAAAAGAGCCCACTACTTCCCCAGGCTGTCTGTTTTTGTTGTTAAACTGATATTGCTGTTAAGAAACATTTCCTGATGTCCAATAAGATTTGCTTCCTTATAATTTCAACATGTTGTTTTTGGTCTTGTCCTTTGAACTACACTGAAAAAAAAATCATCTCTCATTTTGTACAGCAGAAGTCTCCAAACTTGGTAACTTTAAGACTTGTGGACTTCAATTCCTAGAATTCCTTAACCAGCATACTCACTGAGGAATTCTGGGAGTTGAAGTCCAAAAGTCTTAAAGTTGCCAAGTTTGGGGACCCCTGTTCTCCAGAATGAACATCCAGAAACTTTTTTAAAATAAGTTTTTATTTTTTTAACTCGAACATATCATTTTTCATTAAACAGTGTGTCTTCTGGGTACAAGTGTCTGTACTATTACAATCAAAATTTACAATATTCATTACATTGATAATAATTATTTAATCTTATAATAATAATAATCAGTATTATAACTATTCATTTCTCCCTCTTAATGTATCTTCTAATGAAAATATTATATTATATTAGATATAATAATTTTAATCATAGTAATAATAATCATATTGTTTACATTTCTATCTTAACATATATACTTTGTTTCACTAACCTCCATTTATTTCTCACTTCTGTTTTTATTCTCCATCCATAAAATAGCTCCCATGTCATATAATATTCAATTTATTCTTTCTTCTTTACAGCAAGCATTAATCTATTCATTTCTGCACTTTCTGATGTTTTCCTAATCACATCTCATCTCTTTTCCAATTTTGTGCAAATACAATTCTAGTTGCAGTTAATACATGTATAATTAACTATGCATTTCTTTTACTGTAAGTTTCGAGCAAAATCCCCAACAAAAATTTTTCTGGTTTTAAATCAATATGCTGCATTATCATCTTTTCCAACCACATTTATATTTTTGTCCAATATTTTTTGCCCCTACACATGTCCACCACATATGATAATGTGACCCAGGTATCTGGGAGCATTTCCAACATTTAGCTGATTTGTCTTTAAACATTTTGACAAGTCTCGTTGGTGCCAGGTGCCATCTCTAAAACATCTTAGATGCATATCTTTATATGCGGATGACATTGTCAATTCATAGTTCCTATCCCACAACTTCTGCCATTCATCTAATTCTATTGTGTAACCAAAATTTTTTGCCCATGCTATCATTGTCTCTTTCACTTGTTCATCTTCCAATTTAATAGCCAATAGATAGTTAAACAGCACTTTTTATCAGTCTTTCTTCTGTCCCTGTTAATATCTTACCTAATTCTGTTGCTTCTTTACAAAACCATATGGTTTAGCATCTTTCTCATATCTAGAATCTATCTGCACCTGTGAATACTATAACATGTCAATCCCTTGATCACTCAATTCTTGTTTAGTTTTGAGTTCTCCCTTTTCATTCAATATGTCTTTATATCTACATTTGGGTGAATCAGTGCTTCCACTGTTGAAAGCCAAAATGGTATCTTCAAATATTCTTCTTAATTTTCTCCCATACTAACAATAACACATTCCTTATATAATGTTTTTGAAATTAATTCTGCTTTTCCCATACCATAAGAAGGCATGCCAACTCAGTTGTAGATCATGGCCCTCCAGAGTAAATAGTCTTGTATATCTCAATGCAATCCATTCTCTTATCCATGTTAATGCTGCTGCCTGGTAATAAAATTCCCAGTTAGGTAATCCAAAGCATTCTCTATTTCTTGAATCCTGCAACATTTTAAAGCTAATTCTTGCTTTTCCCCCCTGTCAAATGTATTTTAATATTGTTTTATTAAGTTCTTCAATGTTTTTGAAGAACATTGAAGAACACAATATTTTTTTCCAATTTTATTTTATTTACCATTCAGAAACTTGAGGGGAACTATTATGTCTCTTCACAGTCATCTCCTCACTGGCCTTCCATGAATGTGCATGATTAATCATCAGTTCTGAATTAAGCCATGCACTTGACTCATCCCTTCCCATCCTGGTCTGTTGAATTCAAACATGGTGCTTTTCCTTTCTTTCTGGCAGACACTGGAATTGGCTGGTCTGAACTTTTAGAGATAAATGTTTTGTTTTTGTAAAAGCAATTGAATGAAGCCATTCCAACAATCTTTATCAGTGGCCGATAAAAACAAAACAGCTGAAAGCTTAAATGAGAAAAAATAAATTTGAGGAAAGAAAGGAGCACCACCCAAAGATTCAGTGATAAACTGAAACATTTCACGAGTTTCTGATAACTTTTTTTCCTGAACAGATATACAGTCCTTGCTATTTTGCAGAAAATCACTGTGTTCAAGAAATGGGTGCTTAATCTGAGTATTTGCAAGGTATGAGGATTGCTCGGTGCTTTCTGAGCTTGGTTGTTTTCTTGTAGATGTTACCAAACTATGTAAAATCATCAGTCCAAGGCAAACTGAATTTGTCTCTCTGTGTGGGTCTGTATTACTCAGATACACTTTTGGAAGAGTTGTGAGTTTTCACAGATTCTTCATACAGTCCAAGGTTATACTAGTGTAGAAAGTTAGCACCCCCCCTCTATATTTAATATTTTGAGAAATATTAAAAAGGTAAAATATTATATTTCCCTGGAAACATGCTTTTTTTAGAGGCAGGAAGAAGACTCACTCTTAATAGCCCCCACATTATCTTAATAGCTTTCAGCAGATGTCAGCACTTAAGAGATAAAGAGATATCTAACTCTATTCATAAGCAAATTCCCTGCAGCAAGGTCTGAACAAAAATAGGATCAGCTCTCAGGCATGATAGGAATTGCCCTTCATTGCATCAGTCAAACTTGAACCAAACCTGGGAGCTGAGACAACTGCAGAGCCAATAGAATACATGTTCCTGCACAGGAACAGGAAGCTCAAGCCCAAGAGAAGATATAAAACCCCCTCACTCTCAACCCATGTGGTCAGCTGCCCAAGACCATCCAAGTGGTTCTGCTTCATCATCTTTTCAACCCATCTCCAGCCTTCATTTTGACTCTAGTGCCTTTTTCCCTGGAACTGAACCAGATGGATATTTCTTCCCACAATGATATTCAACACAGTAAGCCCAGCCATACACTATCTCATTAAAGCACCTGATTAAACTTTTGCCATAGATGTTAAATGACTCATGCAGTTGTTAAGTGAATCATGAAGTTGTTTTCTGTGATTAATGATTACAATAAAATTATCTGAAATTGAATTCATGCAGTTGATAAATGAATCCCACTTCTCCCATTGAATTTGCCTGTTGAAAGCTGGCTGAGACTATCATGACCACATCTGAAAATTAAAACTAGGGGTTGATATTTTAGGCAGGAAAGGATCCTTTCCTTTGTACTAATCCAATTTAGCCCTTTGTTCACCTGTTCCAAACTGATATAGATCCTCATTTTTATGAACTTGTCAAACTGGGTTTCTTCTTTTCAGTTTTCCCTGAAGACCCATTTGTTCATGGTTTCATTAAATATTCTAACCCAAATGTGTATTATTGCCAATTAAACTTTATATAATTCAGATGGTGACAGTGAGATTCACTGAAATATACCTCAGAGTTGGCTTTGAAAATATAAGATTAACTGAAATTTACTTCACAGCTGGGTTTGAAAATGTGATTTAAGATTCACTGAAATTTACTTCAGAGCTGGGATTGAAAATGTGATATAAGATTCACTGAAATTTTACTCAGAGAGGGTTTGAAAATTGATGTAAGATTCACTGTAATTTACTTCAGTGTTCGGTTTGAAAATATGAAGTTGTGAAGTAAATATTAAAAACTGGAAGTGTTTGCTGAGAACAGTGAGTAACAAATGTCCTTGTTAAACCACGAACATCAATGTGGCATTTAGTAACAGCCAGTGTCCTTAGAACTCTTCAATTAACTAAAAATAATATTTTAAATGGGCTAAATATAAATGCAAGTTGTTGGAGGGTAAGACTGCCAAAACCACATGACAGTGAATTCATAAGATTTCAGTCATTTTTAAAAATGGACCTTCATTGTCCAGTGTTATGGATTTCCAGAAGGATTACAGTGTAAGACATCCAGAAAGTATCCATGATATCAATCACTCCGAGACATTTTCTCTCCAACTGATTTATTTAGAAACAGATCTGGCATGTCAAAGGCAATTTTCCAAAGTGAAAATTGTTCATGCATTATACAGAATCCACCTTCTCTCCTCCCTTCTCTCCTCCCACTTCTACACTTCATAAACCACAAGAACCAATTAACTGCCACTGGAATTTCTTAATATGACTTACAGAATAACCTTGAACTTTTCAACTCCTCCAACTCTCTTCAAAAATTGTGGCAGCTGAATTTCAAAGTTGACAGGCATCCCCCCTTGAAAATTCTTCCTCCTAAAGAAAAAGAAAAAAAAACACATACAGGGGTTTTTGCCCTTAACCCCCTCTTCCCCCTCCACGAAGACCCTTTGGTTTGTGGGGAAAATCCTCATGGAATTGGATAACCAATTGATCAGCATGAACATCCCAACTCTTTACCCAACTAGCATTTGAGAGGGGATATCCTTTCCTTAAGACTAAATATTGCAATCGGCCATGGTGTAATCTCGAATTGAGAATTTTTTGAATCTCATAATGTGTTTCCCTCTGTGCCATTAATGGTTTAGGGGGAGCTATTGGCAATGGTCTTATCATTGATGCAGTAGCTGGTTTTAGTAAACTACAATGGAACACTGAATGAATTTTCCCCAACAGTCGAGGAAAACTTAATTGGACAGTGACCGGATTGATTATTTTTGAAATTGGAAATGGACCCAAGAATTTTGGACCTAGCTTCTTACTGGCCAGTTTCAACCTAAGATACTTGGTCAAGAAATATACTTTGTTCCCTACTTTAAAAGGCAGTTGAAGGGATCTACGTTTATCTGCCTGTTTTTTATAATTTTTTGAAGCTTTGTTCAAAGCTTTTTTTGTATCTTCCCACCCTTTCTTTAATGAGTTCATCCATTCTGTTAGGGACATAGATGAGGGAGGTTGTCTAGGTAATTCTGGCATCAGGACAAAATTCATTTCCGTGTTGATTTGGAATGGAGTCAATCCCGTGCTGCTATGTACTGCATTATTGCATTACTGCAAAAGATAATAACTCAGCCCAATTTTTTTGTTGATAATTTACATAGCATCTAATGTATTGTTCAATCATGGTGTTAGCCCTCTATGCTATTTTGTTACAAGCAGGATGGAAAGCTGAAGATAACCCTTGAGAGGAACCAATGGATTTCAGAAATTTCCTCCAAAATTTTGCGGTAAATTGAACCCCTCTGTCTGATATTATTCTATGAGGTACTCCATGTAGTCTATAAATATGTTTCACAAACAGCTTTGCAAATTTTTTCATGGATGGAACTCCTTTGCAGGCTATAAAATGGGCCTGTTTAGAGAATAAGTCAGTTATAGTCCAAATGATTGTATTTCCTTCACTCTTAGGTCCATTGTATAATAAAGTCCATTGTAATTTCTTCTCAAGGTTGGGTTGGTTCAGCGACTTGTTGCAGGAGGCCAGGATTTTTTCCAGTTTTGTGTTTCATTGTGGCACAAATTTAACAACTTTTTACATAGTCCTCAATATCAGATTTCATTTTTGGCCACCAGAACTGTCTTCTCAATAAATGTAGGGTTTTTAGGAATCCAAAGTAGCCTCCGAGCCAGGAGTCATGGCTACGCTTTAGTACTTAGGGTTTAATAGTCTTAGGGTTGTGGGTACATAAAGCTTAGTCCATTTCCAAGCTAGTCCATCATTCATTGTCAACTTGGTTTGATGCTCCAGGAACCAAGTATTGGTCAATAGGGCCATTTTCAATTCCACAGTCAGCTTATCTTCCAGGCGTTTGGGGTTGCGGTTGGCTTGGGCTTGAGTGGTACTTGGCTTGCCGATTGAGTGTCTGAAATTAAGGCTTGTACTATTTCCTCTCAGTGGCTGTCAAACTGAGGTTTTCTGGACAGAGCATCCACCAGTACGTTTTTCCCTCCAAGGATATATTTAATGTTGAAATTGAATCACTTGAAATATTAGGCCCAGAGGACTTGTTTGGGCAATAATCTTCTAGGAGTCTTTAGAGCTTCGAGATTCTTATGATCAATCCATACCTCAAAGGCCTCGGATGCCCCTTCTAGGAAATGCCTCCAAGTCAATAAAGCCCATCGTATGGCAAATGCTTCTTTCTCCCAAACCTCCCACCTTCACTGTGTGTCTGTCATTTCTGCAGCAAAATGGCTGCCACCACTACATCACTTGCATCCATTTGGACAATAAAAGACTTGGTCACGTCTTGGTGCTGGAGGATGGGCTCAGCTGCAAAAAGGTGTTTTTAAGGTCTCAAAAGCTTTCTGACAGTCCATAGTCCAAACCAGGGTTTGACTTGGTTTTGGTTTGGTGGGTGATAGGCCCATTTTTAATAGCTGTCAATGTGAGGGCAACTTCAGCAAAGGATGGAATGAATTGTCTATAGAAGTTGGCAAACGCCAAGAAACTTTGAAGTTGTTTTCGGGTTTTGGGGGGTTGCCAGTCCAGCACAGCTTTTACCTTTCCATGATCCATTTCAATCCCCAGGTTGGATATTTGGTAGCTTAAGTAGTCCAGCAACTATTTGTGGAATTTGCATTTTGAGAGTTTTACATATAAGTTGGCAGCTAGAAGTTTTTCTAGAACCTGTCGGACCAATTGAACATGTTCTTCATGGTTTCACTGAAGATAAGGATATCAATCAAGTACATGAGGACCCCTGGTAAAGGTGTGGGTGTAGCACCTCATTGATGAGCTGCATAAACACTGCAGGAGCTCCCTGAAGTCTGAAAAGCATGACTTTGAATTGGAAGCTATCCAAAGGGCAGTTAAAAGCAGTTTTCCACTCATTTCCCTCTTTGATGCAGACCCGGTAGTAAGCTTTCCTGAGATCTAGCTTGGTGAATACTTTGCCCTTTGACAGGTGATTCAATAAGTCCTTCATGAGAGGGAGAGGATACATGTTTTTGACGCATATGGCATTCACACTTCTAAAGTCAACATAGAATATCAACCCACCATCTTTCTTCTCCTTGAACAACATGGGGGCAGCTAATCTTGATTTGGCAGGCTCAATAAAACCTTGTTCCAAATTGCTGTTGATGTATTTCCTTAAATCAGTCATTTCAGCAGGCGTCATGGAATACATCTTTGGATTTGGTAATTTTGCCCCGGGCTCTAATTCTATGGCGCAATCAGTGATTCGATGGGGAGGTAAAATGTTATACACTGAATGCTTCAGCCAAGTCTTTGTATTGGTTGGGTACCTGGGGGTTATCTGGGAGAAGGTGGGATGCCATGGATGCTGGCTCAGGCTCTGGGTTCAAGCTGACTGGTGGCTTTGTAGTGGGTGGAAGAGGGGGCAATGAGCCTGCTCCAATAAGGATTTTTTCTGAATCTGTCCTCCCATTTGATCATTGGGGCTCTTTTGTCTAACCAAGCAAGTCCTAGTATGATTGATTCTGACATCTTGGGGGCCACTATGAAGTGTATGAGTTTGTGATGAGACCCTAATTCCACCTTGATCAATTCAATCATCTGAGTGGCTGGGACCCCCCCCCCCCAATTAAGGTTCCATCCACTTGCTCAAATCCGATTGGGCATTTTAGCGGGTTAGTCTTTATGCCCAATTGTTCAATGATGGGGAGTCCAATAAGACATCTAGAACACCTAGTATCAATGACAGCTGCTAACTTCCCAGCCTCCCCCATGTTTGGTACCACTAACTTGACCTTAACCATAGAAAGTATGATGGGATCACTCACCATTTTTGCAGGTCAGGTTCTCAGGGACATGGTGTTGGTCCAGTGGTCTATTGCTCCCATCTGCAAAGAAAGGGCTTTCCCAGCTTTCCAAAACCAGTGGGTTTGGTGAATCCGCCCCTGACCAGTGGTCTTCCTTGATTCTTCTGACCTCTAACAGCTGTATTAGGCTTTGACTGTGGAGCTTTTGGTACAGGAGCAGAGGCCAGACAGTCTGCTGCCCTATGACAGGCTTGGTCACATTGGTAACATTTCAGCTTCCTGGTGGGTTGAGTACGAGCAGTTTTGGCTGGTCCGGTTGGTGGTCTCCTCACCACAATTCTCTTAGTTGGGGATGCCAGAAGGGATTTCCTGTGTGGATTGATGCTGCAATCTAAGCTGAGGGAGGTGGTATACCATGATTATAAGGTCTCTGGGATTCCCCTAATTTCCCAAGGTCTTCTTTACTTCTGGATCAATGGCTTTTTTAAAATAGTGTAAAGTCATTCTTTCAGGCCAATCCATGAGGTGGCTTGTGACCCTTCTAAAGTTCCAAATGAATTCTGACAAGGGTCGCTTGCCTTGCCTCATTTCCATTAACTTCTCTTCATTCTCTGTTACCCTGTCTTGATTTTCAAATCTGAGTCTTTATAATTGAATAAATCTGTTTACATTATATAATTCAGGGGCTTGTTTGTTGTGTAGTTTGGCCACCCAGTCTGAAGCATCCCCTTCATTCATCCCATTTGTTATGGCCATAATCAAACTATGCTCTGTGACATATTGATCTCCAAATTGTTCTATATGGGATCAGATTCGAGTAAGGAAATAATTGAAATATTCATGGTGCCAATCGAATATGGCCTCAAAGGGTATTTGGTCTGGCCTGGGTCGTGATTGTGGAGGTGGCACATGCCAGGCCCCTACAGGTTGCACTGGAATGGAAGGAACAGGCCAGGTAGGGTAAGTAGGCTGTATAGGCCCCCTGAATTCTGGTTGGGTGGTACCTCTCTGGAATAGGGGTCCTTGTGGCCTCACTGTCAATTGGGGGTGCAATTGTGGTTTCCAGGAGGAAGATGATGTGGCCTGATTTCCTGGTCGGGTGGAGGGGAAGTGGCTGCTGTCTGGGCAACCCCCCTTCAGACTAGGGCTCTATTGGTGCTGGCTGCCATTGGCATTGAATCTACCCTTGGCCTGGATAAAATCCCCACCCTGGAGGGATACTCTCTGCAAGGGGCAAAATTCCTTCTGGGAAATGAGGGGATTGCCTCGGAGGCTGCAACATACCTCTGTCAGTTGATGCTTCTTTCTGGCTTCCACCAACTGGCATCAGTTTAGTTTCCTTGTTCCTCACGATACTTGGATAAGTGAATATGGGTGGTCTCAAGCTTCCACCCATCCAAACAGACTGTGAGACCAAACCTGTCACCTTTAAATTCTGGAATTGTTGATGTAAATCTACCCTTGATGGACTTCCAGGATAAATCTTGGGGGTGTCTTCTTGGAAGAATTCCAACCCCAATTGTCTCTCTTCCCTCCAATCTGGTAGAATAGCACTATGCCTGGGGCTAGGAAAAGATTTATCTTCAGACAGTTGGGTTACATCTGGGTTATAACAACTTCTTGCGTTGAAACGCTTCAGTATAGCTCCCAAATCTCTTTCTTCTTCTGTCATCCTGAAAGCATCCATCATCTCCTCCAAATAAGGGCTTGCAGGTTCAATTAATTCTCAGGAGGGAGGGCCCCCACACACTTCTCCCTTGCACATCTCCAACTTCTGCTGATTGTTGATCTTTATCCATCTTTGGGAAAAGAACTCCAGGATATCAGCCAAGCCCCCTTCAAAAAATAAAAGATAACTTTGGGAAATAAATGTAAGGCATCCAGAAAGTATTCATAATATCAATCATTCCAAGACATTTTCTCTCCAATTGATTTATTTAGAAACAGATCTGGCATAACAAAGGCAATTTCCCAAAGTGAAAATTTTTCACCTGTTACACAGAATCCACCTTCTCTCCTCCCTTCTCTTCTCCTACTTCTACACTTCATAAATCACGAGAACCAATTAACTGCCATTGGAATTTCTTAATATGACATACAGAATAACCTTGAACTTTTCAACTCCTCCAACTCTCTTAAAAATTAATGTGGTAGCTGAATTTCAAAGCTGACATAACACATCACTGCTGGTTACTGTGAAAATGTATAACTGTAGCAACCCTTTCTTCCTTAATCAAGATAGAATTTCCTCTCAGCATGACACATAGTGAGTGGGTGGATAGTGGTCTCAGGAAAACATGGATTCGCAAAATGGAATCTCTACAAGGGGAATTATGTATTTATATGTTTAGTCCCCACTTCCATTTTATAGCCACCTATCTAACTCTGGATGGTGCCCTTATCTGTTTGAATGGACACCTATCTAACTCCACTTCCATTTTATGGCCACCTATCTAACTCTGGATGGTGCCCTTGTTTGTTTGAATTGCAACTGAAAACACACTTGCATCTCTGCAGACAAATTTCAACTGGGTTAAAAAGTCAACTTATGAAAAAAATAAAACAAGAAAACCCCAACAACAACAACAACAACAACAATAACAACAACAGCAACATCTCAGGACTTGAATTTGGAAATGCATCTTTTATTCTTTAGGTTTGCATTATTGTAATGGTTTGTTACACAGCTAGATATTCAGACTGGATTTGGTATTTTTATCCATCTATCAAGTCTTTCTCAAAGATCTGGGATATCCAGCTGTTGATGTTTGATGAAGTATCCTTGTAGGATGTAAGCTGTTTCAATTAAAGTTGCCTTTTGCAATTGATGGTAAATTTGTCAGCCAGCTAATTGCAAAAGGCAGCTTTGTTGGGGAGAGAAGGGCAGAGATTCTGAAAATATTCAGTATGTGCATTTAACCAGAACCAGTTTGGGATTGAGGAAGGAAGCAAATCCTCAGTAAAACAGATTTTCTTTCAAAACAAAGGGCATTATTATTTTAAATTAACTGCGAAGGTGAAGAATCACCAAGCAACATTTTGCAAAAGTGCAATGAGATACAAATGCCTGCACAATTGAAAGGATGTGCAAAAGAAAGGCTGCTGGGCAATCCAGAAGTCAAAAAGATTTGAAATCTGCTTTTCAGTGGGTCAGGAAAAAAATAGGAATGAAGCTGGTTTGAATTGCCTGCTTTGTCTTTTATGAGTCTGGCCACCAATAAGAATCTGTCTGGGAAACATGAATTACCCTATCTTTCTCTTTTATAGTTAAGGGCTGGTTTGCCTCCTTGTGTTTGGTTGGCAGATGGTGTGGGAAAATGTGTGATATAAGTGAATAGCAGCACAAGTGTCATCTTTCTCCTTCAAGGAGCTTACATACCAAGTTTTAAGGTACTGGGGAAGAGGAGGAAGAAACTGGAAAAAGCACTTGACTTCTGGAATGTCTACACCAGCCAAGACCCACAACTTAGTTCTTCAGACAGGAAAGTAAACATTGTTTCAATGGCTTGACCCAGCTACTGGGGCAGCCAACAGCTTGCGCTGGGCTGGTCCACAGGAAGGAAATGTGGAGCCTTTTGTCTAGGCAATCCCAACAACAACACACCATGTGAAAGGGAGAGTTGTTATCTCCTCCCTTCAGCCTTTCTTGTGGCAACAAGGAACACGAGTACACCAGTCATGACAAATGAACTTGTAGCCGAGAAATGAAGTGGCTTGTGGGCAAGAATTCATCAAGAAAACTCCCCATGCAGGAAATGTCCACTTGAGTTGAAAGGGGTTTCCTTACAAGGTAATTACTTTCCTTATTTTCCCTTCCTCAATCTGGCATAATCACTCTTTATTCTTCTAGAGACCCTGAAGATAAATAAGTTTGGTGTGTGTCATCTAGGAAGCTTTTCAGCTAAGTAAGGACTTGGATCTGTTTTTGATTTGTCCAACGGGCTTTGTACACATTTTTTCTATGGCTAAAGAGATATCAATTGGTTGATAGCTATAGCAAACATTTACTTTTATAGTTTTCTACTTTGGCTACAGATCTGATGTTGGAAATGTGAAAAGAAGGAGAAAATAAGTAATGTGGGTGAGGGCTTTTGGAAAAGAAGATACAGGCCTAGGAAAGGCAAAAAGGAGAAAATAAGTAATGTGGGTGAGGGCTTTTGGAAAAGAAGATACAAGCCTAGGAAAGGCAAAAGCATGAGAAAGAAAATCAGAATTATTCTGCCATGATTGGATTCTAATGGAAGGTGGGTAAGGAAGAAACTCAGAGGCTTTTGAGATTCTGTTTTTCTGCCTCAGGGCAGTGAAGGACATTCCTTGAATCTTTGCTCTGCCTATTTCTCAACCTTGTCTACTTTGAAGGGGTGGAAAATTGTCAACAGTACCACAATGTTCCAAGGAGAAGGGTCTCCTTTGAAAATTACTGAAATTTTGACCTGGAAATCTACAGCACATAGCAGGTAGTGCTTGACTTACAACCATTCGTTTAGTGACTGTTTGAAATTAAGAACAGCATTGAAAAAAGTGACATTTTCCACACTTAAGATCATTGCAGCATCTCTATGGTCACATGATGAAAATCCAGATGTTTGGCAACTGGCATGTATTTGTGATGGTTGCAGTGTCCTGGGGTTATGTCATCTTCTTGTGGGACTTTCCAATGAGCAAACTCAATGGACAAGTCAGATTCACTTAAGAACTATGTTACTATAATTTAACCACTGCAGTGATTCTCTTAACCACAAAAAGTCATAAGGTAAGTCAAAATTCACTAAATAACCATCTTGTTTAGGAACACAAGTTTTGGGCTCAGTTGTGGTTGTAAGTCAAAGACAAGCTATAAAGTCCTAAATTTTGATGGGGAAAAAGGTTCAGGGCAAGTCCACTTCTTTCATATCTGTAGAATCATCCAAACTAGGGTGGGTGGTTGCTGACCTGGGGACTCCAAACCAAGCCTAATGTTTATTCCATTCCTTCTTTGTAGCTAGGCCAGCCACTTGAAGCATGTTTGTGTTTGTGTGTGTGAATGTATTATTTGTGAGATTCATTATCTCCAGGAAAATCCAGGCAAGATGAGAGAAATCTCTGTATGGGGAAACAAAGAGGCTATGAATTTCACAGAGGGAGGTAGGCGATGGTTGGGAACTTAGAATGTGTAGCTGAAGTAAGAATCAGACTGAAGGAGTTTGAAAGCCAAGACAATATGCTTGTTACTTGCCCCTTCTTTATTGAACATGCTGGGAAAAAATGTTGAGCCTACAATTAGCACACTGTTCCTTCCTCAAAACATGAAAAACAACGTGGGCTGCCTCCAATCCCTTCCTTTCACTAATGGAACTGCCCAGATCTTGTTTATGAACTTCAGGGTTTCACCCAGATGCTTGCAAACAGCCACTTGTTAAAACCCAGCATCCTTCAGAAGAGACCAGGGTGGAGTAATTTACAGCCCACAATCAGCTCTGGTGTTTTCATCCTTTAGATTCAATGAATTGTAGGATGAATTCATATAAGGAGACATAGAGCTGGATAATTTGAATGGCATTTGGGGAGCAGGGGACTTTCTATCTTGTTATGAGTTCATTGCCTTCATTTATTTATAGAATAGAATAGAAATAGCATAGCATAGCAAATGGAAATAAAAATGGAATGGAATAGAATAGAATAGAATAGAATAGAATAGAATAGAATAGAATAGAATAGAGAATGGGAATACCATAGTTCAGCATAGCAAATAGAAATAAAAATGGAATAGAATAGAACAGAATAGAATAGAATTCTTCATTGGCCAAGTGTGATTGGACACACAAGGAATTTGTCTTTGGTGTATATGCTTTCAGTGTGCATAAGAAAAAATAAAATACATAAATATTAATCATAAGATACAACACTTAGTAATACTCATTGGTTACTAATACACAATCAGAACATACTGGGAAAACAAATAAAACAATATAAATTGTAAAGGTACACGTAACATGGTTATAGTCATAAGTGGGAAAAGATAGGTAATAGCAGTGGTGGGATTTTTTACTACCAGTTCTGTGGGCATGGCTTGGTGGGAGTGGCAGGGGAAGGACACTGTAAAATCTCCAGTCAGAAGTGATATTTGCCAGTTCTCTGAACTACTCAAAATTTCTGCTACTGGTTCTCCACAACTGGTCAGAACTTCCTGAATACCATCTCTGGGTAATAGGAAGGATGAGAAGAATAATAGTAATACAGTTTTACTAAGTAATTTAACAGTGTTGTGGGAGTTAGTTGTTTAGCAGAGTGATGGCATTCAGGGGAAAACTGTCTTTATGTCTAATTGTTCTGGGGTGTAGTGCTCTATAGCATTGTTTTGAGGGTAGAGGTTTAAACAATTTATGTCCAGGATGTGAGGGGCCTGTCAATATTTTAACAGTCTTCTTTTTGACTTGTGCAGTATACAGGTCCTCAATGGAAGGCAGGTTGGTAGTAATTGTTTTTTCTGCAGTTCTAACTATCCGTTGAAGTCTGTCTCTGTCTTGTTTGTTGCAGAGCCAAACCAGATAGTTATAGAGTTTAACAGATTTAACAGATAATCAGAGTTAGAAAGGACCTTATAGGTCATCTAATCCAACCCCTGCCCAAGCACCGTATACCATTTCTGAAAAATGGCAGCCCAATCTCTTCTTGAAAGTCTCAAGTGATGATGCTCCCACAGCTTCCAAGGTAAGCTGTTCCATTGGTTGATTGTTCTCGCTGTCAGAAAGTTTTTCCTTATTTCCAGGTTAAATCTCTCCTTGTTCAGTTTCCATCCATTATTCCTCTCTGGCCTATAGGTGCTTTAGAAAATAGCTTAATCCCCTCCTCTCTGTGACAGCCCTTCAAATATTGGAAGACTGCTATCCTGTCTCCCCTGGTTCTTCTCTTCACTAGGTGCAGATTAGGGTTCTAGATTCAGTCAGGGATCTACCCAAAATGCAAAGGGGAGCTGAAAATAATGAGAAAGACATCATTTTGATTTGAAATGTGATCTGTAGCCAGGCTGCATGAGTGTTCCAGGCTTCTATTGGGGAGTGATTGTGACATCAACTATTCTGTGCAGAACATAATACTTTTATCTGGTTCTGGATTTTGTTTAGTTTAGTTCCAAAATACAGGATGTCCTCAACTTATAACCATTCATTGAATGACCATTCGAAGTTACAATGCCATTGAAAAAAAATGATTTATGACTGTTTTTCACACTTATGACTGCTGCATATCTTCATGGTCACATGATCCAAATTCAGACGCCTGGAAACTGGTATGCATTTATGACCATTGCATCTCGGGATCAAGGGATCAACTTTTTGTGACCTTCTGAGAAGCATGGTGAATGGGGGAGCCAGAATCATTTAACAACCAGATTACAGATAGTCTTCAACTTACAACCACAATTGAGCCCAGAATTTATGTTGTTAAGTGAGAGATTGGTTAAATGAGTTTTCACAATTTTTCTTGCCACATTTGTTAAACGAATTACTGAAGTTGTTAAATGAATAACACCACGACTATTAAAATGAACCTAGTTTTCCCATTGACTTTGCTTGACAGAAGATCCCAAAAGGTGATCACGTGACCCCAGGGCACAGAAATTGTCATAAATATGAGTCAGTTGTCAAGTGTTCGAATATACATTGCATGATCATGAGAGGAGAGGGCAGGGTGCTGCCATAGTCATAAGTGTGACAAAAACTCATAGGTCACTTTTTAAAGTGGTAGTGTAACTTTGGACAGTCATTAAGTGAACTAAGTCAAAGACTACTTGTACTAATTTTGCAACTACAGAGATTCACCTCTGGCAAGAAAGCTTATAAAATATGGCAAAACTCGTTTACCAACTTTCTTGCTTAGCAACAGAGATTTTGGGCTCATTTGCAATCATAAGTCAAGGACTATGTCCACCTTCTCACAGAAAACAAAGCTTTGAAAAGGAACTGTGACTGAAATGTCTTTTCTTCTTAACTGCTTTCATCTCAAGGGAAATTCAGAAGGAGGAGGGAGGTTAAATCAAAGAGCAGCTTCCTCCAATCTGGCTAAACTACTTCTGAGTGAAGCATATGAACTTCAGATCAGGCATTCAACTTTCTTCTTCCTGATTTCTTTCCTTTCCTTCCTTTTTTTAATTGAACAAAACATCAAAAAGGGAAGAAGAAAAATAAAACACAGTTAAAAGCAAAAGGAAAATGAGATTGTTGTGGTATCCTGGGTTTTGTGCTGTTGTCACAATAATAGAACTCAGAAGATAATCACACAGCCCATGACCCAGGTCATTACAACCCAGGAGATTACAGGACAAGACCCAGGTTGTCAAAAAAATAGAACTCAGAAGGTCATCACACAGCCCATTACCAAGGGGGTATTTGTATGTGGATCTCTGGTTATTCGGATTTTCTCCCACGTAAAATTGGAAGTATCTAGGTGATGTTTCGATGAAGTCTCATTCATAATCTTCAGGCTTGTGTCTTCGGCTTTGTGCTTCTTGGAGTAATGTGAGCTTGCAGCTGCTTCTTCCTTTCAACTGCTAGTGGGAGTGTGACTTGATTGGGTGGGGGCTTGGCTGTGTTCTGATTGGCTGGGGGTGTGTTCTCATTGGTTCAGGGTTTAGCTGTGTTCTAATTGGTTGTTGGATTGGCTGTGTTCTGATTGGCTGGGGGTGTGTTCTGTTCAGGTGGGGGCTTGGTTGTGCTCAGGTTAGTCTTAGTTGCTGGGGGATTTGAGCTGGTGAGCTGTGATCCTGTTGTTTGGCTTCACATTCGTGCTCATGCCACATCTAGTAGGCATCAATTCGCTTCATATATGGGTCAGAAGAGCTTGAAGTGGGTAGTGATGCAGCTGCGGTACGGCTTCTGGTCCGTGGTCATGTCTCATCTTCTAGGTGGGTGTGAGTCTGTTTTCTACATGGAAGTGTGGTGGTAGCATCTTGTGGGACCCTTGTGGGTGTGGGTCTGGTGTCCTTCTTCATGTTAGGTACTCGTTTGTTAATGAGGGCGGGTTTACATATATATATGTGTGTGTGTGTGTGTGTGCTGTTCAGCTTCCTTCGGGTATTATCCCACATCATTGTAGTTGTGCTTTTAAAGTTGCAGCAAAGTTTCGGCAGAATCTCATCTGCCATCATCAGGCTTCTGTATTGAGTTCCTCTGTGAGTCAGGCTATCGCAGCCGTTTGTCTGTGAGTCAGATTATCACAGCCTATCACAGCCTGACTCACAGACGAACTCAATACAGAAGCCTGATGATGTCAGATGAGATTCTGCAAAAACAACTTTAAAAGCACAACTACAATAACGTGGGATAATACCCGAAAGAAGCTGAACAGCATACATGTAAGTATCCACGAAAACAACATTTTGGCAGAATCTCATCTGCCATCATCAGGCTTCTGTATTGTGTTCGTCTGTGAGTCAGACTTTCACAGCTGTTTCAGTTTTAAATTTGGGGCTAGCCTACAGCTGTGCCTGAATGGTTGGGAGTCTTGGTCTGTGCTTATTGGTCTTGCAGTTTGCTTTGTTCTGCTTGATTGGTGTTTCTAATATCTTCTGTCTGTTTTGTCTGTTCCAGCTTTTTTTACTGCATTTTTGTGTTCATCCAGGCAGGTACTTATTCTTCTCTTGGTTTGTCCAATGTATGTGGCCGGGCATGATGCACAGCGGACTTTGTATATGCCTTAGTTTTCCAGGTCAATTTTATCTTTGAGGTTTCTAAGGATGGCTGTTATTTTTCTGTCTGTTTTGAAGGTAGTCTTGATGTGATGCCTGTGTAGTATCTTACTGATTTTGTCTGTAGTACCTCTTTTGTAGGGCAGGACAGCTGTTCCATAGTCTGTTCATCTTCTAACTCTCCATTATGTCTCAGTGTGTTTTTGTGGATCAAGCTGGTGATTTTGCTTTTGTGGAAGCCATTAGTTGTCAGTACTTTAGTCAGGGTGCATAGTTCAGTCTTTATGTGTGTCTTGTCTGCCAGGTGTTTGGTTCTGGCGATTAGTGTTTTGCCCACAGAGTTTATCTGTGCTGGGTGGTGGTGGGATTGGGCATTGAGGTAGCGGTTGGTGTGTGTTTTCTTCTGGTATATGGTGTGTCCTAGTGTGCCATCTATTTTTTTTTTGTAGATTAGTACATCTCGGAGTGGTAGCTGTTTGTTTGTTTTCGTTTCTATGGTGAACTTGATTTTGGGGTGTGTGTTGTTTAGGTGTGTTAGGAAATTGTTTAGGTTTTCTTTTCCATGGGGCCAAATCACAAATGTGTCATCAATTTATCTTAACCATAGTTTGGGTTTGTGGGTGGCATTAGCCAGGGCTCTGGATTTGAATTCTTCCATGAATAGGTTTGCAATGACAGGTGACAGTGGTAATCCCATAGGGGCTCCTTCAATTTGCTTGTATCTTTGTACTTTGTTTATGAAATATGTGTTGGTTAAGCAGTGTTCTGCTAGTTCTGAGGTGTTTAGTTGGTTGGTATTTATTTTTGATGATTTCAAGTGTTTCTTTTATTAGGACTTGAGTGAATAGTGAAACCATGTTGAAACTTACAAGCAGATCTTCTTGTTCCATGTGTAGATCTTTGATCATTTCCAAGAAATGATATGAGTTTTGTGCATGTGAAGCTGTGGGTTCAGCATGGGACTATAGCTGTTTTGCTAAGTGTTTAGCTAGGTTTTGTAGTGGTGCTCCTCAGGAGCTGACTGTGGGTCTGAGAGGTATGCCTTCTTTGTGTATGTTTGGGAGGCCGTATAGCTTGGGACATCAGGAAGATTTTTCTCTTGGGATGATCATCTGTTGGATCTCTTTGCTCATGTGGCTGGTTATAATTTTTTTCTTGGTTATTTTTTCCAGATATGTGGTTGGGTCCATGTTTATGGGTTTGTATGTGGAGTCTTGGAGTAGGTCTGTCCATTTTGTTTTGTAGTCTTTTCTGTCCATTACTACTGTGGCATTACCTTTATCTGCTGGAAGTATGATTATGCTGCTGTCTAACTCAATTAAATACAGATGAAGCTGATAGAGTAAGACACCAAGTTACTAACATCCTATGCACAAGCAAACTACGCAAAAGCAACTTGCACAAAGAGGAACAAGAAGCCCTGCAAGCCCTAAAGAATGACAGCAGCATAATCATACAAAAATGCAGTAAAAAAGCTGGAACACACTTCCTCACTAGTCCAACACATGAAAGCAATAGGTCATAGCATCGACTTCAATGGCACCAAAACCCTAGCCACTGTAGAAAACCCCAGTCACAGTATTATCAGAGAAGCCCTAGAGATTGAAAAAAGACCTGAAAGCATGAATAGAAGAGATGATTCCACCAGACTGTCAATCATTTCGAAGCCTGCACTCACAAACAAAAAAATATCCACACCACAAGCTAGGCAAATACCTGGGCACAAACAGATCCCCCATGAGACCTCCAGCTCAAACATACCCCAACCAGGCACCCAGATGAAACCTAGCTTCCTAATAAATGATAGCCATCCATTTACTGGGAGCCAAGTCACACAAAAAACCTCCAATACAGGAACACAATCTTGCCAGCCAATCAAGACAAAAAAAGCTACAAAACAGACAGAAACACCAATCAAGCAGAACACAGCAAACTCCAAGACCAATAAACACAGACCAAGACTCCCAACCAATCAGGATGAAGAAAAAAACATACTGGCACAGCAGTAGGCTAGCCCAAAATTTAAAACTGAAACAGCTGTGAAAGTCTGACTCACAGATGAGCACAATACAGAAGCCTGATGATGGCAGATTAGATTCTGCCAAAATGTTGCTATAACTTTAAAAGCACAACTATAATGACGTGGGAAAATACCCAAACAAAGCTAAATACCATACATGTAAGTACCCACGAAAACCTAAGAAAACACACACACACACACACATATATATGTATTTTTGTGTGTGTGTATGTGTGTGTATGTATGTGTGTGTATGTATTGATGTTATTTAGGTTTCTTCAGGTCTTTTCCCATGACCTGTGTTATTATTTGTGCTTTTATTATAGTGATGTTTCAGCAGAATCTCAACTGCCATCCTCAGGCTTGTGTACTGGGTTCTTTTTAATCTTGTGTGTCACTGACACACAAGAGACCTTGAAGGTATTCAAGCCCAACCCCCTGCTTAGACAGGAAACCCTATACCATTTCAGACAAATGGCTGTCCACTCTCTTCTTAAAAACTTCCAGTGTTGGAACAACTTCTGTGAATGTTCCACTGTTCCACTGATTAATTGTTCTAACTGTCAGGAAATTTCTCCTTAGTTCTAGGTTGCTTCTCTCCTCGATTAGTTTCCACCCATTGCTTCTTGTCTGAGCTTCTGGTGCTTTGGAAAATAGCTTCTACTTTGTGGCAACCCCTGAGATATTGGAAAACTGCTATCATGTTATCCCTTAGTCCTTCTTTTCATTAAACCAGACATATCTACTTCCAGCAACTATTCTTTATATTTTTTAACCTCCAGTTCTCTAATCATCTTTGTTGCTCTTCTCTGTACTCTTATTAGAGTCCCAAAATCTGTTTCCAAAACTGGAAACAGTTTTCCAAATGTGGCCCTTCCAAGGCATTATAAAGTGGTAATAACACTTCACGTGATCTTCACATGATGACCTAATAGAATTTGTTATTCAATCCTAAATCATGTCCAACTCTTTGTGACCCCTCATGGACTGTAGCACACCAACCCCTTCTGCCCTCCACTGTCTTCTGGAGTTTGCTTAAATTCATGTTCATTGCATCAATGACAACCATCTCATCCTTTCCTGTCCTCTTCTCCTTTGGCCTTTAATATTTCCCAACATAAGCGTCTTTTCCATTGAGTCCTGTCTTCCCATTTGGTGGCCAAGTTTGAACCCCAGCTTCAGTATCTGTCTTTTCAAATAGCAATCAGAGTTGATTTCCTTCAGGATGGACCAGAGGTGGTATTTAGCAGATTCTAACTAGTTCTGGAGAATAGTAGCAGAAATTTTGAGTAGTTCAGAGAATCAGCAAATACCACATCTGACTGTCCCTGTCCCCATCTATTCTCTGTCTCCTGAATCCCAGCTGATTGGCTGGGTCATCTTTGGTTGCCCTGCAAAGGAGAACGGAGCTGGAAAGCAGGTTAGTGGAGTGGGGAAAGAGTGGGATTTTTCAGTAACCTTCCCCCAGCAGTGGGGAAGGAATGGAGATTTTACAGTATCCTTTCCCTAGAGTGAGGAGGAAATGGGGATTTTACAGTATTCTTCACTTAGAGTGGGATGGAAATAGAGATTTTGCAGTATCCTTCCCCTGACATGCCCACCAAGCCACATCCATAGAACCCACAGCTAGTAATTTTTTTTATGAATCCCACCACTGGAATTGATTAATATGATCTCCTTGTAGTCCAAAGGACTCTCAAGAGTCTTCTGAAACACCACAAAAGTGACCAGTGTACACTGGCTAATGAATGAAAGGTTCTAATTTGATTTCCTCTTCCCTTCCCATTCCTTTTTCTGTAGCTGAGCAAGTACTTGCTTTCTGTAAATTGCAGACATTTTTAAGTGAACAACAATGGTGATGATGATGGTAAATGAGGATACAGAATCTGGACAATCATGACACCACCAAAAATATTCAAGAAGAAAAAAAGATCATCATCTTAAATGTAATCTTGGCTCAGAAATTGATTGAGCCGTGGTTCAATTTACTATGGCTTGTTGAATGAAGCACAGCTGGGTGGAGTTTCACAATGCAGTACTAAATAACAAATTCTGCTTTGTGAACCACAATGGCTGGAATCATACTGCCTTCTGAACCCAAACCAAATCCATGATGGCAAATTATTTTTGAAAGAAATGATAGAAGAAGGGATTCAATCTGAAACCATGAAGTATGGTAGAAACCACTAATGGAATTCCAGTTTCCATGTAAGATGGTGAAACAAAGTGTAGCTATTTCTTGAAAGTTCATATGCAACAAACCAACCCCTTACTGCACTACATACTGAGCCCAGATTTATCCTGTTCTTAAACCTCAGGTCACCTTTACCCCACTTTTCTTTTTAAGAAGCTCAAGAGGAATGTCAGCCTGAGCTTCCCATGACCAGGTCAGGTTCAGACCTGCTGAGACCCAGCAGAGTAGCTGAATCACATGCCTTTCAGACATTGCCCTGGGGCTAAATCTCCCAGCTGCATAGCTTGGTGGGTGCATAGCTGTCATGGTTTCTCACTAAAAGAATCTTCTAGCCTTCTGACATCCTGTTTGAAACTAGCCAAACCAGTTCTCTCATTCTCCAGAACATCTTTAGATGATAGCAACTTCCTACTGCTAGGGCAAAAACAGGAGTTCAGGTCATTAAAGAAACACCTCTACCTCTCCTTTTTATTTATTTTTTTTACTTCTCCTTAGTCTAAACCTGTTTGTACTATCTAGGAAAGATGACTCCAGGGCAACAGAAGGAGAAACAGAAGGAAGAAGGTAGAGAGAAAAGGCAAGAAGTTTGCACTAAGGGACCCAGACTGTGCCCTCATAATGTCTAGATGAGACTGGCTCTGCAGTGGGATGAGGAAACAGGCCAATGTGATATTAAAAAGAAACAAGTTTTAACACAAAGGAGTCAATGGCCCATTTAATGATGAGAGAGAGGATCTCTGTGCATGCTTGGGTCCCTTTCTTCTTTTCCATTGCTCCAGATACTTCAAGAGGAAGTTGAATAAGGTGCCTCAAGGCAAAACTCATAGGGAGTTAATTCCCGCAATGCTTTGGGAAGAAGCCAGGCTCCCTATGGCATGGGTGTATAAACAAAATTAGGGCAATAAACTGGTTAAACTTTCAAGTGCAGAGTTAATGAAAATCACATTCTATAGGAATTAAAGGAAGAGAAAATGACTCTCCAATTTCAATTAAAAAAGGCTCCCCATTTGGCCACATCAAACTTGCAGAAGTTGGGTGGCTGCAAGTTATGATTCTTAGGACAAATAAAGCTGGGAAAATGGGGAAAAATGAAAAATTTTAAATTAAAGTACATATTTCAAATTTGGTGTTGGAGAAGACTCCTGAGAAGGGTCTATGGCAATTCACCACAGCCAACTCTCCATAACCAACCGACCACAACTAACTTGCCACAGCCAATTTGCCATGGCCAATGTGCTGTGGGACAATTTGCCACAGCCAACTCACTGCAGGACAAGAGTTACACGAATATCAAAGAAATGGCGGAAGAGAATCATTAAAGAAAAGATGCAAAAACAAAATTAAATGTGAATGACAAAAATTAAAATATTTTGAACAATTAAATTGCCCCACAGTGAACTGTTCTGCAGCAAGTTGGCCATGGTGAGTTGTCCTGTGATGAATAGGCCACAGAGAGTTGGCTGTGGCAAATTGTCCCATTCTGCCTGACAATACTATCAACAATCATGAAAACAAACCAATAGGTCATTGAAGAAATCAACCTAAAGTTCTCACTCAAAGCACAAATGACCAGGTTCAAATTCTCCTGCTTCAGATACATGGTGTAAAATTCTGTCTCTCTGGAAAGGGCACTAGTGCTAGGAAAGGTGGAAAAAAAAGAAGAAGACAACCAACAATAAGATTAATAGATTCAGTTATAGTTGTGATAACTACACCATTGAGAGACTTGAAATAATATGCTAGGTGTCAGTCCCCATCCATCTTTAATCAGATTTGGGGCTGCCACACAGGAGGAATGGGTACTGTGGGAATGAAAGTATAATGAGGAGGGAGGATACCACAACAATATTCTTTCTCCAGAGCTCAAGGTCGAGCCATTGGAATTTGAAGGGAAGTGATTGGACTTGGCGGGAGTTCAGAATAGAGGTGAATTGGAGAGTATGAGGGTAATTAGAAAGGGAACTGGGTGTGAGATTAATATAGAAGGGGAAAATGCAGAAATTCAGGTTTACCCCAGATGTGCCAATATGACTTCTCTAATAAATTCTTACTTGGATGGACTTTGTCTCTAAGTAGTGAATTGGGATGGAGAGTTTGATTGGAATGTTGACACTAGCAGAGATGGTATTCAACAGGTTCTGACCAATTCTGGAGAACCGGTAGCAGAAATTTTGAGTGGTTCAGAGAACCAGAAAATATCACCTCTGATTAGCCCTGCCCCCATCTATTTTCTGCCTCCTAAGTCCCAGCTAATCAGCTGGGTCTTCTTTTGTTGCACTGCACAGGACAACGGAACTGGAAAGCAGGTTAATGGGATGGGGAGGGAATGGGATATTGCAGCAACCTTCCCCGGAAATCGGGAGGGAATGAAGATTTTACAGTATCTTTCCCCTGCCATGCTCACCAAGCCATGCCCACAGAACTGGTAGTAAAAAAAATTACTGGACACAAGGACTAGATTGTAATAGATAGAACCAACAGCATCTATGTGGTCACCAGGAGTTGAAAGCAACAGTGTCACATAATGAATTATATCAAAATCTCCAATACATTTAAAAGGGGAGAGGTTAAGTGACTATTAATTGTTTTGGTTGTGGAGTAGCATTGCTCTAAAAATGAAAACAGAATTGAGGTAAACAGAATGGAGATAGAGTAGGTAAATTGAATAGATCTTGTAACAACTGGGTCACATTCCTTACAAACAAATTTCTGCTCACCTCTTCTCCCCACCACTATATTTTCCACCAAAATGAACCAGTCATGTTTAAAATTAGCTTCTGTAATTATCTCTTGGGGTATGAGCAATTGACCTTAGGGAGGGTTTATCCAGTTCGTCCAGTTGATCCAAACTTACCATGCACTAACAGGTGAAAGGATTCTGTATGTTTATGTGCAGAGAAATGAAGGAGAATATTTATAGCTCAAGGTTGAAATGAAAGATCCTTGGTGGTCTCTCAGCTTGGTTGTTATTTAGTTTGAGTAATGAAATGTCTGCAGAAGAGCTGAGCTCCAAAAGCATCAACATTTTCTTGATCAGGAATGCTTCAACCTTCCAGGTCCATTGGAAGGAGAGCGAGGGAAAATGACACATCCTAATCCAGAATTTCCTGGATGAGAAGATTCCCATCATCTGCTCAGCTTTGACTACCCCTCTGGGCCATGTCTCGACAGGCCCAGAATGGCTCCACACTGACACTGTAATGAGTCTTTTGGTCCTTGGCCAAACTCTTAATAGAATTTGCTCATTGGTGTGTTTATTGACCAGGCTCATATTGATGTATATGTTGTTGACTTGGCAGTGGAGAAGGCAGATTTGAGAAAATGGACTTTGGGAAAAGAAGAGGAAGTTGGAAAATGAATAGGAAACAAGCAAAATTCAACCTAGAAATATAGGTCCTTCCATTTCAACCAGCAATGAAGCCATTCCCCAGTTCAGTCTGGAGCTGCCGGAACATTTTTTTTTTTTTTTTTGCTAAATCATGGTAATCATAAGGGCATCTGGTTAAATTTTGCAGCTCAAGCAACATCTTTTAAATAATATTGAACAAAACACAGCTAGTAGATTGTATATGGTACTGTCGTACAACATGGTTTGCAAGACTGATTATTTTTAAATTGAAGAATCCAAATAAAACATGAAAAGCTTCAAAAGTCAAAACCAGAATGGAAAGCATAGATGTTCCTTTGGATCACTGCTATGACTCAACAGTCCCTTGAAGATGATTGATCAGACCCAAAACCAAAAATGACACATGGTGATTCTTCCAAGCTGAGTGTAAGAAATGATAAGGCAGAGTCTGAGGGAGGGGTGAAATGCATAATCAATCAATCAATCAATCCATCATTCAGAATAGAGATAGAAAGGACCTTTGAGATCTTCTAGTCAAAACTTTGCTGAAACAGAAGACCCAGGGGTGGGATTCAGTTTTTCTAACAATGTGTTCTGTGGGTGTGGCTTCATTGATGGATGTGGCTTGCTGGTCATGTGACTGGGTGGGCATAGCCAACTCGACATCACTCATTTCAAGGAGCGCTTCTCCTCGCCTGGCCTCTCATGACAGTGGGGATGCTGCAATGGTCATAAGTGTGAAAAATGATCATAAGTCACTTTTTTCTATTGTATCTTTGATGGTCACTAAATGAATTGTTGTAAGTCAAGGATTACCTGTACAAAAATACAAAAAGCTTTTTTGCTTGCAAAAACCTGCCCTAAATACCAATCATCAGATTAAAACTACCTGCAAGCCGGAGCTACAAATCAGGAAGGGTGCCAGAGCACCTTGAGGAATGAAAATAGTTAAAATGCAACAATAACTATCAGCAGCTAACTCTTGCTCATAAAGTGAAAACCTTTAGCACAGAGGTCTTTTAAGCTCTCCAGAAAAAGCACATCCAGAAAAAGCAATCCTTAGATCCATTTGAACCACTTAAAGATACCAGCTTGTCTCACTCACCTCACAAGATATCCTAAAGAAATCATCCAGATTTAAGGAAAGGTCACATGCCCCCCAGAAAGGCAGTAAACAAAATCAGTGCCAAGCTTGAATTCTGCCTCTAGGAAGTATACCCCAAAAGCACAGTGCCAAATACCACTGTAGTGAAGGAAGACCCCTTCCCCAGATAGAAAAAAAAAAACATGAGGTAGGAAAAATTTCAAACACAATACAAATAATTAAATCACAACAGTAGCTGTTGCTTTTTGAAGCAGAATAGGGAAAATTATCCCATCAATAAACATAGGATTAAACGTCACCAAGCACAGAATTAAACTTCACCAAAAATCAGTTTGAGCCCAAAACTCAGAAAGGGTTTGTAAACTCACATTTGAATGTCAATCCTTCTAGCTAGTCAAGAAGCCTTGCTGAATGTCACTCACCTTAGTTCCCTGTCACTAAAAGCTTTGCTTTATTATTCAATGATTTCTTCAAAGTGCTGATTGTCCAGGGAAGTATTTCCTCCCAACAGCAATGTAAAAATCTTAAAACAACCCTTTCCCTTTAAGAAAGCCAAGCCTCACAATCTCCAGAGACAGGAAGTCTAGGCTATCTACCAATAATGTAATAAAGGTGGAAAGAAACAAATTGAGATTGCTTCTAACTACTGGTTCTCTGAACTGCTTAGAAAATTAACAAGGAGTTCTATAGAACAGGATAGAACCAGTAGAATCCCACCCCTGAGAAGACCCTGTACCATTTCAGACAAATGATATCCAATCTCTTCTTTAAAACCTCCAGTAATGAAACACCTACAACTTCTGAAGGCAAACTGTTCCATTAGTTAACTGTTCTCACTGTTAGGAAGTTTCTCCTTAATTCCAGGTTGCTTCTTACCTTCATTAGTTTCCATTCTTTATTCCTTGTCCTGCCCTCTGGTGCTTTAAAAAATAAGTTGACACACTCCTCTTTGTGACAACCTCTCAAGTACTGGAATACTGCTACCATGTTCTCTCTTAATATTTTTTTTCTCTAGACGAGCCAAACCCAAATCCTGCAGCCATTTTTCATATATTTTCAGTCATTACTCACTTCATACCTACAAGCTTTTGAAGTCCAGTCTACCTTGAAGTCATTTTGACTCTTATCTATTTCAATGTGCTTTGGCCCATTATTGATTAGTTTCTTTATACTCATTTGAACTGCCTGGATCTTCTGATTTCCTTGGCCCTTGACACTGAGTTACTTCTTTTGTCACACCTATAAACAAAATTTACCAGACTATCTACATTTACAATATACTTTATTACAAAAGGGTTGTTCTCACTGTCTTTCTCTAATACATAATATCTGGGTGAATTGCCTCATACTCCTGTAGAACATATACCCTTCTTCCTGAGAATCCACTTCCTCACTGCATTCCATTGCAGATTTTTTATTTATTAAATGGTAATGCCCCAGCTTTAAAAGAAAAATGAATACCCACCCTTTACACTAAAGTGGGAGAATCTGTGGCTCTGTTTAACCTGGTTGTTAAAGACATTGGGAATTGTAGTTTGGAAAGATATAGCAGGCTCAGAAATTTCTGGAAGCAAAGGCAGATGTTTCCAAGGTTGCAGTTCTATCTTCATTGACATTGTGTCATGCCTCAGAGGAAAGGGATCCTCGTTCATTTTTGTGTGTGCTGACTGGGTTGTACATACCTTTGAAGGGGGTGTCCACCTTCAAATGGTCACTAAGTGACCAGTCATTAAGTGAGGACTATTTGTAGTAGTAGGAAGAAAACCAAGAAGTAATCCAGTATGACAGATACTGAAGCTGAAGCTCAAATACTTTGGTGACAATACTTTGTCACCAAATGAGAAGAAAGGACTCAGTGGAAAAGATCCTGAAGTTAGGGAAGATTGAAGGCAAAAGGAGAAGAGGATGGCAGAGGGTCAGTGGCAGTGGGCATAAATTTGGACAAAGTCCAGGAGATAGTGGAGGACATGAGGCCTGGCATACAATGGTTCATGGGGTTGAAAGAATTGGACATGACTTAGTGACCAAATAGCAACAAATTCCAGCATGAATTGGGGGTCCAGTGAAATTTGCACCATTAGAAACAACTTCCCTCCTGTCATCCTGGTGTCCTTTAGATATATTAATATTACAACCTCCACAATTGCACATCTGGAGGATACAAAGTTAGGGATGGATGACCTAAAGGACAATGGGCAACGTTAATTAAATAACAAGATCAGATCTGGCAGAGCAATGGGCTCTCTGTCTTAATGGGTTATCTTCATGGACAGAAGAGAGGATGCTCTTGATTTATAGAGGACATAAAATAAAATGTTTTTTTGTCAAGCTTTTGAGAAAGTTTGAATGTTCAGACTTCTTAACTTCTTGATGAAATGAAAGGATTATTAAAGTTGTCTAAAACATAGCAATGCCTCTGCAAAGAACTTGGAATCATTCATATGCCTCTTCTTCAGCTCTTTGAACAGGTAAGAATGACTTGGAGGTTTCCACTTTTTTGTGTCCCCAAACTATTTTTTTCTGATTCTTTCCAAACAAAGCTAAGGCCACTTAGCCCCATCCCACCAAGGATGCTTATGGGGTGGGATTCAGCTGGTTTGGGCCGGTTTGGGAGAACCAAATGTTAAATTTACATCCGGTTCACTGAGCCAGTAGTTGAATTGACTGACCAGCCCCACCCACCTCTCCCCTCCCTTTCCTGGAGTCTCCATTAGGGCTGTTTTGAATGCAGATAAGTGCAGAGTCTGCACAGAGGCTCTGGTAGAGTGAAAAATGGCCTTCCCAAAAGTTCCAGAAGTCTGGAAATGGGCCTGTTTCCAGTTTCCAGAGGGACTCTAGAGTCTGGGAGAGGCGATTTCACCCTCCCAGAGACTCAAGTGAAGCCTCCAGTCACTGGGGAAGATGAAAAATGGACTTCCTTGAAGTTCCAGGAGGCTACGCCCACTATGGCCACGCCCACTGAGACACCAGAGAGAGAACCAGTTGTTGGGATGTTTGAATCCCACTCCTGATACTTTATATAAAACATAGAATCACAGGGCTGGAAGGGACCTCTGAGGTCTTGTAATCCAATCCCTTGCTTAAAAGTGGAAAACCTCATGCCATTCTATTTTTGAAAACCTCCAGTTTTAAAGTTGTAGCAATGTTTCGGCAGAATCTCATCTGCCATCATCAAGCTTCTGTATTGTGTTCATCATGGCATATGAATGAAATGTTGCTACAACTTTAAAAGCACAACTATAATGACGTGGGAAATTACCGGAACAAGGCTGAATACCATACATGTAAGTACACACACACACACACACACACACACACACACACACACACATATATATGCTGTTTAGCTTCCTTCGGGTATTATCCCACGTCATTGTAGTTCTGTAAAACTTGGAGATACGTTTCAGCAGAATCTCATCTGCCATCATCAGGCTTCTGTATGGATATGGGTCTTACAGCTCCTGGTTTTAAATTTGAGGCTGGTCCATTCTGATTGGTTGGGAGCCTGGACCTGTGTTCATTGGACTTGGAGTTTGATTGATTGGTGTTTCTGGTTTCTTTTGCTGTTTTGTGGCTTTGATTGGCTGGCAACACTCTGGTCTTGTGTTGGAGGCTTTTAGTGCAGCTTGGATCTGTGTGAAGGGACGGCTGCTCTTCATTAGCAAGCTGCTATTCATTAGCAAGCTGGGTTTCATTCATTCACAAGCTGGGTGCCTGGTGGGGGGTTAGGTTGGAGCTATTAGGGGGAGTCTGTTTTTGCCCAGGTGTTTGCCTGGCTTGTGGCATGGAGATCTTTCTATTTGAGAGTGCAGGCTTCCAAATGGTTGACAGTCTGGTGGAATCATCTCTTCTATTCATGCTGTCAGGTCTTTTTTCAATCTCTATGGCTTCTCTGAT
>BLBF01000070.1:346223-370933 GCA_015471245.1 Laticauda colubrina
TCAATTCCGTAGCCAAGACACTCATCTCCAGAACAAAATGCTTAGCCGATGAACAACACTTAAAAACCGAACTACACATTGAGGTAGCGGTTGGTGTGTGTTTTCTTCTGGTATATGGTGTGTCCTAGTGTGCCATCTATTTTTTTTTTGTAGATTAGTACATCTCGGAATAGTAGTTGTTTGTTTATTTCCGTTTCTATGGTGAACTTGATTTTGGGGTGTGTGTTGTTTAGGTGTGTTAGGAAATTGTTTAGGTTTTCTTTTCCATGGGGCCAAATCACAAATGTGTCATCGATGTATCTTAGCCATAGTTTGGGTTTGTGGGTGGCATTAGCTCCCTGTGCATCATGCCCGGCCACATAAATTGGACGGACTAATAGAAGAATAAGTACCTGCCTAGATGAACAAAAAAATGCAGTAAAAAAGCTGGAACACACCTCCTCACTAGTCCAACACGTTAAAACCACAGGTCACAACATAAACTTCAAAGGCACCAAAACTCAAGCCACTATAGAAAACCCCAGCCACAGAATCATCAGAGAAGCCATAGAGATTGAAAAAAGACCTGAAAGCATGAGTAGAAGAGATGATTCCAGCAGACTGTCAATCATTTGGAAGCCTGCACTCTCAAATAGAAAGATCTCCACACCAGAAGCCAGGCAAACCCCTGGGCACAAACAGACTCTCTCTGATACCTCCAGCTCAAACTCACCCCCACCAGGCACCCAGATGAAACCTAGCTTCCTAATAGATAATAGCCATCCTTTCACACGAGCCAAGCTGCACTGAAAGCCTCCAGTGCAGGAGCAGAGTGTTGCCAGCCATTCAAAGCCACAAAACAGACAGAAGAAACCAGAAACACCAATCAAACAAACTGCAAGTCCAATAAACACAGACCAAGAATCTCAACGAATCTGGATGTAGAAAAAAAACATCCTGCCACAGAAATAGGCTAGCCTCAAATTTAAAACCAATGGCTGTGAGACCCTGACCCGCATGCAAACCCAATACAGAAGCCTGATTATGGCAGATGAGATTCTGCCGAAACGTTGCTACAACTTTAAAAGCACAACTCCAATGATGTGGGATAATACCCGAAGGAAGCTGAACAGCACATATGTAAGCACCCGCATTATCCCTCAACATTGTAGTGCTGTTAAAGTTGGAGCAACTTTTCAGCAGTATCTCATCTGCCATCATCAGGCTTCTGTATGGATGTGTGTCTCATAGCTTCTGGTTTCAAATTCGAGGCTGGTCTATTTTGATTGGCTAGGAGTCTCGGTCTGTGTTCTCTGGACTTGGAGTTTGATTGATTGGTGTTTCTGGTTTCTTCTGTCTGTTTTGTGGCTTTGATTGGCTGGCAACATTCTGGTCTTGTGTTGGAGGCTTTCAGTGCAGCTTGGCTTCATGTGAAAGGATGGCTGCTATCCATTAGGAAGCAAGGTTTCATCTGGGTGCCTGGTGTGGGGGTGTTTGAGTTGGAGGCATCAGAGGGAGTCTGTCTGTGCTCAGGTGTTTGTCTGTTTTGTGGTGTGGAGATCTTTCTATTTGAGAGTGCAGGCTTCTAAATGATTGACAGTCTGCTGGAATCATCTCTTCTATTTATGCTTTCAGGTCTTTTTTCAATCTCTATGGCTTCTCTGATGATTCTGTGGTTGGGGTTTTCTATAGTGGCTAGGGTTTTAGTGCCATTGAAGTTGATGTTGTGACCTGTGGTTTTCCTGTGTTGGACTAGTGAGGAGATGTGTTCCAGCTTTTTTACTGCATTTTTGTGTTCATCCAGGCAGGTACTTATTCTTCTATTGGTCTGTCCAATGTATATGGCCGTGCATGATGTACAGGGAACTTCGTATATGCCTTGGTTTTCCAGGTCAATTTTGTCTTTGGGGTTTCTAAGGATAGCTTCTATTTTTTTGTCTGTTTTGAAGGCAGTCTTGATGTGAGGCCTGTGTAGTATCTTACTGATTTTATCTGTAGTACCTCTTATGTAGGGCAAGACAGCTGTTCCATAGGTCTGTTGGTTTTCTAGATCTCTGTTATGTCTTGGTGTGTTTTTGTGGATCAAGTTGGTGATGAAGTTGCTTCCTTTTATATGAAGCCAAGCTGCACTGAAAGCCTCCAACACAGGAACAGAGAGTTGCCAGCCAATCAAAGCCACAAAACAGACAGAAGAAACCAGAAACACCAATCAATCAAACTCCAAGTCCAGTGAACACAGACCTAGACTCCTAGCCAATCAGAATAGACCACCCTCGAATTTGAAACCAGAAGCTATGAGACCCACATCCATACAGAAGCTTTTTGATGGCAGAGGGGATTCTGCTGAAACGTTGCTACAACTTTAACAGCACTACAATGACGTGGGATAATACCCGAAGGAAGCTAAACAGCACACATGTAAGTACCCGTGAAAGCTTAAAAAAACAAATATCTGACCTCTACGGGGAAGAAATAAAGAGCCAGATCAAAAGCTATGAGAAGCTGGAAGTTAAAAGAGCAGGAATATTATGTGACCTAAAGCCCATGTCACACTGGCCAACGGATGCAAAACAGACACAACGGACGAGCAAAATGTTCCATCCGTTGTTATCCGCTCTCAAAAGGGGCAAAAATTTGCATAACCGGAGCGGATAACACGGACGCATGGAGGATGCAGGGTGGATGCAAAGCGGATACGGAATGGAAGTCCAGCGGATGGAAGCCGATGGGAGCGGATGGTGCAATCACTGGGCTTCCGGGGGCCCTCAGCGAAGCGGATGTGGAATGGATACAGCGGATGCAGAACGGACGCCAAACAGGTGAAGCAGATGAACAGTAGATGCACAGCGGGTGAAGTGGATGCACAGCGGAAGCAGAACGGATGCCGAGCGTTAATTGTGCATGCAGGGGGGAAGTATTACATAAGCACCCCGGATATAAAGGGAAGCAGCTCGCACGTGGCCAGCATTCCGAGGAAAGACCTGCTGCTGGATACTTGGAATTCCTTGCCTGCCCTGCCAGCCTGCCTTCCAGCCCAGCTTGGTGCCTGCCTGCCTGCCTGCCTTCCTGCCAGGCTTCCTGCCAGCCTCCCTGCCAGCCTCCCTGCCATCCAGCAACCCCACAACCATGGGGAGGAAGCAAAAGCCTCAGCAACCTGCCACCATCCCTGGCAAGAGGGACAGGGCCAACCTCCCGCCCCCTGCCCCTGACTCTGCTGGTGCTGGAGCTTCTGCTGAAGCTGCTCCTCGTGGTGGTGCTTCTGCTGGTGCTGGGGCTTCTACTGTTCCTTACTCTGTTGAAGCTGCTCCTGGTCCTGCTCGACCTGCTTGACCTGTTCATGCTCCTGGTCCTGCTCGTGCTCCTGGTCCTGCTCGTGCTCCTGGTCTTGCTCGTGCTCCTGGACTTGCTGGCCCTGCTGGTGCTTCCTCTACTGCTGCTGATCCTGGTCCTGGTGTTCCTGCTGCTGCTGCTGCTGCTGCTGATGATGATGCTGATGATGCTGATGCTGATTATGATTATGATCCTGCTGGTGAGGATGATGATGATGATGATGATGATGATGATGATGATGATGATGATTATGATCCTACTGGTGAGGATGATGATGATGATCCTGCTGCTGCTGCTGCTGCTGCTGATTATGATCCTGCTGGTGAGGATGATGATGATGATGATGATGATGATTATGATTATGATGATCCTGCGGGTGCTGATGCTGGTGGTGGTATGGAGGAGCAACCCCTACTACTTGGGAGCCCCTCTGATGAGGGCCTATCTGGTCCTGCCAAAGGGAGGAAGAGGCTACAATGGGAGAGGAGGCAATACTCCATTGCGGAGAGGCATGAGAATGAGGTGCTGGAGTGGCTGAGAGAGAACGACTATCTGTGGCGGAAGGGACACCGGCTGTACAGGGACACCAAGCGGAAGCAGGATGCTTGGAGAGAGAGGGCAGAGAGTATGGATTACACCTCAGAGGTGCTCCTCGGCTGGTGGAAACATATACACACCTGGTACGGGAAGCTGCACCTGAAGAAATCTGGCCAGGCCATGGTTAAGCTGACGGACAGAGAGACCTATGTCATGGCTAAGTGCAGCTTCCTGGAGGGTGAGATCCGCCACCGAGGAGCACCAGGAGCCCCTCTCACAACCCTCTCTCTCCGGCAGCCTGCTGGGACCCAGTCCTCTTCCGGCCGAGAGTCAGTCCCTGTCTCCAGGCAGGTTTCTGTGGAGTATGCCATGGCGGAGAACCCGCGGACAGGTGTGGTAAGCGTGGTGGAGTGCATAGAGGACTCCCTGGTGTGGTGGGAGAAAGGAGACATTGAGTCCACCACAGTCCTAGCCGCATCCACCCCCGCCAGCTCCGCCTGCGCAGAAAGGCAGAGAGCCGGACAGCTGGAGGGGCAGAACCACAATATCCTGCTGGAGATCAGGGACACCATCCACACCAGCATAGATCTCCTCTCTCAGCTGGTCCACACCGACTCCTCATACTCCAATCGCAAGCCCTTCCTCACCTATGTCAACCAGACCCTCAAGGAAATGGCGGATCCACAGTACCAGCTGGTGAAGGACCGGATCACCGAGCTGCTTCACAACCCTCCAGACCCAGAGGAACCTGCTCCCACCCAGTCCAGGCATGCTCCTCCACCCCAGGTGATGTCCCTCCCATTCCAAGGCTTCCCACAGCCCCTCACCTACCAGGCCTATGGCTACCAGGAGGTTCAGCAGCACAGGCAGCAGCCCTTCCCAGTCCAGGCACAGAGTCATCGGGCGATACCGTTTCCACTTGTTTCACTGACGCCACCGATGCCATCCACGCCAATGATGCCACCGATGACAGCGCTGCCACCCATGCCAATGATGCCACCAACAGCGATGCCACCCACGCCAGTCCTTACCCAGCTGCAGAGCAGACAGCCCCATTACACAACTCCTTCCTCCACCCCACAGCCAAGCCCGGCCTCAGTACATCTGTCATCAGTACTGGGAATGACACCCCATGGCATGGAGGAAGGACCTCTCAGCATCATGGGGCTGAGCCAGATTTCCAAGACCTTTCTAAAAACACCGTCCCCTGTTGTACTCTCGAGGTCAGGCACTCCAGCACCACCCACCACCACAGCACCTGGACCCTTCACCCCTGAGACTGGGCAAACCTCTGAGTGACCAAGCAGAGTGCAAGAGACCAGCTAGCTGGCTACCTGTGGACTTTATTTGGACACTTGACTTGGGTCAATTTTTTTTTTTACAGCTTGTTGTTCAATAAAGTTTATCTTTGATTCACACACTTGCTTCATTTCTTTTTTTCAATAAAGTCTTGGTGGAAACTTTTAGAATTGGCTTAAGCCTTTGCAAGCTTGTGGGATGGGTTAAGATAGCAGTGGGGTGGGATACCTGTGGAATGCTCATACCTGTGGAATGAGCAGGAATACCTTTGGGATGGCTAATAGCTGTGGGATAGATAAACCTCCAATGCAAGCATAGTGGGACTGTATGGTCCACCCTCCCAGGTGCCACACCTATGGCCCTTTATTATCAATAATAATGTAATCAATCATCCACACATGTCAACATAAAGACAACTCTTTATTAAATGCCCGGTTTATTGTTGGCCCACCCAACATACATGGCCCAATCTCATCAGTGTGATGAGACAGGCTGAAGGAAGCATCCATTAAGCATCTACCATCCTGTCTTGCCACTACACTGCTCCAGCTGGGGAGTTGCACCAGTGTTTCATGAGGTTGCGCTGCTTCTTCCCTTCACGTGAGGCTCTATTGTGGCCTTGCACATCCTGAGTGTCGATCAGGTTTCGCCCTTGCCTCCATTCCCCAGGCTCCATGTCCCCATTGCCTTGTTGACAGTCCACAAGCCTGTTCTGCAAGACTAGGTAGCGGGTGCGCATGAGATTGTGCAGGATGCAGCAAACTTCCACGATCCTCCTCACAATCTCTGGGAGATGCTGCATGGTGGTGAGAAGTACCTGGAACCTGTTGGCCAGGATGCCAAAGGCGTTCTCCACCACTCGCCTTGCCCTGGACAGCCTGTAGTTGAAGATCCTCTCTTCATGGGTGAGGATTCTGGAAGTGTATGGCTTCATGAGGTAGGTTCTGAAGAAGAAGGCGTCATCACCCATGATGAAGTAGGGCACATCTTGCGTGTCGTTGGGCAGGGGGTCTGGATCTGGGAAGCCCACGATGAGGTTGCCTTCCAGCCGATCCTTGAGGTCACTGGCGTTGTATACCTGGGCATCTGAAGTTGAGACGTAGTCTGAAGCAGCGATGTACATGAACTTTTAGTCAGCATCGACCATGGCGAAGAGGATGATGCTGAAGAAGCCCTTGTAGTTGAAATAAGTAGACCCCGACTTGGCTGGAGCTTTGCAGGCCACGTGCTTCCCATCGATGGCTCCAATGATGTGTGGGAAGTTCCACCTCTGATACCACTGCTCTGCAAATTTCTTCCATCCTTCTTCAGTGGAGGGGCACTGGAGGAGCTCCTCCTTGTATTCTTCGATGATGGCCTGCACCACGTCTCTGACCACAATGCTGATGGTGTTGTGTGGCAACCTCCAGCCGTACTGCATGCTTTTGTAGGTGGTCCCTGAGGCCAGGTGGCGCAGAGTGAGTGCCACCTTGAGCCCAGTTTCCAGGCTGGGCCGGAAGTTGGTGTTTGCCTTGGTCAATCTGGGTGTCAGCCGCTGCACAACTTCGTCAAACATGGCTGGAGGCATCCTCATGAAGTTCTGGAATGCCCGTGTGTCTTCGTTCCTGAGCTCCACCATCAGCTTGTTTTACAGTCTGTACTCTGCTCTTCTCCCGATCCATTTTCGGAACCATTTTCGGCTTCTTGGCCGCCTCTTTTTCTTCCCATAGTAGAATTCACAGAGCCTATAGATGGCTTCGTACTGTTGCAGAAGGATGGTCTCTAACAAAAGGACTGTGGTACGATCCACAGTGGACATGACTGGATGTTGTGGAAGAGGAAGAGTCAGAGGAAGGCCTGCAGAGGTCTGCACGAGTGGGCTGCTGGTCTGAAAGTGAGATGTAGATCAGTTGCTCTCCCTTTTTATAGGCAGTAAAGGTGTCCCTTTGCATCCTTTAGGCATCCTCTAGGCATCTTCTAGACATCCTTAATATCTGAGATAGATCCCCTCTGCAAACGTTTTTTCCACTTTAAATGCTTTGTTTCTGTGCTGCATCCGTTCTGAATCCATTCTGCATCTGTTCCATGTCCATTTCGCTTCCTCCCTGCGTCTGGGCAGATGCGAGTTGCATGGATGCGCATCGGATGCCAAGCGGATACAGCAGATGCGTAACGGATGCGTAGCGGATGCGTAGCGGATGCAGAACGGACGAACTGGATACATTTTCCACGCAAAAGTTTTAGGCAGCCCAAAACTTTTGGAGCGGATGAAACGTCCATAAACGGATGCTGGACGGATAGAGAGGAAGCAAAACGGAGGCAGTGAGTACAGAATGGATACATCGTGTTAACTAACGAATGGCAAGCTTTTTTGTCCATTTTACATCCTCTTTGCATCCATTGGTTCAGTGTGACATGGGTTTAAAATTCCTATGCAGCTGCAGAGACAACAATGTAACACCAACCTGCTTCAAATTAACATTTCATAACAACACAGCAGCTACCAAACGTATCCTGAAAAGAACAGAGATAGCTCTACTCAGAAATTAAGTTCACAGTAAAAGATTCATATTAGATCAGTTAAACAAATATTTGCTAGCACTACACCTGGAATTGGGCAGCAAAATCCACCCTCTACTTTGGGATAAGATTAAACAACTTACAACTTGGAGAGATGAAACTGAAACCCCTTACATAAATGAAAAACACACAAAGAAACTAAAGAAATTAGAACATGACAAGAAAACCCCCAACAACTCACAACAACTGAAACAATTGGTATATAACGTTTCCAACAGAGAACTCAACAAAACAGAAACAGATGTCCTATCCAAAGGATTCAATTATGCCATAGCACCCAAAAAAATCCCAACAGAATCCATCATATGTGCAGTAGAATCCAGCCTAACCATATTAAATACAGATAAAGCTGAGAGAATAAGACACCAGGTTACTCACATCTTATGCACAAGCAAACCACCAAAAAGCAACTTGCAAAAATATGAATTCACAGCACTACAAACCCTGAAAAATGATAACAGCAAAATAATACTCCCAGCAGACAAAGGAAATGCCCCACTAGTAATGGACAGAAAAGACTATGAAACAAAATTAACAGACCTACTCCAAGACTCCACATACAAACCTATAAACACAGACCCAACCACATATTTAGAAAAATTAACCAAGAAGAAAATTATAAACAGCCACATAAGCAAAGAAATCCAACAGACGATCATCCCAAGAGAAAAATCTTCTAGATGCCCCAAATTATATGGCCTCCCAAAAATACACAAAGAAGGCATATCTCTCAGACCCATAGTCAGCTCCATAGGAGCACCATTACAAAACCTAGCTAAATACCTAGCAAAACAACTACAGCCCCATGCTGAAACCGCAGCTTCATATGTACAAAACTCATACCACTTCTTAGAAATGATCAAAGATCTACACGTGGAACAAGAAGATCTACTTGTAGGTTTCGACGTGGTTTCACTATTCACTCAAGTCCCAGTAAAAGAAACTCTTGAAATCATCAAAAATAAATACCAACCAGCTAAAGACCTCATGGAACTAACAGAACACTGCCTAACCAACACATATTTCATATACAAAGGACAAAGATACAAGCAAATTGAAGGAGCCCCTATGGGATCACCACTGTCACCCGTCATTGCAAACCTGTTCATGGAAGAATTCAAATCCAGAGCCCTGGCTAATGTCACCCACAAACCCAAACTATGGCTAAGATACATCCATGACACAATTGTGATTTGGCCCCATGGAAAAGAAAACCTAAACAATTTCCTAACACACCTAAACAACACACACCCCAAAATCAAGTACACCATGGAAACGGAAATAAACAAACAACTACCATTCCTAGATGTACTAATCAACAAAAGAACAGATGGCACACTGGGACACACCATATACCAAAAGAAAACACACACCAACCGCTAGCTCAACACCCAATCCCACCACCACCCAGCACAGATAATTTCCATGGCCAAAACACTAATTACCAGAACCAAATGCCTGGCAGACAAGACACATATAAAAACTGAACTATGCACCCTGACTGAAGTATTGACAGCCAATGGCTTCCACAAAAACAAAATCACCAACTTGATCCACAAAAACACACCAAGACATAACAGAGACCTAGAAGACCAGCAGACCTATGGAACAGCTGTCTTGCCCTACACAAGAGGTACTACAGATAAAATCAGTAAGATACTACACAGGCATCACATCAAGACTGCCTTCAAAACAGACAAAAAAATAGCAGCCATCCTGAGAAACCCCAAAGACAAAATTGACCTGGAAAACCAAGGCATATACCAAATTCTCTGTACATCATGCCCGGCCACATACATTGGACAGACCAATAGAAGAATAAGTACCCGCCTAGATGAACACAAAAATGCAGTAAAAAAGCTGGAACACACCTCCTCACTAGTCCAACACATGAAAAGCACAGGTCACAACACCAGCTTCAATGGCACTAAAACCCTAGCCACTATAGAAAACCCCAACCACAGAATCATCAGAGAAGCCATAGAGATTGAAAAAAGACCTGAAAGCATGAATAGAAGAGATGATTCCAGCAGATTGTCAATTATTTGGAAACCTGCACTCTCAAATAGAAAGATCTCCACACCACAAAACAGACAAACACCTGAGCACAGATAGACTCCCTCTGATGCCTCCAACTCAAACACCCCCCCACCAGGCACGCAGGTGAAACCTAGCTTGCTAATGAATAACAGCCGTCCTTTCACACGAAACCAAGCTGCACTGAAAGCCTCCATACAAGGACAGAGTGTTGCCAGCCAATCAAAGCCACAAAACAGACAGAAGAAACCAGAAACACCAATCAATCAAACTCCAAGTCCAGTGAACACAGACCCAGACTCCTAGGCAATCAGAATGGACCAGCCTCGAATTTGAAACCAGGAGCTGTGAGACCCACATTCACACAGAAGCCTGATGATGGCAGATGAGATTCTGCTGAAATGTTGCTACAACTTTAACAGCACTACAATGACGTGGGATAATACCCGAAGGAAGCTAAACAGCACACATGTAAGTACCCGCGAAAGCCTAAGAATATGTTTTTTTTCAAGCTTTCGCGGGTACTTACATGTGTGCTTTTTAGCTTTCTTTGGGCATTATCCCACGCCATTGTATTTCTGTTAAAGTTGTAGCAACGTTTCAGCAGAATCTCATCTGCCATCCTCAGGCTTCTGTATAGAGTTAGTTCCTGGTTTCAAATTTGAGGCTGGTCCATTCTGATTGGATAGGAGCCTGGGTCTGTGTTCATTGGACTTGGAGTTTGATTGATTGGTGTTTCTGGTTTCTTCTGTCTGTTTTGTGGCTTTGATTGGCTGGCAACACTCTGTTCTTGTGTTGGAGGCTTTCAGTGCAGCTTGGCTCCGTGTGAAAGGACGGCTGCTCTTCATTAGCAAGCTGCTATTCATTAGCAAGCTAGGTTTCACCTGGGTGCCTGGTGGGGGGTGTTTGAGTTGGAGCTATCAGAGGGAGTCTGTTTTTACTCAGGTGTTTGCCTGGCTTGTGGTGTGGGGATCTTTCTATTTGAGAGTGCAGGCTTCCAAATGATTGACAGTCTGGTGGAATCATCTCTTCTATTCCTGCTGTCAGGTCTTTTTTCAATTTCTATGGCTTCTCTAATGATTCCATGGTTGGGGTTTTCTATAGTGGCTAGGGTTTTAGTGCCATTGAAGTTGATTTTGTGACCTGTGCTTTTCATGTGTTGGACTAGTGAGGAGGTGTGTTCCATTTACTGTTTCTACACTTCTCTCATTTTACCTATGTGACTTTGCATGGTTTGCAATCAATTTTTTTTTAAAGTTAGCTGATGCCTAATTCTCCAGATCCACTTTAGAACTGAAGGAGAGATTTGTGCATATCTCTGAGCTTTGCCAGAATAGAATAGAATAACAGAGTTGGAAAGGACATTGGATGTCTTCTCGTCCAACACCCTGCCTAGGCAGGAAACTCTACTAATGCTTTCCCCCCCATTGCTCAGAAGTCTCACAGGAGATTAGGAACAAATAAAGGAAGTTTATCTTCCTCTTTCACTTGGTCTTTTGCAGATTGGCACTTTCCGTTTTAACAACCCAGAAGGATCTTCCGAAGATACCCAGGGTGGAAGAGTGGGCTGCTGTTTTCTATCATGATTGGACTGGAAAAAGGAGGGGCAGGAAACACATCACTTCCTCCTTTTTCTCTGGCAGTTTTTGCAAGAAGAGGTGGAGTAGGAAATTTGGCTGGGGCGGGGGAGAGAATAGCTAGGAGGGTTCATTCCTTTATCACAACACCACATGCAATCCCAAGTCCAGATGCAAAACTGGTTGACTAGATGCAAAAAATCAGGTGGGGCACCCAAATTTGGTTCCTTGTTATGCAGAAAATACTTTTTTTCCTCTTCAGGCTCAGTCTGGAGGCACCTACAACCTATTAATGTAAGGGTGGACAGCAGTGCTGGTAAGATTGATAGGCTGATTCTCTGGATATTTTGAAAGAGAGTTTCAAGTTTCTTGCCCTCAAGGTTGAAAAGCAAAATAAGATGGTAAGGAAATGTCTTCCGTTTCTAAATTTTATTTGCACATACTGTATAGTTTCTTTTTCCTCAACAAAGGTCAGGAAACATGACTATAAGGGAGATTGAAATTACAGACTGAGTTCCCTTCATGCCAGAGATTTTATTGCCAGATCTACTTAACCCTTCATGCCAGAGATTTTATTGCCAGATCTACTTAACCCAAGCTTATTGGGCATGGTGTGACTTGGTGGGTGCGGCTTGGTGGGTGTTGCAGGGGAAGGATATTGCAAAATCTCTATTCCATCCACACTCCTGGGGAAAGGTTACTACCATTTCTTCCCCATCCCACTAAGCTGCTTTCAGCTCCATTCTCCTGTGCAGGGTAACAAAAGTAGACCCAGCCGATCAGTTGGGACTCAGGAGGCAGAGAATAGATGGGGGCAGGGCCAGTCAGAGGTGGTATTTGCCGGTTCTCCAAACTACTCAAAATGTCCTTTACCAGTTCTCAAGATCTGGTCAAAACCTGTTGAATACCATCTCTGAGAGTCAGGGACTGGACCAAGTCTAAAGCACAAAGTACTAGAACTCTGGATCTCCCAGTTTCCAGCCTAATGCCTTAATTGCTATACCAAACTGACTCATGCTTCTTAACCTGCCTAATTTTTCTGCAGCTTTATCTTCCCTTTTTTCGTAGACCTCCTGGCTACTGAATGTGGGTATTGAAAATATGTCTTGGCTGTGTGCCTATTTCTAACATTTTTTTTAATGTTATTTCTAATTTTTTTAATGTTGGAGGGCAGAAATTCTGTATCCTGGATGAACTTGGTTGGACAGAACTGGAGGCAAAGCCGTCAAATTCCTCCATCCCTTTCACAAAGCAAACTCTGGGAGCTGGGCGCAAATCCAGCATCTTCTTGGAAAGCTGAGGAAAGTGCAAAAATCAGTATGCCATCCAATCGCAGTAAAAAAAAAAAGAGTTGCCAATAACTTTGGCACATTGGAGGGCTGATGTTATTTGTACTGGGAATTAAATTGGGGGACAATTTAAGCAAACTGTGCTGTGAAGAAGAGATGACAAGCCTGAAATGACTCTAGCCATCCAGCTCATTAGAGACTCTAAATTTTTCAAGAAGTTGCTGTCTCCTTTCGGTCTCATGAGTTGCTTCTTTAATGAATTCTAGCTGCTGACGTTCATGCTACCTTCTCTTGACTGACCCTTTTCTTGCCAATGGATTCTCAGTGGAATAGAAGCCCATAATGATTCAGTTCCTGGTCTGCATTTTGATTTTATTAATTGGAAAGAAGGAAGGCAAGAAAAGAAACTACTGGCTTTCTCATTTCGCCTAAAAGCGAATCAAGGTGCAAATAGATCAAGAGGACTAGAATTCTGAAGAGAGGAGTTAGGAATGGAAGTTTCAGCCCTGGTTCTCTAACTTTGTTGTGAAAATCAAAATTGGAGGTATGGATCTGCTCAGGAGATAAAAGACAAGTTGGGAGGAGATAGGCCAAGGTCAGCAGAATAGTAGAGTAGTAGAATAATAGTATTAGAGGGAGGGTGGAGCTGGCGTCGTGATGATATGGCATGCGGTCTTGGACATCTGAGATCACTGCCAATATCTTTGCTCCTGGAAATTTTTTCATTTTATCTTTCTGCCTTTCTGGTATTTTTGCCTTTCCATCTACCTCCCACACTGTTTTTTTTTAAAAAAAAAATTTGTGGCCTTTTTTTTATTTTTCTCTTATGCAGCCTTTTATATTTGAGACTTCTTAATTGGGTTAAGGTGTTGAAGAACCTGAAGAATTTTTCCTTTTTAAAAGCTTTTTATTCCTCACTTTTCTGTCTTTTTTAAGATTTTGCAACTTTTTCTCTTTTGTTTATGGTCTTTTCCTTCATTTTTGAATTTTCACTGTTATCTAACCAATCGATTGGATTAAGTTATACAAGAACCTGAAGAATTTTTTCTTCTTTTTTATTATTATTACTATTTGGCTTCTTTTTCCTTACTATTTTTATTTGGAATTGCAATTGGTTATTTCACAATTGGATTAAGTTCTAGAAGAACCTGAAGATTCTGAATTGTTTGAAATGAGTAGGAAATTAACAGCTCCAGGTTCTTCAACTTCTACTTCCTCCTCTCCACCATCTGGAGGACAACGTTCAAAACAGACAATGTTAAGGCAAGAGAAAGAACAAGAAAAACAAAAAGTGACCCTGCAGATGATTATGCAGGGAATTCAAAACATTCAAACAAGATCAGAAAAGAGAATAGAGAACATCAAACAAAGAACAGAAACCATTGAACAAAGAACAGGGAAAACTGATGAAAAAGTGGAGAACATCCAACAAATGATGATGAAGTATGATGAGAGACAACTAAAAATTGAAGAAGAAGATAAACAAAGAGATAAGAAGATTGGAGACATTGATAAAAGATTAACTGTGGTTGAACAAGATAAAAGTGGTATGCTGAGATGGGAGATGGACAGATCAGAATTTTATCATAGATTCCAAAACATAGAGCAAGAAAAAGGACAAAATCTAGCTGAGATAATGATAGAAATATTGGCTGAAGCTTTGGAAATAACTGAAGAGAATATGATGGATGGAATAGATGAGGTCTATCGAGTCTTCACAAGATACGCAATGAGAAATAGCCTACCAAGAGAAATTCACATCAGCTTTACAAAAAAAGCCATTAAAACTCAAATATTGCAAGTGGCAAGAGAGAAAACATTAAAATATAAAGATAAGGAGATTGTGGTTTTGAAACAAATACCTAGAAGAGTGAGAGAAATGAGAAGAGAATATCGATTCTTGACGAAATTGCTACTTAAAAAAGAGGTGAATTATAGATGGCCAATTCCAGAAGGTTTAATGTTCACATGGCAAGAACAAACATACAGAATTGATTCAATTGAGAAAGCCGAATCATTTTACACAGAATTTTTCAGAGGGAAAGAGGAAGAGGCAGAAAAAGAAATTTCACTCATTGAATTCCAAGAGCACTGCCAAATGACTACTGAAAAATAGGAAGGTACAGAAGGTGCAAAGGAGGAAGCCAAAGAACAACGTGAACCAAGATCCACGAGAGCTGCCAAACCTAATTATAAAATATAACCATGGAAGAGAAAAAATTGATTACAATTAATATAAATGGACTTAATTCAGCCATTAAAGAAAGGAAAACTCCATAAATTAGGGAAATTAAAATTTGATATAATCTGCCTACAAGAAGTACATATTAAAAAGCAATATGAACAATTGTTGACACAGCCAAAACTAGGGAAAATATTTACCTCCTTGACACAATGCAAGAAAAGAGGAGTGGTTTTACATATTAAAGAGACCATTCCAGTGAAATTGATTTATACTAATGATGACGGAAGAATACTAATGGTGGAAATAATGGATAATAATACAAAAACATTCCTGATTGCAATCTATGCCCCGAATGACAAACAAGAAGAATTTTATAAAATATTACATATGAAAATAATTGAACTGGACTATGCTAATATAGATGGAAGATTTTAATGGAATTGTAGACAACAAACTGGACTATACAGCACGGAAAACAAAGCAAAACAGAAAGACTCTCCCTAAATCTTTCTTTAAAATGCTAGATGAAATAAATTTAAAAGATACATGGAGAGAAAGAAATGTGAAAACTAAACAATACACTTTCTACTCAAATAGACATTTATCATGGTCCAGAATAGATATGATATGGATGTCAACAGAATTGTTAACTAATATTCAAGAAATAAATATTGAAACAAGTACTTGGGCAGATCATAATCCACTGACAATTAAATGGAAAGGACAAAGAAGAAGATCGAGATGGATGTGAAATAATATTATTTTAAAAAGACTTCACACAGTGGATGGAGAAAGAATTAGCTTTTTTTTTTTTAGAGAAAATAAAAAAGAAGATACAATGTATGGGATACAATGAAGACATATACCAGAGGCTTGATAATAGACTATACAAGGAAAAGAAATACCATGAAAAGATTAGCCTCTAAGGCATTAGAGGATGAGTATAAAGGACTTGAAAAAGAGCAACAGAAAATGCCACAGAAAAAGGACATCAAGTTAAAAATGGATAGAACTAAACATAAAATAGGTCTAATAGAAAAAGAAGAACTAGCACAGAAAATTAGAGGTACTAAACTTTGAAGATGCAAATAAACCAGGTAGATGGTTAGCATATACATTGAGAAAGGAGAAAGAATCCAGGATATATATATGGCAATGTAAGAAAGCGAGAATAAAATTTAAACTTTTACAAGATGCTAGAATAAGAGGAGGATTTGGTTTGCCTAATTACCAAGCTACAAATTTGATGTGGGTTAAGGAAAGGATAACATTAAGAAATACTAGATTGTTGACATTATGGAAGGACATGATCTGTTGTTGGGGTGGCATGCTTTTTTATGGTACAAAGGAACTAAAATACAGGGGTACTTTAGAACACATTATATGCGGGAATCTCTGTGGTTAAACTGGGAGAAGATTAAAAGACAATGTTATTTGAAAATTCCAGTCTGGCTATCAACTATTGAAGCATTTTCTTATCCTATAATATATAAAAAGGAACAAACAGTTAGATATGGTGAAATATTGAATGAAAAGGGTGAACTTAAATCTATACAAAAATTAAAGGAACAAGATATAAAGATGAATTGGTTTTCATACGCGCAAATGCATTCAAGGTATGACAAAGATTCCAAAAGAGAAGATTTCTATGATAAACTGACTAACTTAGATAAGATTTTGACAGGTACTGATGAAAAGGTGATTAAAAAATTGCATGGATATTTATTAGAAATTAAACTAGAAGAAGAACAAGTTAAAGAAACTATGATTGCTTGGGGGAAGAATTTTGGATATGGGATTGACCTAGAGAAATGGCAAAAATTGTGGTCTCAAAATTATAAAATGACAATGTCAACAGCATATAAAAAAAAAATTGTACAAGATGTTTGACAGGTGGCATTTTCCCCCGACAAGAATGGCAAGAATGTTCAAGAATAAATCTGAAAAATGTTGGAAATGTCATCAGACATATCATACCAAGCAAAACAAACAGAAAAAAGACACAAAATATAAATTACAAAAGGGACAGACAGGAGATTGCCACAGAACAAATATGAAAAACTATCTAAAAGCTAAAAGAGATTACAGAAAACCAATAATACAATCTGGCCACCCCACAGAGTTTGCCTTCCCCACCCCGCAGAGTTTGCCCTCTGGTGGAAATAAAGACAAACTCAAACAGTATTTGAAACATTAGGCACAAATACAAACACTCACACAAAATCAACTTACAAAGGGAGAAAAGGGTATAAAAAACCAGGGACTTACCATAAGAAGTTAGCTCACCCAGGAACGCAGACTTCTTGCTGTTCTCCACCTTCCTGAAAAATAAAAAGATCCAGCTTTCAAACAGTTGTCCGTAGCCTTGCGCCAGAGCTCTCCCAGTGGGAAAATAGAATCCTCGAAAGAAAGGCATTTTGACACCTTTCAACTATTGGCAACCACAAAGGTTTCCTAGCCAACCCTGCCACTGGAATGGGCCAGCAGATCCAAACCCAGCCGACATGGACCTTGTTTGTCCATGTCGTCCATATCCTTGTACCGGAGCTCTCCCAGCAGGAAAATTGAATCCTTGAAAGAAAGGCATTTTGACACCTTTCAACAATATTTATGAAGTGGAAAGACATATCTTTTTGGGCAGAGAGGGAAGGAAACTCTTAGCTTTCTTAATCTAAAATATTGTACAGAAAAGACTAAGTAGAATTGGGGAACAGCCTTTGTGCTAGTGTGTAGAAGTAAGAACATGTGAGAAAGAGAACATAAAGGCCCTGTCACACTGCCCAACGGATGCAAAACGTTTGTAAAAAGGACATAGCAGACGAGAAAAATGTTCCATCCATTGTTATCCGCTCTCAAAAGGGGCAAAAATTTGCATAAACAGAGTGGATAACACGGAAAGGAACGGATGGGGGGAGGACGCAGAGCGGATGGAAAGCGGATGTGGAACGGAAGCATCCTTTTGCATCCTCTAGGCATCCTCTAGACATCCTTAATATCCGAGATAGGTCCCCTCTGCGAATGTTTTTTCCGTTTTAAATGCTTTCTTTGCGTGCTGCATCCGCTTTCATCCTTTCTCCGTCCGTGCTACTAATGTTGCGTGTCCGTTCCACATGCATTCCGCTTCCTCCCTCCGTCCGTTTACCGCTGGAGTGGATTCGAGTTGCGTGGATGCACAGCGGATGCCTAGCGGATATAGCAGATGTGTAACAGATGACAATGGATGCAGAACAGATGTCCCCCATATGCCTAGCAGATGCAGAATGGATGTGTTTGATACATTTTCCGCTCAAAAGTTTTGAGCAACTCAAAACCTTTTGAGCAGATGAAATGTCAATAGACGGATGCTGGACGGATAGAAAGGAAGCAAAACAGAGGCAGTGAGTACAGAACGGAAGCATCGCGTTAACCAACGGATGGTAAATGTTTTTCTCCATTTTACATCCTCTTTCCATCCGTTGCTGCAGTGTGACAGGGGCTTTAGTTAGGAGTTATACATCCACCATGGGGGGAGGGGTCTTAGAAATCAGTTTGTGGAGTAGGCCAGATAAGACCTGAATTAGACTTTTCACAGACTTTACTCTTACTTTGCAGGGCTGTGGGAGGTTACAGTCCTGAAGGAATTTGGCTGTGATAAAAACATAATTTAAAATGTGTGTTTAATTAGCAACACAATTATATTTTCCAAAGCAATCTTTTAAAGCTTTCTCTTCATCTTACACCCACACACCCTCACTAAGGGTGTTTCTGGGAATAGTAGATACCTTCTTTCCTCTCTTCATTTGTTCCTTCCTTCCTCCCTCTCTCCCTCCCTCCCTCCCTCATCCCTTTCTTTCCTTCCCTCCCTCCTTTCCTCTCTCCCTCCCTCCTTCCTTATTTTCTTCCCTCCTCCCTCTCTCTCTCTTAATTTAATGATGGGAAAATAATGGGAAATAAAATTGTATATGAATTTTTTCTCAAAATGATTTCCTTCCTTCCTTCCGTCCTTCCGTCCTTCCCTCCCTCTTTCCTTGGACAAGTAGACACTTCTGCTGAAAGGTTTGTGTTGGAGCCTCTCCCTTTCTCCCATGCCAGCTGTGGTTGGAGAGGAAAAGGTTAACATTGGCAGGCACTTTTTCATCTCAGATTCAGAGACTGGGCTGGGCTTTGGGAAAGGCAGAGTTCCTGCAAGGGCAGAAAGAAAGAACCCCATGCTGAGTCAAAGAAGGATTCTGGCAGCAGGCAGGTAGGCAGTTTGATGTGAGCTTACCGTGAGATCAGGTGAGGCACTGAGAAATTAGTTTGGGCTTGGATGAAAGACCTTCGTGGTGGCAACAAAGGGAGGAGAAAATTTTGCCTGTTTCATTTTGGTGATGAGCGACCTGGGAAACCAACGGAAGGACATACACTATATAAATAAGGCAAGTAGGAGCACAGTAAGACTGATAGCTGTATTTGAAAGTGCGGAGACTCATCCATATTTATGTGATAAATATTTACTTACTGGAATGACAAAGACTGAGTTTATCTGACTTTGTCTTGACTTAGCAAAGAGCTTTGATCTTTAAGGGAATGAGAGGGACAAAGGAGTGTTACAGTATTTTACATGTGGTCAGTCCAGCTAAATGTGGGGACATCTGAATTTAGGTCCACATTCAGATATAAAAGTCCCTAGACAATCAACCACACTGGGCTGTAAGAAGTCTTTAAAAGTTGTCTGCGTGGGAACTTCTCAGAAGAAGGTAGTATTATAAATTATCAACTCCATAATTCAAGAGGTGGAGAAGGAAGAAACACATAAAATTCCTACTGTGGGGTATATTTATTTATTTCACCAATCCATCAATTATTTCCTTGATATTGTTTTGTCTTTTTGCTTCTGGACTCTCTCTGCATTCCCGATATCCCTGTCCATCTTCTCTGTAGGTCTCTGACCATCTTTTCTATAGGATTTTCTCCCTTCTTTGGTTGTCTCCCAAGAATTTCTGCATCTGGTTTAAAGTCAACTTTCTGCCCATTCAGTGTGAGCAGACTTTCCTCCAGAGATCAGGTCGGCAGGAAAAACAAGACAATCTCTTTGTCATCTTCTCCATTCATGCAGTTTTAGAGATCAGTTCATGAAGAAATATTTTTACACACCTAATCAATTCTAAAAATGAAAGAAGTTCTGTCAGAAGTATTCAGTGAGGTTTTCTTAATCTTGTGGTATTTTAGTGTAGTTTCTAAAATGGGGAGAAGGGGCTGTAAGATATTTAGCCTATTTTATTCATTGATACCAGAAAAACAGTAGTGGATACTTACAAGAAAGCTGGCTAGATTTGCCTGCCTGCTAGGTCATTTGGGTTTAATCACTCCTAAAGAAACAGACAAACATTTCTAAAACTGTTTTTCTATGTAGGTCTGAAGGTGTAGCTCACAAAGCTTATGCTTTTAAATAAATCTGCTAGTTGGAAAATGCCTACCATGATCCTGATTTTTATCCACCATAGACTAACACAACTGTGTCACAATGTTCAAGGTATCTCCCCACCCCAAATATATTCTTAAGAATTAAGACCAAATCCCAGAAAAATATCTTAAGACCTGGGATGGAGAGAGAGAGAGAGAGAGAGAGAATGAGTGAGAGAATGATAGAATGAGAAAGAGGGAATAAGAGAGAGAGAATTAGAGTGAAACAGAATGAGAGAAAGAATGAGAGACAGAGGGATACAGTAAATGAGAGAGATAAAATGAGAGAGAGAGAAAAAATAAGAGAATGAGAAAAAGAATGAGAATGACAGAATGACATACAAAGAGAATATCAGAGAATGTCAGAGAGACAGAGAGATAAAAATGAGGGGGGATAAGAGAGAGAGAGGGAATAAGAGAGAAACAGAATGAGAGAAAGAATGAGAAACAGAGAGACAGACTGAATGAAATAAATAAAATGAGAGAGAGAATGAGAGAGAGAGAGAATTACAGAGAATGACAGAGAGAATGGCCGAGAGAGAATGACAGAGAAAAAAATGAGAGAGAGAATGAGAAAAAGAATGAGAGAGAATGAAAGAATGAAAGAAAGAGAATGTCAAAGAATGACACAGAGAGAGGGAGAGACAGAGAGATAAAGAATGAGAGACAGTGAGAGGGAGAGGGAATAAGAGAGAGAGAGAATAAGAGAGAAACAGAATGAGAGAAAGAATGAGAGACAGAGAGACAGACTGAATGAGTGAGTGAATAAGAGAGAGAGAATTACAGAGAATGACAGAAAGAATGGCCAAGAGAGAATGAGAGAGAGAGAAAAAATGAGAGAGAGAATGAGAAAAAGAATGAGAGAGAGAATGACAGAATGAGAGAGGGAGAGAGAATGTCAAAGAATGACACAGAGAGAGGGAGACAGAGAGAAAGTGACAGATACGGAGATAAAGAATGAGACACAGAGAGACAGAGAGAGAGAACGAGAGAGAGAAAATAGCAGAGAGAGAATGAGAGAGAAAGAATAAGAGACAGAATGAAAGAGAATGACAGAATAAGAGAGACAGAATGAGAGAGAAAGTTATTGGATGCATCTGATACATCTCCCATGAAACATCATTTGGTGATGTTTAGGTGTGCTATGACTGGGGCTGTTGTAGTTTGTTCAATAAACCACACTTAAGCAATATGTAAATCCAGCCTAAACTTCCTCATATTAATTCAGCTGTGTGAAGCTTGATCTTGAATTGGCAGAAAGGCTTTGGGGTGGTAGCAATGTAAGCCACAAAGGTAAAAATAAAACAAAACTTCAGAAGTACAGATTATGATGCTTAAAATAGCAAAAATATGCTAAATGCCTACAATGCAAATACTTTGGGCAACTTAATGAATGAATGCTACAGTGAGGTATAAACTCACTGTAGATTCATTCAAGTTCTAGGAAATAAATCCCAAGTGTTTAGATCACTTTTTAGGCAAGGAAAGAACTTCTTTTTTAAATAGATAACTTTTTAATTAAACACTTTTTTAAAAAAAAAATTAAAAACTAACAAAAGAAAAATAAAGAAGTTAAAGAGAAAGGCAAAGATGCAAAAAGGTGGGGAAAAAATAGAAAAGAAAAAAAAATAGAACAAAAGATTTATAAAGATCAGATCTTCTTTATAGCAGTCCTCAACTCACAACAGTTCATTTAGTGACCATTCAAAGTTACAACAAAAACATTGAAAAAAGTGACTTATGACCATTTTCACACTTACAACCATCGCAGCTTGTGATAAAAATTCAGATACTTGGCAGTTGACTCACATTTATGATAGTTACGTTATCTGGGATCATGTGATCAACTTTTGTGACCTTCTGACAAACAAATGGGGAAACCATTTAACAACTGTGTTGTTAACTTAATAACTGCAGCAATTCATTTTAGAACTGTGGCAAGAAAGCTTGTAAAATGGAGCAAAACTCACTTAACAAATATCTCACTTAAGCAATGAAAATTTGGGACTCACTTATGGCCATACAGTAAATCGAGGATGACCTGTTTAAAATTACCTCTTGCTCTATGGTGACAGCATAATTTTCTTCTTTCTACAATCAAGCCAGTCTAATTATCAGAACCATAAATCATTTTTGTTTTTCTATCAAGCAAAAGTCTATAAGGGGTTAGATAAAAGAGAGAGCTTCAAAGACAGCCTAAATTAATCTTTAATCACAGTCTCTCCTTCTGCTGTTTTCTTATCTACTTCTTTCTGTTTTATGTTTTTCCAGCACTGAAGCAACCAGCGTGTTTTCTTGCATGGAGTTTTGCTGAAACTGCTGCGGAAACTACTGGGTGCGTTGACAACCTACTTATCCTTTGGTTGAACACCTCCCCAGTTCTGCTCATCTCCCCAGTTCTACTCCTTCCTTAAAGAGTTTCTATTTCCCAGTTACCAGACACCATGGCTTGGAATGGATGTAGAAATTGTTCATAGCTGATGGGTCAAGAAAAGGATTCTTGTTCACCATGTTGATTCCTGCGCTTCAAGAGTAAGTGAGTTCTTCTCCAGCGTGAATCTTCATAGAAGCTGATGAGCCATGCCCTGCCAGCGTCGCCCACGGGCAACCAGTGACACACCCCGAGAAGACCTCTTCTATCAAACCTATTATTGCTTGAGCCAACAGTACCCTCTGATTCTTCTTCTCTTGGTTATCATGCTGAGCATTTGTGTGGCTCTCATTGCTATTACCTTTTCCAGTGGTAGGGTAAGTTCTCATTTATGAAGAGAGCAGAGGAGGGTTTGTTTCAGTGGTGGTATGCAACCGGTTTGGCCCAATTCTGCGAAGCTGGTAGTGGGCAATGAACAGCAGAGACCGAACCAGTTCTCTCCATCGCCTGCCTGCCTGGGCTCCCATACTCACTTTTATCTTTTGCTTTTGAAGTGGAGCTGCTTTGCGTGGCACAGAAGAGTGTTGCGCAGCAACTGCTGAAGTGATTGAGAGAGTACAGGCTTGCAGGAGGTGAGTTGGAATGCCTCTGTGTCTGCGCAAAGTGCATGTTTGGTGCATGCATGTATGCAAAATGTGTGCATGCACACAAAGCGTGCCCACCTAGCCGTGCCCACTGAAATGGTGGTAAAAGTTTTTGAATCCCACTACTGGTCTGATTGTCTTTGGAAAGAGGGGCTGTAAGATTTTAGGAGCAGAATAAACCAAGGGAAGACCTTTCTGGAGGTGCAATCATGTAGACAGTCTACATTTCACTTTGATCCCTGGGAATCTCCACTGAAATGAGCAGGAAGCAAGTGATAGCAAAAAAAATATTTTTTTTTTTCCCCTACCTAGGAAATGGCTGCAAGTTTTTCCAGGCAATTGTGCTCTGGAAAATAAATGAATAGTGAACAAATTAGGTCCAAGTCCGTTTTCCCAGCTTCCCCAACTTCTTTGCCTGACAAAGAGATAAAAATGGGAGAAAAGAATAAAGATCAATGATTGGGATGACCATGAAAAAACTCCCCATACAGGAAAATGCAAATATTGGGTGTTTTAAAAAAAACTGCAGAATTTGATCTCAGTATGAAAGAAATGCAGAATTAGTGAGAACATAAAGAGTATCTAGTTGAGGTTTGTCTGCAAAATTTTGAAAAATTATCAGTGAAATCATCAATGAAAGATGGTTGTCCACCTTCTTAAAAACCTTCGGACCTTCCTGATTAAATTCATTATATTATCTTTAATTTATTTTAAATTTCATCAAATAAATTTATTTGTCCTAAAACCATCTATTTTGGGGACATCTACACCGTCTGGCACTTCTTTTGGAGAGATTTGGCCTTCAGCTTTTATAAAAGCTTGCTGTTTTGGTTCACCAGCAGCAGGTGCAGACGGCAGAGGTTTCTGACAGCAAGGGTGAAAAGGAACCAGTCAGGGAGCCTAGCAAGGACTTGGACGAAGGTCCTGCATCTGATGCAGGGATGGAGTCAGGACTATCTGAGAGTGGGAAACCCTTTTGGAGGTTTCACTTCTGGCAGCAGTGAAGCAGATGACCCTGAGGAGCCCGGGCTGCACGAAGGAGAGAGCAGCTGAAGCAGCAAGGGCAACTTGGGAGTAAGGCTGGAAGGTGATTTCCCCTCCCATAAGGGATAAAAACCAGCCCTCAGGGATGTGCTCTTTGCAGGAAGCAAAAATGTTCTTTAGATTCTGAGTCCTCGTTGAAGCAAACTCCAGTTTGTTTTTGAAACTTCTGTTTGGTTGATATTTATCAGTAATTAGATTTCTGTTCTTGGCAGGCTTTTAAACCTTGAAAGGGCTTGCTTTTATCTTGAACAATTAGGTTTAAATGACTCTTGGCTGGGAGTGCACAGAATTCCCAGCGCTACATTAAAAAAGGTTTGCTTTATACACAGTTTGTGTTTGTTTAATTTGAACAAGGCTTGGGTTAGAACACTTGTTGGGGCAAGCCTTCTGTTAGGGATAACATTGTTCACCCTAACTGTTTTAGGTGAAATACTA
>BLBF01000070.1:406059-444840 GCA_015471245.1 Laticauda colubrina
TCCTCCTCCTCCTCCTCCTCCTCCTCCTCCTCCTCCTCCTCCTCCTTTTCCATATTGGATTTCAGCTGCCGTGCCCCCAGGAGTCCAGATGAAGACTTGGAAGGTGTGGATGAGAAGTTCTTCCAACTGATTGAACAGCTGAATTCCCAGAAGTACGTTTTGGGGTCAATGAAAAGAAATCAAGAAGGTTGGGTAGAAATGAGATCAGAGGAAAGATCCTCCTTAGAGGTCCTTTGAGTTGAAAAATATCTCAACTTCCCAACAGAGGTGTCATCTCCAGAATAAGTAGTACTGAAATACATTGTGTTCCATGACACAAGCTCCACTCTTTCAATGTTGTGTGATAGTTTGTAAGAGGTGGAGTTTGTATCCTGATGTTGCAGTGCATATTTCCTCATTCCCTTATCATTGCAATTGCTGATATTTCCCCTCTGCACATTAACTTCAAAACATTTTGGAGAGGGAGTCTAAGTTCTAGCAATCATTGTGCTAAATTTCAGACAATGAATTTTCAAAACATCAAAACTGGATATAGAAAGTTTTGTGTGCTTGTTTGCTTTCCTGGCAAGGCCCGGTTTTAAAACAATCAAGGATTATATTTTGTAAATAGGGATGAAGAAACAGGGAGGGGCAAATACTATGAAGGGCAAAGGTCAAGAAAGTGACAATTGATCTGTGGGTGTGACATTTGTCTTGTTACACTTTGGCTTCAATACCTTGGAAATCTGAATGAGTTGGGACAATCAAGAAGTGTCACATTATTGAAAGCAAGTGGAACAATGCTCAGCAGAAACATTTACTCAAAATCCTCCACTCCATTTGTAGGCAGAAAAATTGGATGGCCCGTTTCTCTGATCTTTTTTCAGGGGAGGGGAGATTTCCTAACCTCAAGGGTAGGACTTCTTTTTTGCAATGATAAATGTTCCACTACTGGAAATTAATAAGTGAATACAAGTAGGAGAAGCCCAGGAGATCATAGCTTTCCAGAATAAGAAGTATGTAATCAGAGGGGAACTTTGCAAATTTATATCCTTTAGTTATCTTGGCATTAAAAAAATGCAATAATACCTGTGAAAATTCCATAGAAATTTTCTTCTTTGAAGGAAGGGAGACAGCAATTATTCCTTAGCAAAAATAATAGCACTTAGACTTATGTACCACTTCATAGTGCTTTACAATCCTCTCTAAGCAGTTTACAGAGTCAGCCTATTGCCCCCAACAATCTGGGTCCTCATTTTACCCACCTGAGAAGGATAGAAGGCTGAGTCAACCTTGAGCCTGGTGAGATTTGAAATGCCAAATTTCAGGCAGCTGGCACTCAGCAGAAATACCCTGCAGTACTGCATTCTAATCACAGTACCACCATGGCTCTTTAATTAGACTGAAGGAGATTTAATAGAACAAGAGGATCTAGGACAACGTGCTGTAGCCAGCTCATTGCAGCCAGCTCACCATGGGAAAATTTGCCACAGCCAACATACCCAAAATAATTTGCTATGGCCAATTTGCTGCAGGACAACTTACTGCTGAACAATTCAATGCTGTATTAATTGTTCCATTCATTTATGTTTTATTATTGGTGACCACATTTTCATCTAAATTATTGTAACTCTTGTATTTCTGGATTGACTTTATTTATTTAATTAACATTGAACATGGCTCTACTGACAGTAATTTAACTTTTATGTTTGTTGAATTGTCCTGTGGCATGTTGGCCATGGTTGTTAATTTAGGGAATTGACCAAAGCAAGTTGGTTGTGGTGAATTGGCCAACAATGACTTGGGTGCAGTAAGTTGGCCATGGTGCATCAAAGATATAGCCAATTTGGCTGGGCGGCTATAGATATCGAATAAATAAATATTATTTATTTTGTGGATGTTTTTATTGTTTTACTGTATTTTAAGTTATTTCACAGGTAGTCCTTAATTACGACCACAATTAAGCTCAAAATTTCCATGGCTTATTAAGTGAATTTTGCCCATTTTATAACCTTTCATGCCATAATTGTTAAGTGAATCACTACAGTTGTTAAATTAGTAATAAGATAATAAGTAATTACTTATAAGTAATAAGTTGTTAAATTAATCAGTAATAAGTAATAATAATAAGTAATAATTGTTAAGTGGATTTGGCTTCCCCATTGACTTTGCTTGTCAGGCGGCCTCAAAAAGGGATCACATGACCCCAGGATACTGCAAATGTCATCAATATGAACCGCTTGCCAAGTGTTTGAATTTTGATCATGTGATTGTAGGGATGCCTCAACCATTGTAAGTGTGAAAAATGGTCATAAGGCACTGTTTTCAGTGCCATTGTAACTGCAGTCACTAAATGAACTTGAGGATTCAAGGACTACCTGTAATTGTTTTAAAATCTTAAACTTATAAGCTGCCCAGAGTCATTCGGTTGTGTTGAATTTGAATGAATGAATGAATGCTGTCATGCCATTTGGTGGAAATGAATATTGTCATGGCAATTGATGGAAATCTCACTCTAGGTGTGCTTATTCTCTTTTGTGTAGACAATGGAAGAAATCTGAAGATTTCAACTGCATCACATTGTACTTCAAGCAGGAATCTTTGGAGAAGGAGGTACACTATAAAAGACTGGAATGTGATTATTTCTTTCTTTAAAAAAACTTTTTTTATATTCTTATAAAAGAAGAATACATTATATTATTTTGATACAGTGCTGTTTTTACAGTATTGGCCGGGAGATTATTATAACACTTTGTTTACATTTATACCATTCAAGCTGAAAAAGTTATTAAATCAATATTAACAATGATTTCAATTGTTGATGTTGAGAAGCCTATGGTTCTCAACATCAACAGGTATTAACACAAAATGAATAATCTGGTAGAGAGGACAGATTCTACTGCAAAGGCAGTGATCTAGAACCAATGTTTCTATTTGCTGATTACAGGTCCTCATCTTACAAGAGTTCATTTAGTGACCATTCAAAGTTACAACGGCATTGAAAAATGTGACTTATGACCATTTTGCATACTTACGAAAGTTGCAGCATCACATCATTTATAATGTAATCTTTCTGATGCTTGACAACTAGTTCATATTTATGACAGTTGCAGCATCCCAGAGTCACATGATCTCTTTTTGTGACCTTCTGACAAGCAAAGTGGATGGGTATCACTCATTTAAGAACTGGAGTCATTTACTTAATAACTGTGGCAAGAAAGATCATAAAATGGGGGCAAAATGTACTTAACACATTTCTCACTTAGCAGCATACATTTTGGGCTCCCTTGTGGTCATAAATTGAGGACTACCTGAATAATTGTCTCAATTTCTCTCTCTCTCTCTCTTTCTCTTTATTTTTTTTTTGCAGTACCGCCTCTCACCACTGCCATCTTTTAATTACTATACGGCCTGCAGCTTCCTTGTCTTCGTTTCCAGCTTTCTCATCCAGATCCTTGTCGTTTATAAGTAAGGAGGGATTGAGCAATAGGGAATGGGTAGTTAATCCAGACAGGACCAGCCCAAATTAGGGGTGATTCTACCTGTTGAAATATGAATAGCAATAGCACTTAGACTTTATATATTGCTTTATAGTGCTTCACAGCTCTCTCCAAGCAGTTTACAGAGTCAACCTATGGTCCCCAACAACCCCAACAACATTTTATCCACATCAGAAGGATGGAAGTCTGAGTCAGTCTTGAGCCTGGTGAGATTTGATCTGCCAAATTGGAGGCAGCCAGCTGCCAGCAGAAGTAGCCTGCAGTACTGTAATCTAACCACTGTGCCACTGAGGCTCATGCTCTCCTTAAAATGTATAGGTGCTAAGCAACATGTGTGTTCAGGAGTGTAACTGTAAGGCCAAAGCCTTAAAATTCCATAATATTATCTGGATTGCAATTCCCAGAATCCTCCAGTCAGCATGATACAGATTAACCAAGTTGGAAGGGATCTTGTAGGTCATCTAGTTCAACCCCCTGCCCAAGCAGAAGACCCTACACCATTTCTGACAGATGGCAGTCTGGTCTCTTCTTGAAAACTTCCAGTGATGAAGATTCCATAACTTCTGAAGGCAAGATGTTCCTTCGGTTGATTGCTCTCATGGTCAGAAATTTCTTCCTTAATTCCAAATTGAATCTCTCCTTTACCAGTTTCCATCCATTATTCCTTGTCTGGCCTTCAGGTGGTTTGGAGAATAGCTTGACCCCTTCCTCCCTGTGGCAGCTCTTCAAATACTGGAACACTACTATCATGTCTCCCCTGGTTCTTCTCTTCACTGGACTAGCCATGCCCAGTTCCTGCAACAATTCATTGTATGTTTTAGCCTCTAGTCTCTCATGATCACAGGAATACTTTTAATTCCACTTTTGTGGAGGGCACCAGCTTGGAGATGTTTTGAGCAGAACATGTGTACAGAAATGAATATTAGGTTTGTGCTAAGTCATACAGGGAGAAAATTATCAAAGGCCACTTCTCACTTGAAGATCTATGTGGCAACCAATATAGGAGACTGAAAACGAATGGGTTTCTAGCTCTCATGGATGCTCAAATAAATTTATTATGGCAAGACTTTGACCAGCACAATATGCCAGGAGGTCATTATCTCAATGGGTGGTTCTTCTTCAAGATCAATAAAAGCAAAAATAAACATTGAATTACACAAATACCAGCAAACTGGATTCCTTGTTTATTCTTTCCATCTAGAACAAAAGCACTGGGGATCTCCTATGGAATTTCTTTCTTCCTGTTTCTTCTCCTCCTTCTCACCTGCTTTGCTAGTCACCTGGCGGTAAGTCTCTGGAGGGGATGCTTCAGAGGAGAAACTCATGGGGATCTGTAATCAGGCAATGAGCAAGGCCATTGTAGCTATGGAGCCCATTCTAACTTTTGGGCCATAGCTTCTGCAGACAAATTTAAAAGATGTCCATATTCTTAAGGCTCTGACACACTGCCCAACGGATGCAAAACATTTGTAAAAAGGACACAGCGGATAAGAAAAATGTTCCATCCATTGTTATCCGCTCTCAAAAGGGGCAAAAATTTGCATAAACAGAGCGGATAACATGGAAAGGAATGGATGGGGGGAGGACGCAGAGCGGATGGAAAGCGGATGCGGAATGGAAGCATCCTTTTGCATCCTCTAGGCATCCTCTAGACATCCTTAATATCCGAGATAGGTCCCCTCTGCAAACGTTTTTTCTGTTTTAAATGCTTTCTTTGCGTGCTGCATCCGCTTTCATCCTTTCTCCGTCCGTGCTACTAATGCTGCGCATCCGTTCCGTGTCCATTCCGCTTCCTCCCTGCATCCGTTTACCACTGGAGCAGATTCAAGTTGCGCGGATGCGCAGCGGATGCCTAGTGGATATAGCAGATGCGTAACGGATGACAATGGATGCAGAACGGATGTCCCCCGTATGCCTAGCGGATGCAGAATGGATGCATTTGATACATTTTCCGCTCAAAAGTTTTGAGCAGCTCAAAACTTTTTGAGCAGATGAAATGTCAATAGACGGATGCTGGACGGATAGAGAGGAAGCAAAACAGAGGCAGTGAGTACAGAACGGAAGCATCGCGTTAACCAACGGATGGTAAGTGTTTTTCTCCGTTTTACATCCTCTTTCCATCCGTTGGTGCAGTGTGACAGGGGCTTTAGGACTGGTTAGAAGCTGTCTCTAGGGTTAAATTTTGAAATGGAATTAGACTTAGAAGAACTTTATTGTCATTGTACAAGTACAATGAAAATGTGGATGCCCCCCAGTAACTGTTCGCAATACAATAAAACCAAAGCACTTAAAAGTGAAGATAAGAAAGATAGAGTACCCACATCTCAATTTGCAATTTGAGAGTACAATATCTATGAATATACACAAAATATACATCCAACACTGACTGTAATGCTTAGTCAAGTATAATACACAAGAGATGGATTGTACTGTAACATGTCTCTAAGCTCTCTGAATGGGGTATTGAGATTTCACATCTTTTCACATCTTAATATGGTAGTAACTTCATGTTTATTTGCAGTTCAGATGGCCCAGGGAAAGAAACTATTCGTTAGTGTATTGATATGGGATTTTATTGACCTAAAACGCCATCCAGACGGCAGCAGGTCAAAAAGAAAATTGCCAGGGTATAACGGTTCTTCTATAATGGCCTTGATTCTGCTTTGGCAGACTTCCAGGGAGCAAGGTCATTTGCAAGAAATAGCACCATCCAATAAACGGTCCAGTTTTTTCCATTTTTCAGTCCAAAGAATATCCAATTAAAAAGTCTTCTTACTGGTTGCCTTTGTCATTTATAATAAACGAAAATATCAAAGCATAAGCACAGAATAAATACAACAGAGAACCTTAGATAGCAACAGAATGTCAGAGAGACAAAATGTCAGAGAGAGAGAATGTCAGAGAGAGTAAGCTATGATCTCTAGCTCCCTCTTATGGTAATTTGGAATATAATCAACCAATTGTTTATAGTATAAATCAACACAGGGATTTTAAAGCTTAAAGCTACAAACATACATTGTTGGTTTATATATTGCCAACCCAACTAATTGGTAGATTCCTAACAGTGTTTAAACTCTCCTATGTCTTGTCCCTTGGACTCGGCAGAGCTGAGGTGTAGGCATATTTCTACAAGATAAATGTGGGTGAAAGGGGAAGTAATTTTGAACTTACAATCCATATTAAAAAATTGTCAGAATTTCAGAACTCTGGGTACTCATCTCCTACTTGGGAAAAGTAGCTTCCAAAATCCCCACATAGATCATACCTAATTGTCTAAATGCCTCCACAAAGTTGTTATAAGGGCACAGTTTGCCAAACTGAATAAGATGCTCCCACATAATTGGGCCCAAGGGAAAAAATAGACATATGCAGTACAATTCTGTATATTAATTTATTGTATTTTTGTCCCTGTATTGTTGATTTTTATTGTATTGATGGGTACCAATAAAGGAGAATATTTGTAGCTCAGGGGTCCTTTGTGCTCTCTAAGCTTGGTTGTTTCCTTGCAGTTATTTCTGCTAGTCTAGACTAGCACTAAGGATTCTACTAGAGATGGTATTCAGCAGGTTCTGACCAATTCTGGAGAACCGGTAGAAGAAATTTTGAATAGTTTAGAGAACCAGCAAATACCACCTCTGACTGGCCCCATCCCCATTTATTTTCTGCCTTCCAAGTCCCTGCTGATTGGTTAGGGTCTTTTTCTGTTGCCCTGCGCAGGAGATCAGAGCTGGGAAGCAGGTTAGTGGAGTGGGGAGGGAATGGAGTTTTTACACTATCTTTCCCCTGTCATGCCCACCAAGCTAGTCCCACAAAGCCATGCCCACAGAACTGGTAGTAAACATGTTTGAATCCCACCTCTGGTTGTTACCTAGTTTGGGTTATGAAATATCTGCAAGAAAACAATCAAGCTCAGAGAGCATCCCTCATGTGTTGATGGGTTTTGGTCATTATTTTTAACATAAGCTCCATTTTATTTTGTTTTGTTTTGTACAATTCCCATAGACAAACAACTATTAAAATAGAATAAGCCAATCTGGCTTTTGCCTGCTGGGAAATATTATTCTTATTTTTAAATAGACTTTTTAATGTCCAGAAATTGATGGTGTAGTAACAGAAAGGAATCCAACATTTTGGCTCTATGGGTGCTTATATTGTTGTTGTTGTTGTTGTTGTTTTGCTATACACAGAAATGTTTCCTGAAAGGTCCCAAGATCTTGTATTGGATTCCATCCATCTTGGCCAATGTTTGCACTCAACCATGGCTACGTGTCTCATTGGGCATCATCACCATTCTTGTGGTTCTCACAATGTCAGTGTTGAACTTGGTATGTTGCTAGTGAATGGGAAGGAGGGAGAAATAGAATATTGGGAAGCAGGAGGAAGAGGAAAGAAAGGTTCAAGATGCCTGAGAAGAACTCCTTATAGCTCAGGAGAGCCAAAGCACATTTAATTTTAATGTGGAGTTGCCAATCAGTGCTAAGAGGCTTCATAGATGAAAGAATGAATTGTATTCACATATGTTTTTCAAAAGCGAAGTTTATTCCAAGTTGTGCTTGAACTCTATATGTTATATTTATGGCATTGGGACCACAGAAGTTTACCACTGCCTTCTTTTAGGATGCTTTGTCAATTTCCAGACTAGCTTTGCAATAGTGGCTAATATCTGTAGCTTGGGCATAGGATGAGGGTGAAGGTTCGTTCTCCAAGCTTGTGGGTTGGTTTCCAAACATTTCATTACCAGGCTAGGTAACATATTCAGTGGATTTAGGGGATTCTCTAACCAGGGGTGTCAAACTCATGGCCTGCACACCAGATGCATCCCATGCTGTCCCTGTCACCACCCAATTTAATGAAGGGGAAAAAAGTCCAGGGGTGGGCTTCAAAAATGTTAACAAAGGGTTCTCTGACTGGTTGCTGGGTGGGCATGGCCATGGTGGGTGTGGCCTAGTTGGCCTCCTGAACCATGGTAGGGGCTCTCTGGAAGCCAGAAATGGGCCCATTTTCGGCCATCTCAAACTTCTGGTTTTTCACCCTCCTGTTTTTCACCCTCCCTGAGCCTCCGCATGCATCCTGCACTTGTTTGCATTCAAAATGGGCCACCTGGGGACTCCTGAGAGGAGATGGGCAGGGTGGGTGGGGCCAGCCTGTAGCAGGATTTGTGGGTTCTCAAATTGCACAGAATCTTAGCTAGAGGATCTCCCAAACCCCTGAGAACCCCCAGCAAACCACCCCTGAAAAAGTCCCAATACGTCACATGATGCTGCCTTGAGGGTGTGAGTTTGACATCCCTGCTCTAAACTCTCTGAAGATGTTATCTAGCCTGGTAACGAAATGTTTTGAAACCAATCCACAAACTTAGAGAACAAACCTCCACCCTTTTCCCAATCTAACATATACCTCTGGGATCTCCTGTTAGTCTTCCATCTAAGGATCACTCCATCCAACCCTGTTTCAGCCAATGTTGCTAGATGTGCAATCAATTCAATCTGCAATGGGGTAAAAGTATTGATTCTCTATCTGGACTTTGTTCCAGTAATCTGAATGTAAAAGATACTGGAAGGATTCAAGATGAATACCCACCAATATTCCTTCTCTGGCCATTGATAGAGGCCACTGTGATATATTGGTTTTATCACACTTATGCTATTCCCAAGAAACATAAAGGAATTGTTGAATCCCTGGCATATGGAATAGCTTCTACTATCTAGTGCAGATCAGAAGGATTTCCATCCCCTCTTCCCTTCTAATGTGCTCTCTAATTCTGCTTCATAGTTCTTTATGCCAGAAACCTCATGCTTTGTGAAACTTGAAAATTCTACCTTATCAAGCATGAATACTGTACAGGAATTCTCTCGGTTTAACTCCCTCTTCAGTGTGCCGGTAAGGTTGATCTCTTTAAGCAATTATCTTTTTATATTATTTTGATTAATGGATGTACCAATCTCACCAATAGCTTCTCTTCTTCTTCCTCCCATTTCCCTCTCTCTCCCCTTTCTCTCCCTCCCCTCCCTCTTTCTCTTCTCCCTTAGTATTATATCTACTGCTGTGTCCTAGGATTCCTCTCATGTTCCCTCTTCCTCCACATGAACTTCGAGCTCAAGTTGACCATGCTGATACTTTGCCTTGTTGTCTACAATGTGCTGTTCCTTCACACCCATTCCTGGCTCTCTGACTGCTATATCTCTCAGCTCTACCGTAACCAAACTGCACTCAGGTAATTAGCCTTCATGGAGTTCTTCCAGAATAAAAGCAGAAAGACTACCAGTTATCCCTCTTGATTAGTGTTCCTTCCTTGTTTCTGAGTTGAATGGCTCCCATTTTAATGGAGCATGACATAAGTGATGCAGAAAAGAACAATAGAAATGATCAAAGAGCTGTAGCAACTTCCTTCCAATGATAGCACCATCACCACCGCCAATGTAAAAGCTGGTTAACAGACACTGTTATGATTTGGGAGATGTTTAAAGTTATGCCCATCTGGTTAGGTAGCTTTTAAAGGAAGATTAGATGAATGGTCAGATATTCGTTGAGGCCATTGTCTTTGAAGCCTTCATAGAAGGTCATGATCCAAGAAGGGTAGTATGAATATACATTACTGGAAGGTAACAACCCAAGTTTGTTTACTCAGGATCTGCTTAAAGAAGTCCCCAAAACATCAGGCTAGGGGACTGTTGGAAATCTGATTCTGGATTAGAAGGACTTTTGGTTTCACCCAAGAGGTGTCTTCATGTGTTCTTATAGCATGGCTGTTGTAGAACTCAGACAAACACTCTTGAGATTATATGATTTTGATGGTTTCTTGTGGATGTTAATATTTCACAATTCAATTCAAACCTTTATTGTCAATGCACAACATGTGTACAATGAAATTGGCTAAGTTGCACTCCTTAGTGCAACCCCCCAACACAAATGCATCTCAATCTCACAGTGAAAAAAAGAAAATTCCTTATCCAGTAAATCATACTAACAAATACACAATCCTCTATACATATGTGCGTAGAACATAACATTATATTATATTGCACCAATGCAATGAACATGTTGCTCCGGCCCTGTGAGTTTATCATACTACATAATTATGATGTTATGTTACATTCAGAAGTCTGATAGCCCATGGATAGCCCAAGGAAGCATACCATCATATCCAACAATTTAATTGCCTTAGAGTAAACATTTTGGTTATGTTTAGAGGAAAAATTACTTTGATGCCATCCATTCCTAGAAGACATGAATCACCTAAACTTGATTTCACTGAAGAACAAATTCAGATAATCAGGAACTACTTAGGTCAGGGTTGTCAAACTGGTGGCCTGCAGTCCAGATGTGTTATGTGCAGGCCACAGCTACCCCAGCTCCTCAGAGGCAAAAAAATTCACAATACATCATGATACGACATGTGACACGATCAAGTTTGACACCCATGACTTAGATGATTCGTATATTTATCACACCAGGTGGCTTTTAGCTGTAACTTGTGGGTTTGAAATTATGTCAGACCTTCTTATTTTGTTCTTTCTTAGATGAGAATAAAAGGAAATAGTATTCCTCGAATATATTTTTTCCTCACACTTGGAAAACTAATGAGCCTGATTTATAGCCTCAAGTTATTGAAGATTACAATGAAGATTATAGATAAAATATCACTGATTTATCTTGTTCATAAAATTACAAAACACACATATATTTTTGTGCTGATGTAAAAAAAATGAAATGAAACAAGCAAGCAAACCAACAAAAATGACATGAAACATAAATGAAACCAACACCAAGCAGAACTGTTTTGGTCACCTGGTCCTCAGTTATAGAAAAAGGAGAAGTACAATCTCTTCTGAAGAATGACTGTGTAAATTAAGGCATTCACTAGAATCACAAATCACAGCAAGAGATATTTTTGCCTTGTCTTTCACCAGGAATATACAGGTTCTGCTAACAATGATAAGGATGGAAGTTTATATCACCTTGATTAATGGTTGCCTGCGGGCTTTTTTGTGCTTCAGAAGAGAACTATGCATGTTGCAGAAATGAAATGATTCTTAGTTTCTCCATCTTTTTTTATCCATGCAACAATCAATACTATTATTTGGCTGTAAAAAAGAATTTTGCAGTGAAAAGAATGAAACATGAGCCACCAATATGATGCAATTGCTAAAAAGGCGTGTCTTTAGAGGAGCATAGAGTCCAAATCACAGTAAGCCACTGTTCAAGCTTGGGATAAAGATCTAACTCAATTTAAAATACTATTTCTAAGTTTGGCCACATTAATGACTGACAGGAGATATGACGGCCATCTTTAATTCTCTGTAGGACTATCAAACAGAAGAGCGAATAGACATACTTTATGAGATTATGGGACAGCAGATTATGACCAGTGAATTAGAAGTGCAAGGAAGAAAGTTTAGGCTACATATCAAGAAGTCTCTTCACTAGAGGTCTTCAAAGCAGGTTCTACATAGTCATTGGTCAGGAATGCTCTACTTCAGGGGTCCCAATCCCTGGCCCACTGCCCATTGGGAACCAGGCTGCCAAAACAGCATGCAAGAGTGTGAAGTTTCATTAGCGTATGCATTGGATTTTGGTTACACGTGCAAAAAACATTCCTTCCACTGCTGCTGAAACTGTTGAAGCTTCAGCTGCCACCACTGGCCCACAGAATTAAAAAGATTGGGCAGCCCTGCTCTTGAAAATCCTGCACTGATGATTTTTATGGTACCTTCCAAGAATGTAATTCTATGATCCGTTGACTACAGGAGGGTTAGATGACTATATAATTGTATGTGGTTGATTGATAATTGTAAGAAAAATAATGGAATAGGACATGGAAAGAGACAACACAGACAGGACCACGTTAAATCTTAAAAAAAACTACTGCTGGGCAGTGAAAAGAGAAGACATTTTTTTACCAACTTCTTCCATTTGACTTTGGTTCCTTTTGTCAAATTCACAAAACTGAATAGGGAGCAATATTTAGCATAGCACTAGCCTGAATAAAGACCCAGCCTGTTTAGAAATTACTTCCTATTACTTTGGCAAAGATCATATGAGTGGTATGGTAACTCCAGATTGTGGAGTCATATTGTGCTCCAGAAGGTCATTCTAGAAGAATAGAACAGGAATGATGTTTTCTGTAACTCCATTCTTTCAGACCTGGGGTACTAAAGGAGCCGAAGGTGATGGGAGCATTCTCATTCTTTGTTTTCTTCTTCACCCTTTTGGGTCTGGCTAGACAGGTGAGTTTCCTCCAGTTCCCACTTTAATTCAGTTTGTGAATGTGACTTCTTTGATTGTTGTCTTTCATATCTCTCCATATCTCATAAGCTTAGGGCTGAGTGACAATACAGAACCTGCCCCATTTCTCATCTGCAAAAGAGAAGAACTTCCTGGTAGGACTAACAAAAGTATAAGATTGTCACATAAGCTTCAGGTTGGGTGACAAATCTATACTTGCGTTGGTCTTACCAGGAAGTTCTCCTTTATCACAGATAAGAAGTAGGACAGGCTCTGTATTCCACTCGCAAAATGCACCTTGGGGAAGTTGGTTTTGGTGAAATTGGAGGGCAAATTTCCCATCACTCTTTCAAAGTCACCTCTTCGCATCCTGCCATCCTTTCCTCTTTTGTGGTTTGAAGCTTTGAAAATCTTTACTAATGTTTTTCCACCAGCATTCAAAAAGTTGTGGTCAAATGTGGTTAAAGCAGCTATCTGTTTTTATAGGAATCTGGCTTTGTTCTTCTTATTGCAAATGAGAGAGTTTTCAAGTAGTCAGTAACTGATTTGATGAAAAATAGAGCATGGTAGGAAAAAAATGTTCCAAATACAATCTTATGTAAGAACTGGTTTTTCAAAATACAATGTTCTTAAAGTGATTTTCTTGGAACCTAATTTGGTTCATTATTGGAAAAAGACATAACCCAAACCTTTTTCTTTGTAATCACTTTACTGCTTAATAAAAACCACATATTGTCGCACATCATAGCATAGCATAGCATAGCAAAGCATAGCATAGCATAGCATAGCATAGCATAGCATAGCATAGCATAGCATAGCATAGCATAGCAAAGCATAACATAGCATAGCAAGCTGGGGGGAAACCTTGGAGGTCATCTGGCTGAACCATTTGCTTGACCATTTCAGACAAATCAAAGTTCAGTCTCTTCTTGAAACCCTTCAGTGATGGGGTACCTACAATTTCTGGAGGCAAGTCATTCCACTGGTTAATTGTCTTCTCTGTCAGGAAATTTCTCTGTAGTTCTGATTAGTTTCCATCCATTATTTCTTATCCTGCCTTCATGTGCTTTAGAGAATAGCTTGACTCCCTCTTCTTTGTGGCAGCCCCTTAGATATTGGAACCCTGCTATCATATCATTCCTGGTCCTTTTTTTCATTAAACTATACATACATAATTCCTGCAACTATTCTTTGTATGCTTTAGCCTTTAGTCTAAAAGCATTTGACAGATTTTCTAGGCGTTCTATACAGTGCTAGCTTTTCACACATTGCCAGTAGCACATTCACAGTGCATATCATATTGATGCAATCTTATCTCACTCTGCATGTATCTGCTGAGATGTAGTCTCAGAAGGTTAAGGCACCAGGCTAGAAATCTATAAGTTCTAATCCTGTTTTAGGCATAAAAGGCAACTGGATGACTTGGGCCAATCACTATCTCTCAGCCCAATTCACCTCACAGGATTATCTTGGGGAAAATAAGACAAGAAAGATATATCAGATATGTTTGCTGTCCTTGCATCATTTATAACAATAATAAAAGCAGGATATACATTAAATAAATGAATAAATTTTAAAAAATAAGCTTCAGAAAGAAGCTTCAGGTAGAAGAGAATTGGGGGAAAAATCTGCTTGATGTAGCGGGACATTTTTCTCATATGCAAAAAGATGGCATGATCAAGACAACAACCAGGGCAAAAAATGAATGTATTTCTATATGGTACTTCACATCTTCAGAGACATACTGAACTTTATATCAGTAGCTAAAATAAATATTATATGAATGTGTTTGAAAACCTTGGAAGAATGTATATGTCTCTATTAAGAGTTACAGTAGTTTTAATTACTTAAGATTATTTGTGGTCCTGGGGAGAGGGGATATATTGTTTAAATCTCCACTTTCCAGGAGTGTGTGGGACAGGAGCACTTTTTGACAACTTCTAAGTTTATGACTTTGTATATTCCATCCTTCAAATTGTTGCTTAATATTTATTATTTATTCAGTCAAAGCACTGCCAAGAATGCTCCCACCAACCCTGACAGGGCAAGCCACTAATATAACAATAAAAGCAAATCCCACACCCTTCTAGTATTAATGATGCTACCCAGTTTGGCCAGAAAACCATCAAGCTCAGAGAGCATCAAGGAAACTCAAAGTTCAACCTGGAGCTAAAAATATTCTCTAGTGCTTTGCAAAAGATAAGGTTTTCACTGCAAAACTGAATCTTCTTTTTCTCAGAATGAGTATTACTGCCGCTTAGATTTTCTCTGGAAAAAGAAGTTCAAGAAAGAACGCGAAGAGATTGAAACCATGGAGAATCTCAACCGAGTCCTGCTGGAAAACGTTCTCCCAGCTGATGTAGCTCAGCAGTTCATTCGCCAGAACCGGCGCAATACGGTGAGCCTTGAAGGTTGATATTTCATTGATGATGCCACAGAGAGTGGTGAAGCCAAATCATGCTAATGTTACTTGTCTAGGTTCAAGTAACATTTGCCAACACAGGTTGGAGGGGCAAGAAGGAAGATGGCAGGAAGGAATATTTTGCTCATCTATTAGAATTTTTTTTTTTTTTTTTTGGTCTTTTTAATCCACCTTGAAGTTGGCTGCTAAAGTTTGGGTCTTGAATTGGGTTGCAGAAACAAAACAGGTTATAGGTTCCATCATCTAGTGGGCTACATTTGGTGGGCCCTTTTCTGCTGTGGCATTCACATTGTAGAATCTTCTTCCCCAGGTATGAGGTTGGCTTTATCACTCCTGAGCTTTAAAAGTCCCTCAAGAACTGGTTAATTATTTATTTTATTTTATTATTTTATTTTATTTTATTATTTAGTTATTTGTCAAACATGTACAACAAGTATAGGTATGAACATAAACATGAACAAAGGAAGTAAATACAGATAAATGTGCACAGTAAGACAAGACGGTAGGCACACTGATGCTCTTATGCACACCCCCTTTATGGACTTTTAAGGAATGGGGTGAGGTCCACAGGAGACAGTTTGAGGTTGAAGCTGTGAGGGGTTGAGGCTGTAACAATGGAGTCAGATAGGGTGTTCCAGACTCTGTTGCTGAAGTCGTATTTTCTGCAATCGAGTTTGGAGCAGTTTACCTTAAGTTTGTATCAGTTGTTTGGCCATGTATTATTGAAGCTAGAGAAGTCATTGGTGGGCAAGATGTTATAGCAGACAATTTTGTGAACAATGCTTAGATTGGACCGCAGGTAATGCAGTTCCAAATTGTCCAAGTCCTAAATTTCAAGCCTGGGGGCATAGGGAATTCTATTGTGAGTAGAGGAGTGGAGTACTCTGCAAAAGAAATAACTTTGAACCTGCTCAATCGTGTTAACAGTGTGGGTTTAAGGCAGATGAGCTGTATTTGAGAATTTGTCTGGCAAAGGTCTGCCCTGGTTAGCAATTCAATGTTACCAGAGAAGAAATTTCACAAAATAAGGTTATGCTAGCAGGCTTGGAGACACCTGAGGACAAGTGAACTCATGAGGTAGATTCTTTATTGTTAACAACCCCAGCAGTGGGATTCTACCAGTATAACAACCAGTTTGGTATGCTTTGGATGTGAACACACATGCTCTCCATTTGAAAAAGCCCATACCGCTCTGCCACGTGAATCAGCTGTGCTCTAAACAAAGGAGATAAAGCACAGGAAAGAGCAGGGGCAGGTAGGCGGGCCCACATGTACACAGCAGGGAACCAGTTTGGAGCAAGCTGACCATCAGAACAATGATCCAGTCCTGACCAGTAGAATCCCATCCCTGAACAACCCCCTTTCTATTAGTCTTTTTTCCTGTTTTAGTTCTGCTTTCATAGGTTTTAATGTTCTTATTTGTCAGCTGCCACTTTACGGTTGCTTGGGTGCTTCACTAACATGGTAACAACCTGCCATGAACTCTGGTGAGGGAAAATGCTTGGGGGAAAATAAAAGTACTACTACATCTTTCCAAGATGCTGCTTCAAGGTTGTCTGGCTGGGGGAAGAACGGAGTTGCATACCAACCTATGTTTGAAGTTGCCATTCTGAAAACTGTTGTATATGACCAAATATGGCCAAAGAGAGGAGTCGGCTAATAGATTCCACTCATTGGCCCAGCCGCTGGTGGGAAAAACAAAGTCTGGTCAATGGCTGAAGCTTTGGACAGCACCAGCTATAAAAGCCAGTGCCAGTCAAGGCTGAGCAGCTTTTTCTGAACTGATTTTTAAATAAAGGCTGCTTACTGGTTCCCTGCATCCTGCCTCCCATTTCCCACGCAGATCCCTTGAACACTGGTGATGAAGGTGGGATCCTGAGCTGCAGAGAGAACAAAGGACATTTCATGGAGTTGGTGCCATTTCAACTGCTACCAACAGACAAAGCACTGCCAAGAACAACCGCAACTGACTGACAACATGGCACAGCACATGACTGTCCTGGCCCACTGCCCAATGGCCATCCCATGCAATCCCACTAAGGAGAAATGGTCATCCTACATGGGCCAGTTCAACCTACATCTGGAGGTCAATGGACTTAAAGCAGCCCCCGATGCGCAAAAAAGGGCACTCTTCCTAAAGTACTGCGACATTGAGATCTATGAAATGGCCAATGCCCTGGCCATGGACAATCTGCAGACTGTATCCTGGGATGAGCTCCAGCACGCCCTCTGTAGTCACTATGGCCCATCTCTGTCCTATCTGGCCAGCCACTACAACTTCTACACATGGAGCCAGAAAGAGGGAGAGACAATCAACTCATTCGTGGCAGATCTACGCAGAATTGAAAAGAACTGCAGATTCCCAGATGCTGAGGGGATGATCTGGAACCGGATCATCCTAGGAACAAAGGATCCCATGCTACAAAAGAAAATCCTGGCCCGTGAGGATGTCTCCTTCCAAGAAGCCATTGACGAAGCCAGACCCGCCAAATCATCCAACAACTCAGAAGCATGGATCCAAGGGAGCGGAAGGGTCCATGCAACTGGGACTGAATGCCTGCCATGGCCCAGTGAGTCTGCCTCCGACATCAGAGATGATGATGATGGTAGAGACATACATAAGCTGAGGTTCGGTAACTCAGGTGGGAAACCGGGAACTAAGAGTGTGGTGGCTACAGCAGAAACCACCTCTGACCACCTCATTTTAAAGACACTGTATGCTGAAGATTCAAGCATAGAGACCACATCACAGAGGTATGCTGTGCAACACAACTGATGAGAAAGCAGGGCCAGAGAGCCGCATTGCCTACAAAACAACATGGCCACCAAGGGGGAGGGTGGAAGAACCATAGTGGGAGATTCAGAAAGAGGGAAAACTCCAGGGAAGAGGAAGCCCATTTCACATTCGTGGGCTACTGCAGGCCAGAGTGAGATGCACCGACGGTTTTGAAGCAAACAAAATAGTGGCCACAGTCGAAATCAAGGGCAAACCTTTCCATATGGAAATGGACTCAAGGTCCTACATGTTCATGTTATCGTGGGACACCCTTAAAAAACTCTTACCTGAGCAACAGTGTGACCAATTGGAACCTCAAGCCATTATTTTGAGAGACTACCAGGGCCGGCGCATACCGGACCTGGGAAAAAAGACTGAATGCATGGAGTATGGCACCATTCTGCAGAAATCTACACACTCACAATAGTAGACCAAAGCCTACCCAGTCTGCTCAGTGGAGAATGGTTCCTGCCACTTCAGATAAGCATCGCTGGTATCCACGCAACAGATATGGCCTCCCTCCCAACTGACCAGAGACATTGTGGAACTGGAACGAGAATTCACGAACATCTTTGAAGACAAACTTGGCAAATACACAGGGACCCCTATATCATTTAATTTAGACCTCAATATCGGCTGGTCCACCTCAAACTGTGGCGAGTCCCATTCGCCCTCCAACCAAAAGTTGAGGAACAACTGGACAAAATAATAGCCCATGGGGTTCTACAACCGGTAGACCATGCGAAATGGGAGATCCTGATTGTGATTCCGGTTAAGCCAGACAGATCGATATGAATCTGTGCTGACTATAAAATGACCCTAAATAAACTGCTCCAGCAAAGCACCTACAAAGGCTACGGCTACCAGGAGGTCCACCAGCACAGGCAGCCCTTCCCAGTCCAGGCACAGGTACATCGGACGCCACCGGTTCCACTGATCCCAACCAAGCCAGCCACGCCACTGATGCCAGCCACACCACAGATGCCACCCATGCCACCCATGCCACTGACGCCAGTCCTCACCCAGCTGCAGACCAGACAGCCCCACTACACTGCTCCTTCCTCCACCCCACAGCCATGCATGGCCTCAGAACATCTATCATCGGTATTGGGGCTGATACCCCATGCCTCATACTGACTGAGGAGTGCCAGAGACTGGGTAGCTATCTGTTGACTTTATTTTTGCTTTGGACACTTGACTTGGGTCATTTTTCTTTTACAGCTTGTTATTAATAAAGATTATCTCTGCTTCACACACTTGCTTCATTTATTTTTGTCAATAAAGTCTTGGTGGAAACTTTTAGAATTGGTTTAAGCCTTTGCATGCTTGTGGGATGGGTAAGGATAGCAGTGGTGTGGGCAGGGATACCTGTGGGATGGGCAGGGATCCCTTTGGGATGGGTAATAGCTGTGGGATAGATCAACCTCCAGTGCAAGCATAGTGGGACTGTATGGTCCACCCTCCCAGGTGCCACACCTATGGCCCTTTATTATCAATAATAATGTAATCAATCATCCACACATGTCAACATAAACACAACTCTTTGTTAAATGCCCTGTTCATTGTAGGGCCACCCAACATACATGGCCCAATCTCATCAGTGTGATGAGACAGGCTGAAGGAAGCATCCATTAATCATCTATCATCCTGTCTTGCTACTCCACTGCTCCAGCTGGGGAGTTGCACCAGTTTCTCAAGAGGTTGCGCTGCTTCTTCCCTTCATGTGAAGCTCTGTTGGGGTCTTGCACATCCTTAGTGTCTATCAGGTTTCGCCCTTGCCTCCATTCCCCAGGCTCCATGTCCCCATTGCCTTGTTGGAGGTCCACGAGCCTGTTCTGCAAGACTGGGTAGCGGGTGCGCATGAGATTGTGCAGGATGCAGCAAGCTTCCACGATCCTCCTCACGGTCTCTGGGTGATGCTGCATGGTGGTGAGAAGTACCTGGAACCTATTGGCCAGGATGCCAAAGGTGTTCTCCACCACCCGTCTTGCCCTGGACTCCCTGTAGTTGAAGATCCTCTGTTCACAGGTGAGGAGTCTGGAAGTGTAGGGCTTCATGAGGTAGGTTCTGAGGGAGAAGGCATCATCCCCCACGATGAAGTAGGGCACATCTTGCATGTCGTAGGGCAGGGGTTCTGGATCTGGGAAGCCCATGATGAGGTTGCCTTCCAGCCCCTCCTTGAGGTCACTGGCGTTGTATACCTGGGCATCTGAAACTGACCCATTTCCTGAAGCATCGATGTACATGAACTTGTAGTCAGCATCGACCATGGCGAAGAGGATGATGCTGAAGAAGCCCTTGTAGTTGAAATAAGTGGACCCCGACTTGGCTGGAGCTTTGCAGGCCACGTGCTTCCCATCTATGGCTCCAACGGTGTGGGGGAAGTTCCACTTCTGATCCCACTGCTCTGCAACTTTCTTCCAGCCTTCTTCAGTGGAGGGGCACTGGAGGAGCTCCTCCAGGTATTCTTCAATGATGGCCTGCACCACTTCTCTGACCACAATGCTGATGGTTCTGTGTGGCACCCTCCAGCCATACTGCATGCTCCTGTAGGAGGTCCCTGAGGCCAGATGGTGCAGAGTGAGTGACACCTTGAGCCCAGGTTCCAGGCTGGGCTGGAAGTTGGTGTTTGCCTTGGTCAGCCTGGGTCTCAGCTGCTCCACAACTTCATCAAACATGGCTGGAGACATTCTCATGAAGTTCTGGAATGCATGAGGATCTTCGTTCCTCAGCTCCACCATCAGCTTGTTGTACTCTCCGTACTCTGCTCTTCTCCTGATCCATCTTTGGACCCAGACACTTGAAAGAGCCTGTAGATGGCTTCGCACTGTTGCAGAATGATTGTGGCTACCAAAAGGACTGTGTTACGATCCATGGTGGACATCAATGGATGCTGTGGAAGAGCAAGGGACAGATGAAGGCTGCAGAGGTCTGCACAGCAGGGATGCTGGACTGAAAGTGAGATCCAGGTGAGTTCCTCCCCCTTTTTATAGGCAATATAGGTTTTCCACTAGGTGTCCTTTTGCATCCTCTAGACATCCTCTAGACATCCTTAATATCCGAGATAGGTCCCTCTGCGAACATTTTTTCCATTTTAAATGCTTTCTTTGTGAGCTGCATCCACTTTCATCCTTTCTCCGTCCATGCTACTAATGCTGCGCATCCGTTCTGTGTCTGTTTCGCTTCCTCCCTGTGTCCATTTTCCACTGGAGTGGATTTGAGTTGTGTGGATGCACAGCAGATGCCTAGTGGATATAGCGGACGCGTAACAGATGACGACGGATGTAGAACGGATGTTCCCCGTATGCGTTGAGGATGCAGAACGGACGCGTTGGTACATTTTCCGCTCAAAAAGTTTTGAGCAGCTCAAAACTTTTTGAGCGGATGGAACCTCAGTCGAAGGATGCTGGACGGATAAAGAGGATGAAAAACAGAGGCAGTGAGTACAGAACGGATGAATCCTGTTAACCAACGGATGGCAAGTGTTTCTCTCCGTTTTACATCCTCTTTCCATCCATTGGTGCAGTGTGACATGGGCTTACCCAGTGCCTGTAGACCAGCACCTCCTACACTCCCTGGGCCGGGGGACTATATTTGCTAAATTGGACCTGGCCTGGGCCTATCAGCAACCACCTGTCAATGAGGCTACTGCTGAGGCACAAACCATTGTAATGCACAGGGGGGCATTCAAATGCAAGAGACTCCAATTCGGCATAAGCATAGCCTCAGGCCTATTCCAGAGTATCATGGAATGGTTGCTGCACAACATCTCCAGAGTAATACCCTACTTTGATGATGTAATTGTCTCAGCTACCAGCAGGGAGCAATTGATGGAACATCTAAGGGCAGTTCTGAAGGATTCCAAGAGGCAGGATTGAAATTAAAGAGAAACAAATGTCACATAGCGGTCCCACAGGTAGAATTCTTGGGGTTTCTAATCGATGCTGCAGGCATCAAGCCCACAAACAGGAAGCTTAAAGCCATATAGGAAGCCCCCATGCCACAAAACAAAGCAGACCTGCAAGCATTCCTAGAGTTGCTGAACTTTTACAATGTGTTTCTACCACAGCAAATGACCATCGCAGAACTGCTCCACAGGCTGCTTGATAAAATGGCAAGCTGGACTTGGGGACAATGTGAGGCCAAAGCATTTAAAAAAATAAAAAGCATCTTAACATCAGACAGTGTTCTCATCCAATACAGCGAGATGCTACCATTAACATTAACCTGTGACGCCTCCCCCTACGACATCGGAGCTGTCTTCAGCCACAAGCTACCCAATAGAACTGAAGCCCCTATCACTTATTTCTTAAAGACACTATCTAAAACACAAAAAAATTACAGCCAGATCGACAAGGAAGCACTTGCCACGGTCACAGGGGTAAAGTGTTTCCATGAGTACCTGTACGGCAGTCAGTTTGACCTCCTCACCGATCATAAGTCTTTACTTGGCATTCTTGCTGGTGACAAACCCACACCAAATATCCTGTCCCCCAGGATGTTGAGATGGACAGTATTCTTGGCAACATACAGCTACACACTAACCCACTGGCCAGGGAAAGACATTGACCACATTGATGCCCTCAGCCCTTGCCCTCTTCCAGACACCACCAAAGACCCAGCACAATCCATAGCAGTGCTACTAATAGAGAACATACAGCCCAGAAAGATGACGTCCACAGAGATAGCAAGACTCACCGCTCACGATAAAACCATGGCACGGATTTCAAACTGGATGTGGAGGGGATGGCTGGAGGCAACACAAGGGGAGGAATACAAACCATGCCAAAATAGGCAAGCCGAGCTGTCAGTACCGAAGGGTTGTCTACTACAGTATTTCGTCCATTAAGAAATAAAATATTAGAAATGCTTCCTGAGGACCACCCCAGAATAGTTTGTATGAAAACCCTAGACAGAAGCTACATATGGTGATGGGGAATGGACAAGGAGATAGAAACCTGGGTTGCCACTTGCACACATTGCCAAGAATCTAGGCCAGCACCCCTGGCTGTGAGACTCAGAAAATAGGAAACACCTACCACACCAGTGAGAGTTGTCGAAAACATAGGGCCAAGGTCCTACAAAGTAGAGATGGAGGAAGGGAAGCTATAGGAATGAAACATCGATCAGCTACGAGGCTGGGTCCTGAGCACAGACAACCAGCCAATCACCCAACATGCAACAACTGAACAATCCAGGCCACAAACACCAACCCCATAGGCACAAACCCCTGAACAACAACAACAGAGACACTTATCTTGCAAAGAGGAAGTGCCGCAGGGTCCTTCTGAGGCCTCAGGCTCGATGGTCCCTGCCGTGCCAATAACAAGCTTCGAGACAATTCCACTGGCATGGACTGGAGCAGCAGCAGACCCATCCATTTGGGCCGCCACCCCAGGAAGTGAGGTGTGCAGGTCCAGTCGCATCCATCGAAGCCCCACCTACTTATGCAATTACATACGGTAGGCGGGCGCTGATTGGAGGAACACTAACTAAGAGATAAGGGGTGCTGTAACTGACCAAATATGGCCAAGGAGTGGAGCTGGCTAATTGACTCCACTCATTGGCCCAGCCGCTAGTGGAAAAACAAAGTCCTGTCAGTGGTTGAAACTTTGAACAGCACTGGCTGTAAAAGCCGGCACCAGCTGAGGCTGAGCTGCTTTTTCTGAACTGATTTTTAAATAAAGGCTGCTTACCAGTTCCCCGTGTCCTGCTTCTCATTTCCTGTGTGGACCCTTTGAACAAAAACATCTTACCTGAACCTGATTGGCCGTGGGTATTCAGAGATATGAGATATAAAGGAGGGAAAAATTGAACGTAGGGATTTTTGCATGTCATTCTCAGTTCTGGCTATACACTACTGAAATGCACTTGATTTCTCATAAAACTATATCTTTCTCAACAAATGAAGACCAGGGTCCTTTTTATGTAGAGGTTTAAGTGCTGGCAGGTCTGATATTAATAATTATTAGGTTTTATGTAATTTATTTATCACATTTATTTATTCCTCATCTATCAAAACAACTGGGTGGCTTAAAAGCATTAAAACAATAGAATTTTAATATTTCTAAAATGCTAAAAGTGGAAATCACAATCAAAATAAAATTATAGTTAAAAGACAGGGAGGGAGGAAACAGGATGCAAGGGGGGGGAGGAGGTGGAATTGCCTCTTAATTGTTTATAGTGATTGTTCTTATTGTTTTGTAACTGTTTATAACAATTACTTTATATATTTAATTGTTTTATGGGATTGTTGCATGCTGCCCAGAGTCACGTTCCATGAGATGGGAAGCCATATAAATTTTGTAATGAAATAAAATAAAACAATAGAAAACTTGTTCTGCTGTTCAGCATTTTCCTTACCTGAGCTGACAAAAGAGGCTTCTTGGGTTTCTCGGCTGCCATGACAAGCATGAAACTCATGATCCAAAACATCACAGCCCAGCATGTATTCAGAGGCATGCTCTCTATTTGGTTTTGAGGTAGGACAATCATATCCAAAGAATTGGATCTGTTGTAGCTGTATTGACATAGTTAAGATATCCTTTCTGATCTTCCAGGGACGGGACAAGAATTTGAAGATTTATCTATCTTCTATCTGTCTGTCCGTCCATCTGTCCATATCTGTCTGTCTGTCTGTCAGTCTGTCTGTCTGTCTATCTATCTATCTAATATATCACTTATTTGCCCTCCATCTCCTGAAGAAATAATAATTTAATCTTTTCCTATCATTCTGTAGGTGGTAGAGTTTGAATATCCTTGGTGTAGAAGTTTAAGAATTTCTGAATTTGAATAACTCAGTCTTTCTCTGCCAGCAGGATCTCTATCATCAATCTTATGATTGTGTCTGTGTTCTCTTTGCTTCAATCCCGGACTTCAAAGAATTTTATTCTGAATCCAATGTCAACCATGAAGGACTTGAATGCCTCCGACTGCTCAACGAAATCATTGCTGACTTTGATGAGGTATGGTGAAATATATGTACCTGTACGTAGCTGCATGCATTTATACCTTCTCATTCTTTCTTGTCTCTCTCTGTGTATATGTGTTCATGTATACATGCAGTTATACACTTGCATAATTTTTATACTTCTCTCAAATTATTCCCACAAGTATTCATACTTGTAAAAATGTCAATAAAAAGTTAGAAAAAAAGTCCAAATGAAGCAAACAGCATATATAAAATGCATCTTATATTAGCAGAAATTCCATACAAAATGCATTAAAATGTGAAATACAGATGGTTGCAGAGAGAAGGTGAGACAGATTTATGAACAAGCAAAAGAATATGCTTATTCTGTTTCATCTGCCAACAGAAATTTCTCTCAATTACATTTTTACTCCAGTTTATATAAAAACTGTTTGAACAGCTTATGCTTAATAGATTCTCTCTTCCTCACACTGGCTTCTTCCTCTTGTAAGACAGAGAAATCATCATAATCAGAATTAATTGTGCATAAGGGAAAACCGCTGCTTATGTGTGCTATAACCTAATCAACACCAGCAGATCTCATGACAGTTCAGTTTATTTCTAGGAAATAGAATGTTTGAATAAATAAATAATTCATACCTAAGGGACCAAACATCACCCAATCACAGCCAACAGCCAATAATTATTCAAACTACAAGTGCACCACCTTTTGAGTCATCAAAGTCACAGTTAACATTTGGGAAGGGCTCAGGGTCAAAAGCTTGTTGGTTTGTAGGCTAGGCTGGAATTTGAAGGGAGGAATTATTGGGATGTGGACAGAGATTTTGCTTTTTATCATGATATTTCTTGGATTTAAACTATAATTTCAAACTATTTGCTATCATAAAATGGTGGAAATTATGTTCCAGCAGTTTTGATCAAGGGAAGTTCTAAAGATCTCAAAACATGGCTTTTAATTCCCAATTAAAATAATAAGATGTAAGATAGTGATAGAATTTGAGGAATCTATGATCTGGATTATCACAATACTAGGTTAGGAAGTAGAAACACCCCATGACATTATACTATATTCTGATTATAATTAAATAAGTAGAATAAGCTTCATTAAATTCAGAATGAAAAGAAGCTGAGGAAACAGAAATATACTAGTGTAAAAAAATTAAAGAGGTCCCAATGGTACATTAATAAAACTGGCATAGTGTAATTTTTCAAGTGAACTGCTTCAAATTGAAATTGAAAATGAAAATGACAGATTATTACTGTCTTTCATGTGGCTTTTTGTAGAAAAGCCAATATCACCATGGATGAGATCTAGCTGAATAATCTCTACAACTGTTGGAACTGTAATTTGTGGGATCCTCAGTACTCTCTGAAGTTTGTGAAAACCCCCAACTTGAAGATGTTTCATTACCAAACTAAGCTCATTTGTATTAGAAGGGGATAGGATTTTGTTCCAATAAATTGAATAACATTACTTATAGGTACTTCTAATTTCAGTCTCAGAATTGTAAGAACCATCCATGCTCAGAGATGACGTCTGCCTGATTGTATCACCATCACAATTCAGACTCATAATGCATCTGACTAAATACCTTTCAGAGAAAAATGCTAAGCTAGATAAATTATTGATATGCAAAAGTGTCTTAGCTTTTGAACTATTGGAATAAATTATTTTCTGTCTTTCTTTTAATAGCTCCTTCTGAAACCCAAGTTCAGTGGAGTTGAGAAGATCAAAACCATTGGTAGCACTTACATGGCAGCTACTGGCTTAAATGTGGCAGCTGGTCAGGATAACCAACAGGTGATATCTTCATTCAGGATTCCTCTACTCATCTTGAACCTGTCAGTGGAACTGAGATTTCATGTTCTGTTTCCACCTTGTTTCCACTTGGCATCTTCAAGGACATATTTTGGTGTTTATTAGTTACATCTTTTTTTGTATGAATTATTTGAAAACACAGGATCTTTTAATTTTGGAATGGTTCCATTATTTTGCTCTTGGGATCCTGGGACATATGTGTGAAAGTATATATGCATATGAATGGAATGTGTATGATAAGGAATCTGTAGAGATCAAAGGGAATGACTGTGAGGAACAGGAGAAAGAATCACTACAAAAGCAAGGATTAGATAAGAGGTGGCTGAGTCCAGAGCAGGTATGTAGCTTCAGTAAGCATCTCAGACTGGGATCTCCTTAGGTTCACTGGAAGAACATGAAGTTAAAGGGAAGGGGAGAATCTAATTCAAATTTGCAACTTTTGTCACTGTAGCACTACAAGAAAAGTAGTACAAGTAGCCCTTGACTTACAACCACTTCGTGATCAGTGTTAGTGTTTAATGAACATTCAAAGTTACATTGACATTGAAAAAAGTGATTTATGAGCAGTCCTCACATTTATGTCCATCACAGCACCTCCAGGTCCCTGTGATCAAAATGGGGTTGCTTGGCAACTAACATGTATTTACAATAGTTGCAGGGTCTTAGGATCATGTGACCACCATTTGTGACTTTCCCAACTGGCTTTTAACAAGCAAAGTCAACGAGGGAGACTGGATTCACTTAAAGACCGTGTGATTCATCTAATGATTCACTTAATAACTGTGGCGAAAAAGGTTGTTAAATTAGGTGTGACTCACTTGACAAGTTTCTTGCTTAGCAATGGATTTTGGTCCCACTTGTAGTTGTACATTGAGGACTATCTACATAGCATTGTTTTCCCAGTCTCATCTAACTTGAAGGGCTCACTTTGTAGAAGAATGAGAGGAAAACACATCTTAAGTACATTTGTTACTTGACCAGTTTGTGCTAAGCCACTTTCCTCTTGATATTAGAGGAACCTTTGTCTCTGTGTTTTACATTTTCTATCCATTGGCTTGCGTTGATACCTCCATCTACATGGATGATTTGTGCAGGACACTGAGCGGACCTACACCCACCTGGGAACCATGGTGGAGTTTGCCATGGCTTTGGTAACCAAGTTGGACATTATCAACAAACATTCGTTCAACACTTTCAAACTCCGTGTGGGTGAGTTTTTAATAAACTGAGCATGAACTAAGAAAATTCCTTTCTATAAACATACTTTGGCTGTGAACTCACGATACAATGAAAACAGGGCTTATATTTGTGGAGAAAAGGTGAAGCTGTTGTGCAAATCGAATTATTTTTCTTCTGGAGCTGAGCTATGAAAAATGTTGGCACAATTATACAAGTGTGCTCTTAGGTTCAGCTTAAGGTCATTTACTCACCTACACACAGTCCTGGAAAATGGCCATACTCAAATTGTTTTCAGCTGAGCAGTGAGACACAAACAGTTCTTTAAAACAGAAATCCAAGGGATTTAAAATAACAGCAAACTATTACAGATTGTAAAATATATTTACTTCCTCTTACACAGTCTCTTTCATCCACACTTATCCAACATCCACAATTAGGCTGCCAGACATGAATCAGAGCGATAGAAGTTGTTAAGTCTGGGATCCAAAAACAATTCAAGCAGTAGACAGGCTTCAGGATCCCTTTTGTCCCCCAAAAGTTCTTGCTTTGTTGTTGGGAAGGGCCTTCCTATGCAGGCTCAACTCCTTTGTTGGTGACATTTGAGGAGGGGGCTTGTCATATGCTTAGGTCCAACTTTTGTCCTTTGTTTCCTTAATGACTTACATCCTTTCCCCTGAGGGAGCTTTTCCCGACTTTTGTCCATCCTGTTTATATACCTTCACCAGTTTTAGGTGTAGTAGTGTTGGAAGAAATATCCGTTTGGTTCAATTCCAAGCTGGGAGGAAGGCACTGAAGACAAAATGAAGGCTGGAGGCTGATTGGAAAGAGGGTCCATTTATTGATGAACAGAACTACATGTTTGTAGTTCTGGTGCATCTGAACACATGGAGTTGAGAGTGGAGGTATTCATACCTTCTCTTGGGCTTTGCACTTGACCTTTCTCTTCCTATGCAAGAGCATGTACTCTATTAGTTGTTGTCGGACTCCCATGGGGCCAGGTACAAATTCTAGGAATTTGTTTGAGGTAAGTTTGGTTGAAGTTTTCTGGAGCAGATGAAATGTCCTTAGGAGATTGTGCAATGTAGTGAGCTCTCTGTGTTAGTGGGTTAATCCTATTATGTCCTGAAGGGTCATGTCTTAATCCCTTCACCCTGGAGCTGAAAGGCTTTTGTTTTGTATGTCTTAATGGGCACAAAATATCTGCTGGGAGCAGGGAACCAGAGTTCTGAGTTTCTGTCTCCCATAAGACTTTTTATTTTTCTTTTAAGGGAAACATTTTATCCTGCCTTTTTAAAATATTCCTCAAAATATTTCATTCTTCTAGGAAGGAGTGAATGCTAACTTTCTACATTGGCTTCAGTCTAGCCTCACAGTCCTTGCTCAAACACCAATTGGCTTTTGAATTTTTAGCATGATTTTTTTTTTAAGTGCTTATATTGCAATTTAATAAATAATGTTTTAAAATTTTTACATGGTGCTATAGGGAAAATACCACAAGGCCAGGTTCTTGGATCAGTGTTTGAATTACTGGTATACATTCACTTTAGCACATATAATAATGAAGGAGATAGCAACAAAAATGTGAGAAGAGAATTGATCATGAAGAGTTTGTATGAACTTTTGATCTAACACTACTTATATCCTTGCTTGATTCAACTGACAGCCATTGTTAAACTCGGGAAACTTTTGCAGGTGTAAATCATGGACCAGTTGTGGCCGGGGTCATTGGAGCACAGAAACCCCAATATGATATTTGGGGAAACACTGTGAATGTAGCCAGTCGAATGGAGAGCACAGGAGTTCTCGGAAAAATACAGGTAGATATAAAACCTTTCTATGTGGTCTCCTTTCTGTGATTTGGGTCCAAGAACTTTCAATCATTCAAGAGATTTAGATGAAATAAAACTATAGAAAATGCAACTGGAGTTGGAAGTTGTTGAAATGAATATCTACCATGGTTCTTCCTCATGACAACAATATGGAAAGGTAGCATCCTTTTCCTTCTTCCTGCCATTCATGGATCAAAGGATGAGAGATACATATGTTTTCCCCCAAAGATATCTGGCTGAACTCTTCTGGAGACAGGCTGCCAGGCTATTGAAAATGTCCCCCTTTGTCAGTGAAATCGGGGTAGGAAAATGATCTTGTTCTTCTTATCCTTGTTCTCCTAATCCACTATCTCTATTGCTTTGTTTAAGCCCATGTCACACCGAACCAACGGATGCAAAGAGGATGTAAAACGGACAAAAAAGCTTGCCATCCGTTGGAAAACGCGATGTACTCAATGCCTCCGTTTTGCTTCCTCTCTATCCGTCCAGCATCCGTTTATTGATGTTTCATCCGCGATGAAAGTTTTGAAATGCCCAAAACTTTTGCGCGGAAAATGTAAACAGTTTGTCCATTCTGCATCCGCTATGCATCCGTCACGCATCCATTCTGCATCCGTTACGCATCCGCTATATCCGCTAGGCATCCGCTGCGCATTCGCGCAACTCACATCAGCTCGGATGCGGGGAGGAAGCGGAACGGATGCGGAACGGATGCAGAACAGATGCAGAACAGATGCCAAGTGGAAACAAAGCATTTAAAAGAGATAAAACATCCGCAGAGGGGACCTATCTCGGATATTAAGGATGTCTACAGGATGCCTAGAGGATGCCTAGAGGATGCAAAGGACACCTATACTGCCTATAAAAAGGGGGAGCAACTCGCCTGCATCTCACTTTCAGAACAGCAGCCAACCTGTGCAGACCTCTGCAGCCTTCATCTGACTCTTCCTCTTCCACAGCATCCAGTCATGTCCACTGTGGATCATAACACAGTCCTTTTGGCAGCCACCATCCTTCTGCACCAGTACGAAGCCATCTACAGGCTCTGTGAACTCTACTACGGGAAGAAAAAGAGGTGGCCAAGAAGCGTCTGGGTCCGAAGATGGATCGCCAGAAGAGCAGAGTAAGGATTGTACAACAAGCTGATGGTGGAGCTCAGGAACGAAGACACTCAGGCATTCCAGAACTTCATGAGGATGCCTCCAGCCATGTTTGATGAAGTTGTGCAGCGGCTGACTCCCAGGTTGACCAAGCAGAACACCAACTTCCGGTCCAGCCTGGAACCTGGGCTCAAGGTGGCACTCACTCTGCGCCACCTGGCCTCAGGGACCACCTACAAAAGCATGCAGTATGGCTGGAGGGTGCCACACAACACCATCAGCATTGTGGTCAGAGAAGTGGTGCAGCTATCATCAAAGAATACAAGGAGGAGATCCTCCAGTGACCCTCCACTGAAGAAGGATGGAAGAAAGTTGCAGAGCAGTGGTATCAGAGGTGGAACTTCCCACACACCGTTGGAGCCATAGATGGCAAGCACGTGGCCTGCAAAGCTCCAGCCAAGTCAGGGTCTACTTATTTGAACTACAAGGGCTTCTTCAGCATCGTCCTCTTCGCCATGGTCGATGCTGACTACAAGTTCATACACATCAATGCTTCAGGCTACGGGTCATCTTCAGATGCCCAGGTATACAATGCCAGTCACCTCAAGGAGGGGCTGGAAGCCAACCTCATCGTGGGCTTCCCAGATCCAGACCCCCTGCCCAACGACACGCAAGATGTGCCCTACTTCATCGTGGGGGATGACGCCTTCTCCCTCAGAACCTACCTCATGAAGCCCTACACTTCAAGATACCTCACCCGTGAAGAGAGGATCTTCAACTACAGGCTGTCCAGGGCAAGGCGAGTGGTGGAGAACTCCTTTGGCATTCTGGCCAACAGGTTCCAGGTACTTCTCACCACCATGCAGCATCGCCCAGAGACTGTGAGGAGGATCGTGGAAGCTTGCTGCATCCTGCACAATCTCATGCGCATGGAGCCTGGGGAATGGAGGCAAGGGCGAAACCTGATAGACACTGAGGATATGCAAGGCCCCAACAGAGCCTCACGTGAAGGGTAGAAACAGCGCAACCTCCTGAAACACTGGTGCAACTCCCCAACTGGAGCAGTGGAGTGGCAAGACAGGATGATAGAAGCTTAATGGATGCTTCCTTCAGCCTGTCTCATCACACGGATGAGATTGGGCCATGTATGTTGGGTGGGCCTTCAGTGAACAGGGCGTTTAATAATGAGTTGTGTTTATGTTGACATGTGTGGATGATTGATTACATTATTATTGATAATAAAGGGCCATAGGTGTGGCACCAGGGAGGGTGGACCATACAGTCCCACTATGCTTGCACTGGAGGCTTATCTATCCCACAGCTATCTTAACCCACCCCACTGCTATCTTAACCCATCCCACAATCATTTTAAGGCTTAAACCATTTCTAAAAGTTAATTACCAGACTTTATTGAAAAAAAGAAATGAAGCAAGTGTGTGAATCAAAGATAAACTTTATTGAACAATAAGCTGTAAAACAAAAATGACCCAAGTCAAGTGTCCAAATAAAGTCCACAAGTAGCCAGCTACCCAGTGTCTGGCACTCTTATATGTCACTCGGAGTTGTGCCCAGTCTCAGGGGTGAAGGGTCCAGGTGCTGTGGTGGTGGGTGGTGCTGGAGTGCCTGGCCCCGAGAGGACAACAGGGGACGGTTTGTTTAGGAAGGTGTCGGACAGCTGGCTCAGCCCCGTGATGCTGAGAGCTCCTTCTTCCATGCCATGGAGTGTCAACCCCAGTACTGATGACAGATGTACTGAGGCCGGGCTTGGCTGCGGGGTGGAGGAAGGAGTAGTGTAGTGGGGCTGTCTGCTCTGCAGCTGGGTGAGGACTGGCATGGGTGGCATCATTGGCGTGGGTGGCATCGCTGTTGTCGGTGGCATCATTGTCATGGGTGGCATCGGTGGCATCAGTGGGACCGGTGGCAACGGTGTTGCCCGATGACTCTGTGCCTGGAGTGGGAAGGGCTGCTGCCTGTGCTGCTGGACCTCCTGGTAGCTGTAGCCCTGGTAGTTGAGGGGCTGTGGGAAGCCTTGGAATGTGAGGGACATCACCTGGGGTGGAGGAGCAGACCTGGACTGGGTGGGAGCAGGTTCCTCTGGGTCTGGAGGGTTGTGAAACAGCTGTGTGATCTGGTCCTTGACCACCTGGTACTGGGGATCCGCCATGTCCTTGAGGGTCTGGTTGACATAGGTGAGGAAGGGCTTGTGGTTGGAGGATGAGGAGTCGGTGTGAACCAGCCTGAGAGAGGAGATCTATGCTGGTGCAGATGGTGTCCCTGATCTCCAGCAGGGCAGTGTGGCTCTGCCCCTCCTGCAGTCCGGCTCTCTGCCTTTTTGTGGAGGCGGAGGTGGGAGGTGGTGGATGCGGCTAGGACTGTGGTGGACTCGATGTCTCCTTTCTCCCACCGCACCAGGGAGTCCTCCACGCACTCCACCACGGTTACCACACCTGTCTGCGGGTTCTCCGCCGTGGCACGCTCCACAAAAACCTGCCTGGAGACAGGGACTGACTCCTGGCTGGAAGAGGACTGGCTCTCAGCAGGCTGCCGGAGAGAGAGGGTAGTGAGAGGGGCTGCTGGTGCTCCTCGGTGGCGGATCTCACCCTCCAGGAAGCTGCATCTGGCCATGATGTAGGTCTCTCTGTCTGACAGTTTCACAGTGGCCTGGCCAGATTTCTTCAGGTGCAGCTTCCCGTACCAGGTGTGCATGTGCTTCCACCAGCCGAGGAGCACCTCCGAAGTGTAACCCATACTCTCTGCCCTCTCTCGCCAAGCAGCCTGCTTCCGCTTTGTGTCCCTGTACAGCCGGTGTCCCTTCCGCCACAGATAGTCATTCTCTCTCAGCCACTCCAGCACCTCATCCTCGTGCGCCTCCTCAATGTAGTATTGCCTCCTCTCCCGTTCCTGCATACGCCACTTCCTCCCTTTGGCAGGACCAGATGGGCCCTCATCAGAGGGGCTCCCAGGTGGTAGGGGCTGCTCCTCCACACCAGCAGCACCAGCAGCACCAGCAGGATCATCATCATCATCATCATCATCATCATCATCATCATCATCATCCTCACCAGCAGGATCATAATCAGCATCATCATCAGCATCATCAGCATCAGCAGCAGCAGCAGGATCATCATCATTAGCAGCAGCAGCAGCGGCAGCACCAGCAGGATCAGCAAGATCAGCAGCAGCAGAGTGAGCAACAGCCACGCCCGCAAGTCCAGGAGTACGAGCAGGATGAGCAGGATGAGCAAGACCAGGATCATGAGCAGGACGAGCAAGTCCAGGAGCACGAGCAGGTCGAGCAGGACCAGCAGGACCAGGAGCAGCTTCAACAGAGTAAGCCCCAGCAGAAGCCCCAGCACCAGCAGAAGCACCACCGCCAGGAGCAGCTTCAGCAGAAGCCCCAGCAGAAGTGGAGTCAGGGGCAGGGGGCAGGAGGTTGGCCCTGTCCCTTTTTCCAGGGATGGCGGCAGGTTGCTGAGGCTTTCGCTTCCTCCCCATGGTTGTGGGGTTGCTGGCTGGCAGGGAGGCTGGCAGGCACCAAGGTTGGCAGGAAGTCTGCCACCAAGGCTGCAGGAAGCCTGGCACCAAGGCTGGCAGGAAGCCTGGCAGGAAGCCTGGCAGGAAGGCAGGCAGGCAGGCAGGCAGCAAGGCTGGCAAGCAGGCAGGCACCAAGGCTGGCAGGCAGACTGGCTGGCAGGGAGGCTGGAAGGCAGGCTGGCAGCAAGGCTGGCAGGGAGGCTGGCCAGTAGGCTTGGAGGCAGGCTGGAAGGAAGGCTGGCAGCAAGGCTTGCAGGCAGGTATGCAGGCAGAGCAGGCAAGAACTCGATGTATCCTGCAGCAGGTCTTTCCTCCGAATGCTGGCCACGTGCGAGCTGCTTCCCTTTATATCCAGGGGGCTTGCGCAATGATTCCCCCCGCATGCGCAATTAATGCCAGGCATCCATTAGGCTTCCGCTGTGCATCCGCTAGGCTTCCGCTGTGCATCCGCTTCATCCGCTGTGCATCTGCTCTGCATCCGCTGTATCCATTCCACGTCCACTTTGCTGAGGCCCCCCAGAAGCCCTGCGGATGTGCCATCCGCTCCCATCCGCTTCCATCCGCTGGGCTTCCGTTCCGCATCCATTTTCCATCCACCCTGCATCCTCCCCGCGTCCGTGTTATCCGCTCTGGTTAGGCAAATTTTTGCCCCTTTTGAGAGCGGATAACAATGGATGGAACATTTTGCTCATTCGCTGTGTCCTTTTTGCATCCGTTGGACGGTTTGACTTGGGCTTTAATAAAATGTTATGGAAGTATTTTCTTTTTATCATTCATTTATTTTGGTGGACTTCCTGATGCTCTCTAAGCTTGGTTGCTTGCTTGCAGATGTTTCATTACCCAACTAGGCTTACATCAGCACCACATTCAAAGAGAATCAAATACTTCAGAATTCAATACTAAATTATTGATTTACTGTTCTATTAGATCTTATTTTTGGGATACAACTTCTACTGGCTTCCACAGAACATTATCCTAGATATGCACTTTTGTGCATCCCCCCACCCCCTAAAAATATATATTTGTCTGGTATAAGGCTTTCCCCTAAAGCAGGGGTGTCAAATTCAATTTCATTGAGGGCCACATCAGGGTTGTGTTTGGGTGGCTGGGGGCGCATGGCCAGGGTGGGCATGGCACCTTGGGTGGCTGGGGGGCATGGCCATGGTGGACATGGCCAATTCAATGTCACTCACAAGGCTCTGTTTTCAGCCATGATGGCCCTTCTGGGGCATTTTCAGCTGTGATGGCCACCTACAGCCCTCTACTGGACAAAAGGGAGCTTGGGGACATAGACATGCCCAGGCTTCATTTTTGACTGTGATGGCCTCCTGCATCCCTCTGCCAGCAAAAACAGAACTGAGGAGGGCTGCACATGACCCTCCCGAGCTCCCTTTGCACTGGCAGAGGCACTGCAGGCCAGTCCTTCACTTCATTTCCTTCATGTTGCTTGTTTTCCAGGGTGGGCCCATGGGCCAGATCTAAGCACCCCATAAGCCAGATCCAGCCCCCGGGCCTTGAGTTTGACACCTGCCCTAAAGTAAACATTTTACTGTCGTGTTTTTGCTATATGGCTATTTTTTTGTATGCCATTTGCCTCTTTCATTTTACTTATTTATGAATCAAATTTATATGGTGGCCCATTTACGGAAAGCACCTCTGGGTGACGTACTTTTGGGTCAGGGTTTTTGAGCTAAATGCCAATAGATTCCAGGAATGTTGTGTATATTCACATTGTGGCTGATTGCATCAAGGTTGACCATCCCATTAGAGTAGGGGAGAAAACAATCTATGCCTGACATGTTTATGAAGAATCACCCACCCACCTGGAATTACATATCAAGGACTGGGGAACTATGGTCTGTTTCTTGGCCTTGAGTGTAGCTCAACAAATCAGAACTGCACCAATTCATTGCCATCCTTTGACATTCTGCAGATTAACCTAGACCAGAACTCTCCAAACATGGCAACTGCTGGCTGAGAAATTCTGGGAGATGGAAGTCCACAATTCTTAAAGTTGCCAAGTTTGGAGGCCCCTGACCTAGTCTCCCTAAAGTCAGGGGGCACATGTGGACGGACTAACGGTTATTTACCATGCACTTGCTTCCAAGTGGTAGAGTATATGCAAATATAATACCACAAAATGGTTCACTTTTTGATTCAGATAAGAAAAACATTGTTGGGAAAGTACCACCCCCAAATATTCTTCTTGATTCTTCTGCAGAATTAATGTATGCTTTGTTTCCTGTCTTCTACAGGAAAGTTAAAAGAGGGACCTTGTCTGAAATGCATTAGAATTATTATTAGTAATTGTACTAGTGTATCTAGCACCTGCAAATTCAGTGCTTCCCCTTTACTTTTTTTCATTCAACTTTAATTTAAACCAACAATAATATATATAATCTCTCTCTCCCTCTTTGGTTGTCTTTGAAATCAGAGTACAGACATAATCAAGAGGAGCAAAATCTCCAGAGATATATTAAACTCAGGACAGGAGATGATTTTCCATTTTCATTCTATCTTTAACAACTACGCTGCTGAAATTCAGTGGTGTAGGATGAGAAGGGTTCTAGGAGTTCAGGAAGAGGAAGCAACTGTTCAACATATGGTGCTGAGATTAATATTTATTTATGCCATTCCACCCCACCATAACAAATCAATTTAATTTCTACGTTAGTTTTACTTGCTTAATCTGGTTGAAACCAACTTGACTAAGAGAACAGCTATGTAGATAGTTTGCTGAGCCCCCTTTCTGTTGAGGCATTTCACCTGAAAATCTATGGAGACTCTCAACCATTCAGGTCATGATTGTCCTAAATATGCTTTTCCCCCGCCCCCCAAAAAAGGGTAACTGGACTTTCTTGAGTCCAGTTTGAGTCCAGAGGTTTGTTCTTGAAAACATTTTGCTTCTCATAGAAGAACTGAAATGTTTCCAAAGAAAAACAAAACAAAAGAAGAAAATCCAGTTGCTTTTTGGAGAAAAAAAGCATCTTTGGGATTTCAGCTGAAACTTTTAACATCTTCTTGGGCCAAATAAAATCCAAAGTATCTTCTCCCATTAATTAAAAGTTATATTATTAATTCAGAAAGGAACAGTAATAAATAAGTTAAAATTGGTGAATTGACAGGACAAAAATCACTGTATAGCTATATCTAAAAAGGTTAAATCATGGCAATTGGACCAAAGTTTATTAAACTGATTCATTTCATTACTCATTCAAGTAACTTCTTCAGTCAAAATGAAAAAAAAAAATTAAATTAGGCAGAGAGTCAGAGAGTTATTGGAAAGTGCTAATTCTTGTCATACCAACTGCAGGCATTTCTCCCCAAAATTTATTGCTAATGTCAATGAAGACTCAGTCATTTAGCTGTAGCTCTATCAACCACTTTTACATTCTCCTTCTTTCTTATCCTAGGTCACAGAAGAGACAGCTAAAGCTTTGGAGACATTGGGCTACACTTGCTCCCTTCGTGGAGTTATCAAGGTCAAGGGCAAAGGTGAACTAAGAACTTACTTTGTCTGCACGGAAACAGCCCGTTCTTCCTCCCAAGCACCAATGTTGAGCTAAATCTTGTGGGATGAAATTGAGACTCTCGAAGGTTGGAATTCTTGATGAATTCCTCCAGGTACTTGGGGACAGAGGTGGCTTATTTTAATAGACCTTTCTGATTCTGTTGGAAGAGGAACTTTCCATGAAAATTGGGAGAGACAGATCCTAAGGAAGTCCCATTTTGTCTTGTATGAGGAAATTTCTAGCTCCATCACCATAGCGAACCCATGTTTAACTGTAATTCAAGTCAGCAGAAGTGACCCACTAAGAGCATTTGTGATCCTCTTGAAAAGACAAGTTGGAACTTTCTCCTGATCTGAATAAAGCGGGAATTCTCTAGTCAACTTGAAGGCAATGGTTCCTCTTTTGAGGATCTTTAGTGTTTTACATGTTTGCTAATATGGGGTGCTTGATGATGATTTGTTCACAATGTTCTTTCAATCTGGTCTGTACTGCTATTACCAATCCACAACCACCATGTTCAGAAGTCCTTTAAACTCAACCAATTCTCAAACAAAATTAGGGATTAGCTTCACAGAACCTCTGAAGATTGGGTGCATGGCTTTGGTGACATTATGGGAGTGCAGATATTACAACAGGCAGGTCACATTTAGAGTTAAGGGTAATTTGAGAATGAGGGCAGCAGAGAAGTTATTATTCTACTGGTATTACTGGGGTATTTTCGACTTGCATAGAGCTGGTTGGATATTGACTCAGATATAAGTATATTGGCATTTTTTTTAGGTCAACTTCCTGCTTGGTGCCCCAGCAACACTTCTTTCTTTTGTGGTTTGTGTGTTTTGCAATGCTGGCATAAGTTTGCCTGGCTAAGCAATTCATGCGGTTAAAGGAGCTTAACAACTAAGGGGATCTCCTTGCTCCCTCCCCCCACTCTTTCTTTCTTTCTTTCTTTCTTTCTTTCTTTCTTTCTTTCTTTCT
>BLBF01000070.1:454376-492718 GCA_015471245.1 Laticauda colubrina
TTCTTTCTTTCTTTCTTTCTTTCTTTCTTTCTTTCTTTCTTTCTCTCCTTCCTTATTTCCTCCCTCCTTCCCTCCTCCCTCCCTTTCTCTCTCTATTTCTCTTTCTCTCACTCCCTTCCTTATATGAAGCAGGTTAAATTCAAGTAGAAGGAAATGTTATAGTTTTCTGTGACCTCCAGGAAAAAAAAATGATTCATCCTTTCCTTTCAGTCAAGGTTAGAATAACAGGAACTGCATTTTTAGGACACGTGAAATTTTTGGTTTGCACCTTATTGTGGTTTAATGTTGATGGAACAGATTGTTCTCCAGTTGCATAATCCAATGAGAAGCAACAACTCATCTACGTATATCTGGACAGCTATTTATTATCAGTGAAAGGATACCAAAATTTGTGCCTCTTTGTTGGTAACCAATGGAGACCAAAATCCTCAAAACCATAGTTAATATGAGCATAACTTTCATTGGTCCCATGCCATAAACTTTGCTACTCCTATGCTTATTTGCTTAGATTATGCTGACTGAGGAATTTTGGGAGTAGAAGTCCATTCATCCTAAAGTTGTAGAGGTGGAGAAACAGAAGATTTGATTATTTTAATTAGGTAAACTTCAAACAATTGCATAATACCGACCTTTGATATAATTTTTCTTTACAAAATTATCTGTGAGGCCTCAAGAACACCAAGAAAAACTCTACTGTTCATTTAGGAATGTAGGAACTTGTCCAATTAAAAAAAAAAGAATAAAGAATATTCTGAAGGACCAGAAACCAGTGACAGAAAACTAGTTTCTCTTCTGTCATCTCATTTGGTATGGCTGCCATTAGCATCCATAGAGTAGTATTCATTGCTGGATTGATAAAGTAAGTCAGTGGTGGGATTCAATTTTTTTTACTACCAGTTCTGTGGGTGTGGCTTGATAGGTGTGGTATGGGAAGGAGACTGTAAAATCTCCAGTCAAAGGTGGGATTTGCCAGTTCTCCGAACTACTCAAATTTTATGCTACCAGTTCTCCAGAAGTAAGTATGTAAATTGGGTGATCCACCAGGTGGAATCTAAATGCTCACATTTAATGGCCTATGTCTATGGAGATTCTTAGTCATTCAGGTTATGGTTGTCCCAAAGGTGCCTTTTTTCAAGAGGCAAGTGGACTTTCTGGATTTCCTTTGAAGACATTTCAAAGAAAAAAACATCTTCAAAAGGAAAAGTAGAAAGTCCAATTTCCTCTTGAAGAAGACACCTTTGGGACTTCAGTGACCTATGGTTCTTCACAGTTATTTGTGTACAAGGCAAGAAAATTATTTGAGTTACTTCAACTTCCTGACATCTGCATTTTCAAACTTCATTTGCTCCCATGAGCATTAACATAAGCTAACCACACATTTCCAAGGTATGTGTGGCTTCTCAGTAACCTCTCCAAACCATAGGTAGGACTCAGTTGCTGAAGACTGAGAACATTGGAACATAGAGTTGGAAGGAGCCTTGGGGGTCTTCTAGTCCAACCCCTTCTCAAGCAGGAAATCTTATACCCTTTCAGACAAACAGTTGTCCAGTCTTTTTTTGAAAGCTTCCATTGATGGAACACCCATAACTTCTGAACGCAAGCTATTCCATTGGTTGATTGTTCTTACCATTAGGAATATTATCCTTAGGATAGCTTCTCTCTTTGGTTAGTTTCCATCCATTGTTTCTTGCTTTGCTTTTTGGTGGTTTGGAAAATAGTTTGACTCTTCAGCTTTGTAGGAGCCCCTCAAATACCAGAATACTGCTATTATGTCTCCCCTAGTCCTTCTTTTCACTAGATTAGACATACCCAATTCCTGCAACTGTTAGCTTATATGTTTTAGCCTTAAGCCTCCCCATCATTCTTTTTTTTAAAAAAAAAATTATTTTTTACAACAAACATACAGACAAAACCTAAAAAACATAAAACCCTCTTTCAGTTATATACATACAGCGTGTCAGTTGGTTACAATTTTTGTGCTACCCTTTTTTTTAACCATTACTCATGAGTTGTATAAATTCTCACCTTATCAATCGAACTTGTGCTTATGTAATATCTATTATTAATCATTCATTTAACTAAACTATTTTTCCATCATTCTATATGAGATATTCTAAATTTCATTATGGTTTAATTTTATATATTCATCTAATGGTTATATATTTTATTTTGTATTCTATATCAATCTATTAACTTTTATTATAAAGTTTGCTAATCCATTTCTTTACCATGTCTTTTTATCAAACCATTGATAAAATAAATCCCATATCAGATGAAATTGTTTATCTTCTTGTTCTCTAATTTCAAACATCAATTTACTCATTTCAGCACAGTCCATGATTTTCTTAATAGTTTCCTCCTGCATAGGTATTTTTTTCATTTTTCCAGTTTTTAGCAAATACAATTCTAGCCGCTGTTAAAACATATACAATCAAATATTTCAATTCTTTACTGTATATTTCTGGTATAATTCACAATAAGAATATCTCAGGTTTAAAGTCTATGTGTTGTTTTATCATTTTTTCCAACCACGTGTGGATTATAGTCCAATATCTTTTTGTATCCAAGCACGTCCACCACATATGGTAATATGAGCCAGGTATCTAATGACATTTCCAACATTTATCCAATTTATTCTTGAACATCCTCGCAATTCTCATTGGGGGTAAGTGCTATCTGTAAAACATCTTATACAAATTTTCTTTATGTGCGGTTGACTTCCGAACCATTCTTATTGTTCTTCTCTACACTTTTTCCAGGGCCTCAACATCTTTTTTATATTGTGGTGACCATAACTGGATGTACTATCCCAAGTGTGGTCTTATTAAGGCTTTTTAAAGAAGCATTAGAATGTTATGTGATCTTGATTCTACCCATCTGTTAATGCAGTCTAGGATAATGCTTTTCTTTTTCTTCTTCTTGTAGGACCTATTTTTTAAAGATAATTAAAACCTGATCTTAGATTTAAAATACTCTAGAGTACAGTCCTTGACATTTGATTCACAACTGTTCTTACTTTTTTGTTGGTGCTGGGAAAAAAAAAAGACTTCTGATAGTCCTCACACTTATGACTGTCAGAGTATATCTATTGTCACATCACCACAAGTAAGGCACTTGATAACAAAAATGTATTTTATTACTGTTGCAGTGTCCTGATATCATGAGATTGCCATTTGTGACCTTCTCTGCTGGCTTCTGACAAGCAAAATCAGTGGGGGGACCTGGATTCATTAAAAAGCTGCATGACTCACTTAAGGGCAAAAAAAGTTATAAAATTGATCATGATCACAGAATGATACAGTTAATGACTGTATCACATAGAGACAGAAGTTACAGTCTCATGTGGCTATAAATCAAGGATGAACTATGTTTGCAGGTTGTCTGAATCATAGTTGCTTCAAATTGCCAGCAACGTATTACACAAACCTAGAGCTGAATGTGCAAGGTTTCAGATAGACAGTGAGCATTTGGTGTTCTTAAGTTCCTTAAATTTTGTCATCTTTTATTTAAAGGAAAGAAAATGAAGAGTATTACTAAGTTTACACTGACCAGCTTTTCCTTCTTTCCTTCCTTCTTTCCTTTCTTCTTTCCTTTCTTCTTTCCTTCCTTTTGCTCCCTTTCTTTCTCTTGCTTTCCTGCCTCTCTGCCTTTCTTCTTTCCTTCTTCCCTTCCCTTCCCTTCCCTTCCCTTCCCTTCCCTTCCCTTCCCTTCCCTTCCCTTTCCTTTCCTTTCCTTTCCTTCCCTTTCATTTCTTTCCCTTCCCTGCCTGCCTCTGCCTTCCTTCTTTCTGTCAGGTTCCAAGTAAGGCAACCATTATAAAACAAACTCTGAGGTACTTCAATTCCTCAAATAACAGATTTATTAGGATACACCATCTTGGCACTAACTAGTGGAAAGCCAGTATTGAAAGTTTTCTGGCTTTCCACATCAATTTTCACAATTTTCCAAAACAATGTGTCCGATTGTCCAGCCAGGATGTGAAATGGTTTCCTGGAAACTTTGCTCCTCCTTCCTCTGACCAGGCAGTCGTGGGAACGTGGCTAACTCATTGTCCAGCTTTGTTATTTTCATTGGAACTCCTCAACTCTCCCCCCCTTTCAACTCCCAAATGTAACAGATAATAGACAATCTGACACCATTTCTGACAAATGGCAGTCCAATGTGTCAAACTGACACACTCCCAAGTGGGAGGCCCCACACCATTTCTAACAAATGGCAGTCCAGTGTGTCAAACTAAATTCATTATGAATAACTCAGACATACACCAATCCACCACCAAATCAAATTCAGACTTGATACTTTCCTTCTTTCCTTTCTTCTCTTCCCTTGCCTGAATTCTGAAGGCATTAATCAAAAACAGAGGATGATTAGGGCCAAAGTTTATCCAATATCTTCAGTTAACGGCCGTCATGCAGGAAAGATGACGTTAGAAAGAAATAGCAACAAGTCAAGAAAATATGTTGTGTGATTTAGTAGTATACAAGTAGTCTTCAACTTATAACAATTCATTTAGTGACCACGTTACAACAGTACTAAAAAAAGTAACTTATGACTATTTTGCATACTTACAATCACTGTATTATCCGTATGGTCAAAATTCAGATGCTTGGCAACTGGCTTGTACTTATGACAATTGCAGTCTCCTGGGGACATGTGATCCCTTTTTGCAACCTTCTGTCCAACAAAATCAATGGGGAAGCTAGATTCACTTAACAACTGTGTTATTAACCCTAACAATTGCAGGGATTCACTTACCAACGGTGGCAAGAAAAGTCATAAAATGGGGCAAAACTCATCTAACAAATATTTCACTTGGCAATAGAAATTTTGGGCTGAATTGTGGTTATAAATTGAGGATTACCTCATGTTACATCTCCCTATTTTTTCCCTGTTTAAGATAGAAGCTTGTAGAGCTTGCTATTACTATTGTTATTATTAAGACAGGTTGTAAAATGGAAGCTTAGAATGAAGAGAAGGAATAGATTACAATACAACAGCAATAAAAATATCTGTTGATTAACAATGGCAAATTCTGTACTTTGTGTTTCAATGCCTGGAACAAAATCTGTGCCAGTTAGCATCCAAAATGTTAGGAGGACAAGATTAAATTTTTGGTTGATCTGTGAAAGGAAAATATCTCTTATAAGATTATGGTTTGTAGAATCTATAGACTCCTTATCTAAAATCAACAATCAAAATTTGGAGGCCAGTTTCTCTCTCATGCCCATTTATGCAGATTAAACAGATTATCCCTCCTCCCCCCTACACACAAAAGCCAAATCGGAGCAAAAAAATTTCTGTAGGAGAGCAGGAAGATCAATTTTGCAAAGTGCCTTATTCTGACATTATTATTGTATGCAAAGAAAGCACCCTATTTTCCAGCAAATTGGAAGAAATTTTCTAACAGTTTTTCAAACATGAATATCACCTCAGGAAAAGAAAGAGAAAAACAGTATCTCTTTACATTTAGCCCCTAACAACCTTTCCACATTGGAGATCTAACAAATGTGCTGTTTTATCTATCAAATGTAATAATAATATTAAAAATAATAATAACTATAACAATAATAATAATAAATACAAAAATATCTGGTGTCACTGGCTGAGCGCATTGTGAAGCCATGAGGTCAAATCAATCTGAATCTGCCAATTTTTCCCTCAAAATCTCAGCTCTAAGAATTTGGCTGTGGAAATGTGGAAGCGAGGAAAATTGCATTGGTTAAAATGGATCAAAGTTTTCCTCACTATGTAATTCACATGAACTTTCACTATGCCCTGGACTCATTCATCTCATAAAGTTGTCATGGGATCAAATGAGAGAAGCCACAGACCTTTCTGGGCAATCAGGGAAAAAGGATAGGCTGCAAACACTACCATGATTTATTTGTAGCCCAACACTCCTCCCAAGGAGCATTGTTCCTTGTCATCCCAGACAGTTTCCAACAAATCCTTTTTCAACTCAGCTTGGCTAAGAAGCCTTCTCCTTCTGGAGTTCCTGCTTGACTTCCCAACCAGAAGCTGGGTGCACAATCCAGTGCACTACACAACTTATTTATATTGAGATGAGAAGAGCATGCTTACCCTTCAATTTTCTTTCTCAGCTCTTCTTTGAATCTCCTGCTTCTGTCTTCTTCTGAAGCCAGCCTCTCACTTTGTCTTGTCCTTTGTGGAGTTTTTTTTTTCTTTGCTCAATCTCTTTTTTTGGTCATAGCACCTTCCACTAACTCAAAAAGGAAGTGATAGCAGCTTTCAGAAAAGTTGGGTAAGAGATTTTTTTTTTTGTTTAATTTAAAAACAGTGATGAGTTATTGTAGACAAAGTCAGTTTCTGGAGTTGATTATGTGTATGTGTGTGTGTGTGTATGAGTGAGTGTGAGTGCTTATCTGCACTGATGTTGCCTTCTTTTTTGTCCTTTTTGGCTTCTGGATTTCATGAACTAATACTGCCTGTCCCCCACTTTCCCCCTCTTTTTTAAAAAAAACCTTTAAGGTTGATACAGAGTGTACAGCTGCACAAATACATATCCACAGAGATATATGCTCACTTCCCTCTTTTAAAAATGTACATCAGCAATACACTGCTTACATCAGTTGTAAAATGGGGCAAAACTCACTAAAGCCCCTGTCCCACTGCACCAATGGATGCAAAGAGGATGTAAAATGTTAGAAAACGTTGGAAAAAGCTATGCATCTGTTGTGTACACATTGCATATGTGTTTCATATGCTCTATCCTTTAAGCATCCGTCCACTGAGATTTCATCCGCTCAAGAAGTTTTGAGCTGCACAAAACTTTTTGAACGGATGAACTTTCCACCACGTACGATGTACATCCACGACATATACGGGCAACAAACGTTCTATGTCCATAATCATCCATTAAACGTCCGCTGTATCCTCTCTGCATCCTCTGGGCATCCCTTCAACTCACATCCGCTGCAGCTGAAAACGGAAAGAGGGAGGAAACAAAAGGTACATGGAACATCTACACAGCGTTAGTAGCATGGAAATAGAAAGGATGAGCAGTGAACGGTTTGCATCCTATATATATCCTCTAGGCTTCCTATGAACATCCGTTTAACATCCCCGCTACATACTACCCACGTCCGTTCTTTTCCTTTCTTTTCCATTCTGTTTATGCAAATTTTTGCCACTTTTTGGAGCGGATGACAATGGATGGAGCACCCCTGAAATTTTGCTCGTCTGCTGTGTCCTTTTTGCATACGTTTTGAATCCGTCAGCCAGTGGGACCTAGCCTTTAACAAATGTTTCAGTTAGCAACATAAATTTTGGGTGCAATTGTGGTCATAACTCAAGGACTACTTGTACTTGCAACAGGTAAACACCTGTAGTAGTTTTGTAGTACTGGTCCTGGTTGCTGAGTCTGTAACCCATTTTTTAAAAAATGTCCAGGAATTCAAACTCCTAGCATAGTCTTTGTTGACTTAGGCAAGGACCAAACCAGTGGGGGCTTTTGTAATTTATTTGTCACCATATTTTTTTTATGGGAGAGACACTCTTTGTCTGACACCTCTGATAAGACCTGTCCAGTATAATTGATCACTTAAACATCTGGCATAGTTCTCATCTTCCCACAATCATATCAAGGTAGTACCTATATAATAATCATCATCATCATCATAAACTTTTATTCATTAAACATGAACTCAGCTAATTGAACATTTAAAAATGTATCACAAATATCATTGATTTGCTCTGATGGTTGATATGGATTGCTGCCAGCATCCTAGGTATCAACCAAATATCAATTAAGTATCTTCTTAAAATGTATGATATTCTGAGTAGCACAGTCTTTTGCAGCTCTGCTGGCGCTACAGCAGGAAGCTACAACTTCTTGATGTATTTTGCAAAATTCTTGAACAGATGTTTAGACTGGAATAATGGATGGAATAATGGATGGAAACTGAACAAGGAGAGATTTAACCTGGAAATAAGGAGAAACTTTTTGACAGTAAGAACAATCCACCAATGGAACACCTTGCCCTTGGAAGTTGTGGGAGCACCATCACTTGAGACTTTCGAGAAGAGATTGGACTGCCATCTGTCAGAAATGGTGTAGGGTCTTCCACTTGGGGGGGGGGGTTTGGTCCCTTCCAACTCTGATTAACTGTTATCTGTTATCTGGATCTGGTATTTTAGTCTACCTAGGATCAACTTGGAATCAAATCTGGATGTTTGACAGTGTTACAGATATAGTCACATGGAAACTGTTGCTTTTATTGTTGTTATTAGTAGTAGTATTGGTATTAGTATTATTCATTGCACAGTAAGACTGATGTTCATACTGGGCTTAGCATTTTTGTTTACCTATTGAGTCCTTAGCAAGGATCTGAGATAGGCAAATCTGGATGTTTTACGTTGTTGCATATATCATCACAGAATAGAAGTTGTTGTTGTTATAGCATTATTAGTATTTTATATTTAAAACAATAAATATAACTCTATTTAAAAATGATATTAACTATAATTAAGATCATGCAATTATTACTCAATATTATACTATTAGATGTTCCAAGCAGACAATATTAAGTTTTTTTTTTTTCTGATAAAAGTTTTATTTGGGTTTTCACAAAACATAATACAAATAAACTTTCTTTTTTAAGAGCAGCATGATTCCTGGTTATCACATTTTCATACAGACATAATCTCAGTTACATATTCATCTTTGTATTCAATTTCATATCTTGTCACTATTTTATCAATTTCTCAATAATTTTTCACTTCCCTTATTTTCCTCAATTTTATTTATGATTATCTCATTCCTTTCTAATTCAATTACATATCTTTTTCTAAATTTCTATATCTTGTCATTATATTTGTACTTTTGTCTGTCCTGTTTACGTTTTCATACATTCTTTTTCCATCATCATCCCAAAAGGGAAAAGAAAAAAAAAGAAAAGAAAACAATTCCTTCCCCTTCCAGACATTGAAAAGCAAGGTTTCCCCTGTGATTACCAAGTATATCCAAGTACCTCTTATAATTGTTATCCTTTCAAATCTCATTAAACATTTAATTTATACATGATACAATTATCACATTCAATTTCTAATATCTGTTTTATATCATATAACTCTTAGCAACCAAATTCTGCTTGGTACTTTCCCTTAAAAATAAACACTAAATTCTAAAAAAAAAAAAAAAGTTATATAACAATAATGAATGCAATGGTTATTCTACTCCAATTCATCCTGATGACTGATATTGATTTCATTATAAATCTTTTACATTTCTTTTTAATTGTATTTTATAAATCATTAAGAAAAATTAAAGTATTTTCATTCCTTCTTCTTATTCCCTCTTCTTCTACTTTTATTCCCTTTCTCTCTTCATTTCATTTAATTATTAGCAAACATTCCATTACATAACAATACCACTTCTGTCTTTCACTTTAATCACCTATGTTTCATATTTTCTAGCTCATTACTATTTCCAATATAACAACACTATCTCTTGTACCCTTGCAGAATCCTCTCTTTTAATTTATATTTTAACCATTATCTTTATGTCTAATACTAATAGGCTAATTACCTTTAATTTTTGTTCACTTCCCCTGTTTCTTTATTTCCTGTTTCTGTCCCTTATAACTTTTTTCCCTTTTTATCTTTCCCCTCTTTTTCTCATCACCCTTTTTGTCCCCCCCTCTGATTCTCCCCTCTGTAATCCTCTCTTCTGCTTCTTCCTAATGTTATATTTACTTTTCAGACTATTTTTTTAGATGTTTCCTCAGATCTTGAATTTTTAACTCCCTTTTCCCTCTTTTTCCATTTTACCCCACACTGAATTGTTTGGTCATCAACAATGGCTTCTTCTTTGTCCAGCCCTTCTTGTTCTTCAAGCATTTCTTGTTGTTTTTCATAGTTCATAATCTCCATTTCTAAAAATTGAAATGTGAAGCCAAAGGATCCTCCTCCCTCTTGCAACTCTACTTTCATTCTTTCAAGTTCCATTTTTAATTCCTCAAGAACTACTACCATTTTAAGCACTTTTAAACAATCACCTGATTAATATTAATTCAAACCACTAAAAATCCAACACCCAAAATTCCAAAAATCACCAACTAAACCAAAACTGTTTCTTGCTTCTTTTTTCCAGTTTCCCTTTCCAGGGGCTCTGTTATCTTGTAACAAAGTTTCAGTTACAATATATCCTTTGGAAGTCTTGTTAAAATTTCACATTTAATTCTTTTTATTTCCAGGTGGTACTCTCTGTTGTTTCCAAGTTCCACCCTTTCTTTTTTCTTCCACTTTCCTCCCTTTGAAGGCTTTAGAATATCCAGAAACTCTTTATTTTCCTTTTGACACCTTAATTTCAGCTTAAAATTGCCTGTCAGTGTCAAAGTAAATTAACACAAATTTCTTGCTTAAATCTCTTCTTTTTAGCATTCAAAGTCAGTTGCAACTGTCCATGTGAGAAAGAAAACAAATCTTTTTTTTTCCTTTTCCCTCTCTTCTCCTTCACTTTAAAAGTCTTCTTTTAGGAATAACACTCTTAATAATTTTAGTTCCAGGGTACCTTGCTTAGATGTTATCTCTGCTTAGCCTGGTCTTCAAGCTCTCCCCTTTGTCTTCCCTCCTGTTCAATCTGGTATGATCGGGTTCATCTTTGAGGTGGCCATTTCCAACCACTGCTGCAACTGCCTTCAGAAAAGGAAGTAATGAACAGCCTAGGAGGAGAGATATGGCTCCCCTTGACTCAGCTGGTGGTCTCCCCCCTCTTTGCCACCTCTACTGGGTGGCTTCAGCCCTGAATCCAAAGGATCAGGGTGCTCCAATGGCAAGCATGGATCAAAACTGCACACTATCGCAGATTTCGGTCCTTCCTGAAGTCCAAACCAGAAGCTCCAAATATTAAGATGTTTAGGATATCCCCATCAAAAAAATTGGGGGGGGTGTGTGTTATCAAATTTTTGGGATATCCAAAATATGTTGAGTTTAACATCAAAACCCCTGCTAAATAAATATTTTAAAAAGAAAAAAAACCACTCATGGTAGCATCACCTGGAGCACTATGTGGGTGCTACCATCACTATGAGCACTGCATGGGCAGTATCATCGCCACCTCATTTGCATTGTGCATGTGCTCATGGTCCATTCATGTGCACATAGCTCTGTTTTCACATGTGCATGCACGCAAAAAGAATCCTGTCCCTTCCTTCCCTCCACCTCTGGGCCACCAACCCAGAAAGGTTGGGGAACCTTTCTGGGTTGGTGGCCCAGAGGTGGAGGGAAGGAAGGGACAGGAACCTTTCTGGTCTAAAATATATAACAGATAACAGATAATCAGAATTGGGAGGGACCTTGTAGGTCATCTAATCCAATCCCCCACCCAAGCAGGAGACCCTACACCATTTCTGACAAATGACAGTTCAATCTCTTTTTGAAAGTCTCAAGTGATGGAGCTCCCACAACTTCTGAGGGCAACTTCTGTTCCATTGGTTGATTGTTCTCACTGTCAGAAAGTTTTTCCTTATTTCCAGGTTAAATCTCTCCTTGTTCAGTTTCCATCCTTTATTCCTTGACTGGCCTCCAGGTGCTTTAGAAAATAGCTTGACCCCTTCTTCTCTGTGGAAATATTAGAAGACCGTCTCCTCTGGTCCTTCTATATCCTGTCCTTCTTTTTACTAGACTTGCCAAGCCCAGTTCCTGCAACCGTTCATTGTATATTTTAGCCTCTAGTCCCCTAATCATCCTGGTTGCTTTATGTAAGTAAATGTGTAAGTAACATCATTGAAATGCATTTATTTATTAAATGTATATGCTGCCCATCTCACTCTGTAAAACAGCAATTAAAACTGCAACTATAAAAACATTAATAATGTTAGGTATAAGGATAAGAAATAAAAGGCAAGATCAAGATACTGTAGGAGGGACAAAGAATGTTCGGCTGATGGTACTGGAAGATGAGCTTTTTCTGTAGCAGCCCCTGCTCTGGGGAACTTTCTGCTTTCAGAGATTAGTGTGGCCCCATCTCTATTAGCTTTCTATAAAGCTTTTAAGATCTGGCTATGGTCCCGAGCTTGGGGGTGGGGGTGGGGGCTACATGTACCAAGGCCCTTCTGTCTTTCTTTGTATATATTCAAATTAGATGCTATAATTTTTTTAGTGTTTTGGTTTTTTTATTGTTTTTAAGATTCCACTTACAACATATGTTTCTTAACTGTAAGCCTTCCAGAGTTGTTGTTTTTTTGCTGAGATGGGCACTATAGAAATCAAATCAGTCAGTCAGTCAGCTCCAACCTCAAGGCAAATAACAGAATGATAGAGTTGAAAGCGATCTTGGAAGATCTCTAATCCAACCCTATAAACCATTTCAGGCAAGACCACAGTGAAAAGGCCCTCCTTCTACCTTTAGACCTAGTCAAAACTCCTTGACCAATCAGGCCCTCAGCATGCCCCTTTTGCCAGATCAAATGTGTGAGCTGATACCACCGGCAGTGAGAGTTCCTAAGATAACCTGGTCCCATGCCATGAAGGCCATGCTTTCAGAAGTTGTACATGTTTCATCACTGGAGGTGTTTAAAGAAAGCTAGACAGCCACTTGTCCCAAATAGGGCCTCCTGCTTGGAGAAGGGCTTGGACTAGAAGATCTCCAAGATCCCTTCCAACTCTATTCTGATTGATCACCCAGCTCCCTCTACTGGTATTCTCTCACATCTTAGCTGACTCATTTCCTGTCCTGGAGACAATCCCCTGCATTGGTTAACCAAACCTTCACAAAGAGTTTTGCAGCACTCCAGGGCTTCACAAGATCTGTGGTTGGTGTGTGGAGATGCAGGCACTGTCGAAATAACCAGGAGTAGTGCAGAAACTCCACAGAAAATGAAATGCAAAAAAAGTTGTGAACTTCCCCTTTAAGTGAAAATGTTGGTATTTATGGCTGACTAGAGGGGTGAGGGGAAAGAAGCAAACAAGTAAAATCAAATCAGAAAACAGTGAAAATAGAATTTTCCTCCAAGTGCATCTGCTTAATACTTAATGGCAGGGCAATCTTTCCCCTGCATGTTGCAAGTGCAATAAAGAAAATGGAACATATTATCATTTATGGTGGAATTGTAAAGAAGCCCAAAAGTTTTGGCAGAAAATTCAGAAATGGTCAGAAGAGATATGTAAGATCAAAATAGAATAAAGACCTGAAATTTTCTTGTTAGGAATTAATGTGGGAAAATATAATAAAGACATTATATACCTAATAATTCATGTAATTACTGCTGCAAGATAAGCCTGTACACAACAGTAGAAATGTAAAAAAACTCCAAGTGAAATAGAAATGATAAGGAAAATTTGGATGTGTGCAGAAATGGACAAATTGACAAAAGAATTTAAAAATCGGATTATTAAAAAATATAGGATAAGTTTTATTGTTGATTAGAAAGGGGGAAGGATCAAGATAATAAGAAATGATTATATGTATATATTATATACGATGTATAAACAATGTAAATGTATACTATTTTTATATATGATTTAGCAATGTAAGACAACTAGGTGGGTTAGGAAGTTTACACTACATTCATTGTTTTTAATGTTCTTTTCTGTTTTTGTGTTTGTCTAATAAAATTAAAATTAAAAGAAGAACATTTAATGGTAGGGCGAGAACACTTTTTTTAAATCATCCCCCTCTTTTAAAAAAATATTTTCAAGCAAGTTTTTCTTCTTGCATTTCTCTACCAGAATTGCATATGTGCGTTAGAATAGGATTTGTGCAGTGACAGTCAGTGGGAAGAAATATCCATCTGGTTCAGTTCCAAACTGGGAGAAAGACACTGGAAACATGGAGACTGATTGAAAAGATGGTTTATTGATGAAGCAAAACCATATGGGTTTGTGGTTCTGGGCAGCTGACAAAATGGAGCTGAGAGTGGAGGGTTTTATACTTTCTTTGGGCTTTGCACTTAAGCTTCCTGTTCCTGTACAAGAACATATATTCTATTGGCTATTGTCAAATTTCTATGGGGCCATGTAGGGACTATGTAAGAGTCATAGCTGGCTCTATAGGCAAAAGAGGAAATGAAAATCCTAGGTGTTTGTCTGAGCTAATCTGGTCAGCCTCAGGCTTATTGTTCATCTGAACTCCCAGAATAAGTTTGAACTGCTCAGGGGGTGGTGGAATGAAGGGATTGTGTTCTGAAAGGGTGTTGGGCAATTCTTATTGTGTCTTAAGATAGTGTTTGATTTTGTTGTACAAGGTGCAATGACAATAAAGTAAACTAAATTAATAGCTTTCATCCTGTGTTGGATATTGGGTGAGGGGGGTGCTTCTAATCCTACCATTCTTCCTTTGTTCAAACTTTGCTGCAGAGAGTTTCAAAATATCCTGTCTTGAATGGATTTATGCCTGCAGTATTTGCTTTTCCTATGAATAGAGCTATCTAGATACTTGTCTTCCTCTTTCAATAAGCTCTCTCTTAAGTGCTGACATCTGCTGTGGGCTATGAAAGAAAGTGGGGCTGCCTTCTGCCTCAAAAAACAAAAAATGTTTCTCTATTTCTCCCTTTGGGGAAATATAATATTCTGCCCTTTTTTAATATTTCCCCAAAATTTCATTCTTCTAGGAGAGGTCTCTAATTGCCCAATTAATTTGGGACAGTGTTTTTCATCCACAGCTTGCTGGGGAATTCTGAGAGTTGAACTTAAAGTCTCAAAGTTGCCAAAGTTAAGAATCACTGTATGTTGATAGTTGTACCTTTGTAAGACTATAGTTCAGAATCACACAATCACTATTTGAGTAATTCACACACATGGATAGAAAAGTAATTTCCTCTGTTGTTACTGCTACACAGCTACTAGTTCAGCTCTGATGCTTGAGTTCACAAACAAACATCAACATTAATGGTTACATCTTAATTGTCTATGAAAGCCACCCAAATGGGAGAAAGTCTCAGCTGGTAAAGACCCTGTCACACTGCCCAACGGATGCAAAACGTTAGTAAAAAGGACACAATGGATGAGAAAAATGTTCCATCCATTGTTATCCGCTCTCAAAAGGGGCAAAAATTTGCATAACCAGAGCGGAAAACACGGAAAGGAATGGACGCGGGGAGGATGTAGGGTGGATGGAAAGCGGATGCGGAACGGAAGCCTAGCGGATGGAAGCGGATAGGAGCGGATGTCCGCAGCAAAACGGACGCAGAATGGATACAGCGGATGCACAGCGGATGAAGCAGATGCAGAGCGGAAGCCTAGCGGATGCACAGCGGAAGCCTAACGGATGTCGAGCGTTAATTGCGCATGCGGGGTGGATGCATTGCGTAAGCCCCGTGGATATAAAGGGAAGCAGCTCGGAAGCAAGTCACCATTCAGAGGAAAGACCTGCTGCTGGACGGATTGACAGCCTTACCTGCCCTGCCTGCATGCCTGCCTGCAAGCCTTGCTGCAAGCCTTGTTGCCAGCCTTGCTGCCAGCCTCCCTGCCAGCCTTGCTGTCTGCCTGCCTGCCAGCCTTGCTGCCAGCCTGCCTTCCAGCCTCCCTGCAAGCCAGTCTGCCTGCCAGCCTTGGTTCCTGCCTGCCTGCCAGCCTTCCTGCCAGCCTTGGTGCCTGACTGCCTGCCAGCCTTCCTGCAAGCCTTGGTGCCTGCATGCCTGCCAGCCTTGGTTCCTGCCTGCCTGCCAGCCTGCCTGCCAGCCTTGCTGCCAGCCTCCCTGCCAGCCTTGCTGTCTGCCTGCCTGCCAGCCTTGGTGCCTACCTGCCTGCCAGCCTTCCTGCCAGCCTTGGTGCCTGCCTGCCTGCCAGCCTTGGTTCCTGCCTGCCTGCAAGCCTTCCAGCCAGCCTTGGTGCCAGCCTTCCTGCCAGCCTTCCTGCCAGCCTTGGTGCCTGCCAGCCTCCCTGCCAGCCAGCAACCCCACAACCATAGAGAAGAACAGAAAGCCTCAGCCATCTGCTGCCAGCCCTTGGAAGTGGGACAGGGCTACCATCCCACACCCTGGACCTCACTCTGCTTCTGCTGGAGCTTCTGCAGCACGGGCTCACTCTTCTGGGGCTGGAGATTCTGCTGCTTCTGCTTCTGGAGGAGCTGATGATGCTGCTTCTGGTGGTGGTGCTTCTGGTGGTGCTAACTCTGCTGATGCTGCACCCCAATGGCACTTCAGACAAGCACTCCAGCACCAGCCACCTCCACAGTACCTGGACCATTCACCCCTGAGACTGAGCAACCAAGAGGAGTGCCAGAGACTGGCTGGCTGGCTACCTGTGGACTTTATTTGGACACTTGACTTGGGTCATTTTTCTTTTATAGCTTGTTGTTAATAAAGTCTATCTTTGATTCACACACTTGCCTCATTTCTTTTTTTGTATAAAGTCTTGGTGGAAACTTTTAGAAATGGTTTAAGCCTTTGCATGTTTGTGGGATGGGTAAGGATAGCAGTGGGGTGGGCAGGGATACCTTTGGAATGGGTAATAGCTGTGGGATAGATAAACCTCCAGTGAAAGCATAGTGGGACTGTATGGTCCACCCTCCCAGATGCCACACCTATGGCCCTTTATTATCAATCATTGATCCACACATGTCAACATGAACACAACTCTTTATTAAATGCCCTGTTCATTGTAGGGCCACCCAACATACATGGCCCAATCTCATCAGTGTGATGAGACAGGCTGAAGGAAGCATCCATTAAGCATCTATCATCCTGTCTTGCCACTCCACCACTCCAGTTGGGGAGTTCCACCAGTGTTTCAGGAGGTTGCGCTGCTTCTTCCCTTCATGTGGGGCTCTTTTGGGGCCTTGCACATCCTCAGTGTCTATCAGGTTTTGTCCTTGCCTCCATTCCCCAGGCTCCATGTCCCCATTGCCTTGTTGGAGGTCCACGAGCCTGTTCTGCAACACTGGATAACAGGTGTGCATGAGATTGTGCAGGATGCAGCAAGCTTCCATGATCCTCCTCACGGTCTCTGGATGATGCTGCATGTTGGTGAGAAGTACCTGGAACTTGTTGGCCAGGATGCCAAAGGCGTTCTCCACCACCCGCCTTGCCCTGGACAGCCTGTAGTTGAAGAACCTCTCTTCATGGGTGAGGAGTCTGGAGGTATAGGGCTTCATGAGGTAGGTTCTGAGGGAGAAGGCGTCATCCCCCACAATGAAGTAGGGCATATCTTGCATGTCGTTGGGCAGTGGGTCTGGATCTTGGAAGCCCACGATGAGGTTGCGTTCCAGCCCCTCCTTGAGGTGACTGGTGTTGTATACCTGGGCATCTGAAGCTGAGCCGTTGCCTGAAGCATTGATGTACATGAACTTGTAGTCAGCATCGACCATGGCGAAGTAGTTGAAATAAGTGGACCCCGACTTGGCTGGAGCTTTGCAGGCCACATGCTTGCCATCGATGGCTCCAACGGTGTGGGGGAAGTTCCACCTCTGATACCACTGCTCTGCAACTTTCTTCCATCTTTCTTCAGTGATGGGGCACTGGAGGAGCTCCTCCAGGTATTCTTCGATGATGGCCTGCACCACTTCTCTGACCACAATGCTGATGGTGTTGTGTGGCACCCTCCAGCCGTACTGCATGCTCCTGTAGGTGGTCCCTGAGGCCAGGTGGTGCAGAGTCAGTGCCACCTTGAGCCCAGGGTCTAGGCTGGGCTGGAAGTTGGTGTTTGCCTTGGTCAACCTGGGTGTCAGGCGCTGCACAATTTCGTCAAACATGGCTGGAGGCATCCTCATGAAGTTCTGGAATGCCCGAGTGTCTTCGTTCCTGAGCTCCACCATCAGCTTGTTGTACAGTCCGTAATCTGCTCTTCTCCTGATCCATCTTCGGACCCAGACGCTTCTTGGCCGCCTCTTTTTCTTCCCGTAGTAGAATTCACAGAGCCTGTAGATGGCTTTGCACTGTTGCAGAATGATGGTGGCTGCCAAAAGGACTTTGTTACGATCCACGGTGGACATGACTGGATGTTGTGGAAGAGCAAGAGTCAGATGAAGGCTGCAGAGGTCTGCACAGCTGGGCTGCTGGTCTGAAAGTGAGATCCAGATGAGTTGCTCCCCCTTTTTATAGGCAGTATAGGTTTTCCCCTATGTGTCCCTTTGCATCCTCTAGGCATCCTCTAAACATCCTTAATATCCGAGATAGGTCCCCTCTGAGGACTTTTTTTCCGTTTTAAATGCTTTCTTTGCGAGCTGCATCCACTTTCATCCGTTCTGCATCCGTTCTGCATCCGTTCCGCGTCTGTTCCGCTTCCTCCCTGCGTCCGTTTACCACTGGAGCGGATCGAGTTGCGCGGATGCGTAGCGGATGCCTAGCGGATATAGCGGATGTGTAACGGATGCAGAACGGATGCCTAGCGGATGCCTAGCGGATGCCTAGCAGATGCAGAATGGACGAATTGGATACATTTTCCGCGCAAAAGTTTTGAGCAGCTCAAAACCTTCTGAGCGGATGAAATGTCAATAGACGGATGCTGGACGGATAGAGTGGAAGCAAAACGTATGCAGTGAGTCCAAAACGGAAGCATCACGTTAACCAATGGATGGCAAGTGTTTTTCTCCATTTTACATCCTCTTTCCATCCGTTGGTGCAGTGTGACAGGGGCTTAACCGGAATGACTGACCATATCTGGACCAGCAAGTTAAACTGGGTTGCATATGGTTTCTACATGGATAAGGACACAGTAAAAAAAAATGTTAGCTAGACCAGAAAATTGATTTTTTAAAAATAGAACGTAATAATAAATCACATTATTGTGAACCAGCAGTGTGCTGTAGATGCCAAAAGAACCAACACAGTCCTAGGCTGTATTAACAGAGGGATAGAATCAAGATCACATGAAGTGTTAGTTCCTCTGTATAATGGTTTGATAAGACTATACTGAGAATATTGCATCTAGTTTTGGTTGACCCATATAACAGAATGTTGACATTCTAGAAAGAAGGCAGAAAAGAGCAACAAGAAACATTGCAGGAATTGGATATATCTAGTTTAATGAAAAGAAGGTCTTGATATGATAGGAGTCTTCCAATATCTAAGGAGCTTCCATAAAGAAAAGATAGCCTATTCTCCAAAGTACCTGAAAGCAGAGCTAGAAACAATGTATGGAAACTAATGAAGGGCAGAACCAACCTAGAACTAAGGAGAAATTTAGAACAATTAATCAGTGGTGATTTTCCTGCCGAAGTTAGAGGTTTTTAAGAAGAGATTGGACAACCAATCTTGTCTGAAATGTTATAAGATTTCCTGCCTGAGCAGAGGATTGGACTGGAAGACTCCCTTCCAACACTGTTATTCTGTTCTGTACTGTTCTTTTTTGCATGAGAAAAGGACAACCACTTCCTTACAAAGTCACCAGTTCCAGTTAAATCATACCATTGTAGGAAGTCAGCATTCACCCACCATTATATAGAGAGAAATATTTTGGGGAATATTAAATATTAAAAAGGTAGGTTAGAATATTTCCTTTAAAGGAGAAATGGGTGAACATATTAAGGGAGGCAGAAACAAGCCCCAGTCTCCCTGCCCCAGGCAGAAACTGAGAGGCCAGCTTTTAGAAATATAGATTTGGTAATCCATTCAGAAAGACTGGGTCAGACAGAGACTTCAGATAAGCAACACAAGTATGCAAGCCAAAGGTTGACAAGAATAGCTCAGATAAACACTTAGGAGTTGCATTTCCCTTTTTGCCAATAGAGCCAGCCATGACCCCTACATGACTCCATAGGATCAAGAAGGTATAAAAACCCACCCATTCTCAATTACATTTGGTCAGCTGTCCCAGAACAACATGCTGTGTGTGTATTGATTCTGTTCACCAGTAAACAGTTTTTCTTTCCAATCGGCCTCCATATTATTTCCAGCATCTTTCTCCCAACTTGGAACTGAACCAAATGGAGTTTTCTTCCAACACCATTTAATTAGCCTTCTCCAATATACATGTCTAAGCAGGATTTCCTTAGTTTAAGAAGGCATCTGAAAAATCTAAGCAAGTTGACAAATTAGAAAGTGTGTGTTTGTCTGTGTGAGGCAATTTGAATGCGTTCATAAAATATACGAGTGTCTCTTTCCATAATTAGGCAGAGCAAGGTAGGATTGTGTGAAGCTTTGCTGTGATGGCACCACTTCAAAGTGGTTCAAAGTTACCTGCACCCCCATGTTGCTTTGCAAAGCAACATGGCTCCAAGACTTCCAAGATCAGCAATTGCCTCACCCCCAACTTTCGCAAGGCTGAACTAAGACTACATGTTTTCAATTCTCAGACATTTTGATGTGTCATGAAACTATAAGAATCTTCTACAAGCTCAACTGAAATCCCCTTGAGCGCTTGTTCTTGTTCAGCATAAAGGTACAGTTCCCTTCTGTAGACATGATAATTTAAACCCATTGCAGTAACTTCCCAACTCTCCCATATTTGAGTTAATTTTACATTGGGTCTTGATGTCATGGAGAAGAATGTGTTTTTCAAAAGAACAATGTCATCATCATCTCTCAATGAGGTGAACCAAATTGAGTTCTGCCATGAATTTTAGTTTAGTTCACTTTATTGTTATTGCATCTTGTACAATGAAATCAAATGCCATCTTCAGTATATGTTATAACTATAAAAATAAAACATAGACACATACCCTTCACATTCTATACAATTGAATTGAAACCCCTGATACTGCATTAATATTGCACTATACAGTAGAATTCATAGAGTTACTGCCCTGGGATAGAAGTTTTTTTTTTCAGCCTATTTGTCCTTGTTTTTATTTTCCTGTCTGCCAGATGGTAATAGTTAAAAAAAAAGGTGCCAAAAATGAGATGGATCTTTGAAAATGTTTTGAACTTTCTTAAGGCAGCAGGAGCTGTAAGGCTTTTCCAAAGAGGGGAGAAGGCAACCCATGATCCTCTGGGCATTGATGTTAACCCTCTGGAGTGCTGTTCTATCTGCCACTGTGCAATTGGCAAACCATACAGAGGTGCAGTAAAGTTACAATAGTCTCTATAGTGTAGTGGTAGAAGGTCACCAGTAGTTTCTCATTCAGTTGTTGTTTCCTGATAAGTCTCAGGTAGTATAATCTCTGCTGGACCCTTTGACCAGTGCTGCAGGTCAGATCCTCTTTTCTGGTAACACCCAGAAACTTAAAACTGGCCACTTGCTCCACTTGTTCTTCATTGATAAGCAGGGCTGGATGTCTGATCTATTCCTTCTACAGTCCACTATAAATTCCTTGGTCTTACTGGTGTTGAGGACCAAGTTATTGTCTGTCATAAAAGCAACCGGTCCACCTCATCTCGCTAGGCAGATAGGATAAATAGATAGAATGAAACACCCAAATAAGGAAGAGATCTTGCTTTGTCTGGGCCTATTTTTAACAGGTATTTTGGACAAATAAAAATGGGTTGAATACTTTTTTAAAAAAGTATTCCCCATAAAAAGGGGTTGAATACTTTTTTTTAAAAAAACGTGGACCTTCTTGCTGTGCAAGAAATATTTGTCACAGATAGGCATGCTAAATTTCAGTTATTGGAATTTTCCCACTGGCTTGTCATTAAAAGGACACAAGAACATAAATGGAACGCAGACAATCATTTGTATATAATAACCAGTTTATTATTGTAAACAACCCAAGACAAATATTGTTGGCCTATGTACTTATGCACTGGGTTTTTTCAAACTCAATTCCTGCATTCCTAATGGCTGCTGTAGCACAATGAGAGAGGTCGTTTGAAGTAAAAAAATAAGTAAAAAACATTTTTGGTTTTATCCTCCTCTTCCTCCTCCTCTTCTTCTTCCACTTCCTCCTCCTCCTTTTATCTTAAAAAAGACCAAAATGCTTTTCTCTGCTTTTAGGAAATATGTTGGAGGAATTATGCCTGCAAGCAGATAATGAAAGAATTTACTGCAGAAATTATCCTGATTCCTTTTAGTTTATGAGAAGTCAGACTGTAGATATTCCATGATGATTGGAAATATTCCATGGAATATTTACCATGGTGAAAACCTTATACAAACCCATACACCCAAGTCCATGTTTATATGCTTGTGTGTGTATCAGTTTATTCAAATAGCTTCTGTCATTTTTTTCCTTTTTTGCTTTGCTTTTAATTTTAAGATATTTGCGAAATTATATTTATTTTTTCTCATCCAAATATTTCCTGCAAAACAACTGTATGTAATTTTTTAGGAGAGAGAGGGAGAGAGAGGGAGGGAAGGAGGAAGGGAGGCAGAGAGGAGGCTACTGGCATCCAACCATTCATAAATGATTTATTTACTAACAGATAAGCACTCGATACATGCTCAAAATCAATCACAGATCTTTGCTCTTTTCATAAGAGTCAAGCCTAAAGCCTAGCTATTAAAAAAAAAAAAGTTCTGAAATTAATGTATTGCATTTCTTCAAACAGATGTGGCAAGAAGAGATGATTCAAGTCATGAAAAAACAAGGAAACAAAGAAATAAACAACAGTTCCATTAACCTAGTGTAGGAAGTTAAAGCCCAACCCTCTCCTAGAAAAATGAAATATTTTAGGAAATATTAAAAGGGCAGAATATATCCCCTAAAAGGGAGGCAGAAACTCAGCCCCCTCCCACCTTTGTTAATGGGCCATTAAGGCCTGGTCCAGTCTATTCTACATAACAAAGATCTACCTTCTTCAGGTAGAGCCATTTAATTACTCTTCATTACATCACCCACCAAGTTTCAACCAAACTTAGCACACAGACAGCCTATAAAACTAACTATGACCTCTGATAGCAACCAATCAGGATACTCTTCCTGTGTCCCAGGAAGTTCAAAGCCCAGAGATGGTATAAAATCCAAGATCCCTTCCCTTTTTCTTCACTTAAGATTTCCAAAACATGTGATCCTGTTAATCAATAAACCTTCTTTCCTAACAACTTCCATGATTTCAGTGACTTTCCTCCCACTTGGAACTGAACCCAGAAGGATATTTCTTCCAACACTAGGTACAAAGGGGAAAGGTGAATGAGTGGGGGAAAAATACTTGTGTATGTCATGTAGTGTAGAAATGTTACCGACACTTTTCTTGAAATCTCAGTTTTGCATGGAGAGCGGGCAAGGAGCAGAACTGGAATTCATATTTTGCAGGCAAATAAACCTAGCTTCAACTCTTTACTTAAGACTTTAAGACCTCTGCATGAAATATTGAAGAACTACCCAATCAGTGTTGACAGTCAAATGCTGGAGAAACTAGTTCCTGCCTAAGGCAGTGTTGGAATTTCTTGTGTAGTGACTCAATCTAGGAAATGTTACGTGTTGTGCCATCGGTCAGCCTACAATCTGTGTCCTTATCAACCTTATCACAGTTACCCAATAACTGTTGGTCCAGGTTCACAGATGCTCCAACTGCTGGTATTAAGTCTTTGTCCAAGTTTTTCTGAGACTGAGACCTCCGTCCAAGCCCTTCAGATGCTCCCTCGAAGAACTGAGCAATGAAATTGGCACCTGAAGTCTTAATGAGATTCCCAGCAGCAAAGACATAGAGCACGGGGTTAATACTGCTACTCAAGAAGGCTAAAGCTGTGGCTCCTGCTCGCCCACTCTTCCAGGCCTGTCCCAGTCTCTCCGCCATTTTCCCCGAGGTTAGATTGGAAGCCACCTGGATCATGTTGATGATGTGGTAAGGCATCCATAGGACAGCAAAACAGATCACAATGGCCACAATCAGTTTCTCAGTCCGAGCCCCTTTTCTCTTCCGTACCCCTCTGAGGCGGACAAGAATGGCAGAATAGCAGCCAACAATAATGGCGAATGGAATCACAAAGGCTACCACTGTCTCCATGGTGAAGTGGAAGATGGTCAGGCTCTTCCTGGAATGGCAAGGCTCGCAAATGAAATGTTTTTGTGAGGGTTCCTGCAAGACTTGGCGGAAGAAGAAAGCTGGTAGAGACAATAAAATGGCCCCCGTCCAAATCCCTACCAAGATCTTAACTACCAGATTCTTCTTCCGGATGGCTTGGGAATAATAGGGCTGGTTGACTGCCAAGCAACGATCTGCGCTCATGAGGGTGATGATGAAGATGCTAGCGAACATGTTGATGCAACACAGGTAGTACACCCCTTTGCAAATGGCCAAACCAAACAGCCAGTTCTTGAAGATAAGGAAGAGGACGAAGAAGGGTGTCAGGAGAAGAACCACCCCATCTGCCACTGCCAAGTTTAGGACCAGAAGGCAGGTGACTGAACGATGGCTCGGCTTCATTTTCCAAAGGATGCTCCAAATGACAAAGAAGTTCCCAGGTAGCCCAATCAGGGCAGCCAGGAGGAGGAACACAATGCCAGTGACACTGGAGGTTGAGGAGCTCAAGAGGGTGCTGTTTCCTGTTATGAGGAGGCAATCATTGGTGGTTGCATTCAGCTCCCTGTTAAGAAGGAAGGCATGGAGAACTTTGAGAGGTCAAGAGATTGATCATGCTTACAACCCACCACCAAAACTTAATTTTGTTCAGTATGCTGCTGACGAGCAATAGCAATAGCACTTAGACTTATATACCACTTCATAGTGCTTTACAACCCTCTCTAAAGTGGTTTACAGAGTCAGCATATAGCCCTCCAAAATCTGGGTCCCCATTTTACCAGAAGGATGGAAGGTTGAGTCAACCATGAGGTGATCAGGATTGAACTCTGACCAGTGACTAGAATTAACCTGCAATGCTGCATTCTAATCACTGTGCCAACACAGCTCCTCTAGTTGCAATGAGCCAGAAGTGGACTTAAAATTACTGGTCTCACAAGATCTAATCTCTGGGACATGTTGGCCATATTTCTTTCTTGTTGTCTTTGCAAGCTACCTCTCATATTAGCTTCCTTACCCAAATGGGTGATCTCTGGTTATTTCCTGAATTTTGCCTCCATACCAAAGGTGTGTTTTAAAGAGACAGTTAGATATTCTGGTTTTTTTTTTTAAGGCATTTTGCTTCTTATCCAAGAAGTGAAGCATCTCCAAAGAAAAGCCAGAAAGTCCAATTGCCCCTTGAAAAAGCACCTTTGGGACAACTATGACCTGAATGACTGAGAATCTCCATAAAAATTTGCCTCCATACTTTTTACTTTGTAGGGGCAGTCTGGTGGCTTAGCAGTTAAGACACTAGGCTTGTCATATTGTTGGCAGGAAAGTTGGCAGCCCAGATTCAAGACCAGAGCACCACGAGAGAGGATGAGCTCCTGTCCTCAGCCCCAACTCCTTTGAAAGCATGCAAATGTGAGTAAATAAATAGGTACCACTATGGTGGGAAGGTAACAGTTCTCCATGATGTCATGCTGGTCACATGGCCAGAGAACATGTCTTCGGACAGTGCTAGCTCAATGGCTTTGAAATGGAGATAAGCACTGCCCCCTATAATCAGCAATGACTAGCAGAGTAAAATCTGCAGCGACTCCTTTATCTTTTTATCTTTTTAAAAATCCTGGCTATTGCATATCCAGTAGCTGTGAGTTCCACTGCTTCAGAAGGTTTTGTGTGATCAGTAAAGGAGAATATTTGTAGCTTGGAGTTGAAATGAGGGGTCTTGGGTATTCTCTAAGCTTGGTGAATTTCTTGCAGATGTTTCATTACCCAAACTGGGTAAAATCATCATCATAGTGCTAGTGATTGATGATGGCTTATTATGGATGGTGACTATCATTGATGATGTTACCTAGTTTGGGGAATGAAACATCTGCAAGAAAACAACCAAGCTCAGAGAGCTCCAAGGTACTGTGTGAGGCAATAAGGATTCTGTTTTATCTTGCTTATTTCTCTGATAATCATTTGCATTTAACAGCTATGAACTTGATTTACTAAGGAGGAAAACGCCTCACCCATCATTTTCACTCTAATTTTTATCCTATTTTCTTCACCGTTTGACTAATCAAGCTGCATATCCTTTTTGAAAAACCCCTTTAGTATTCCTACCTAAAGATGCTTCAATAATTTTCTGAGTTTGCTATCCCTTTTGAAACAAAGCAATCAAAACCCATCAGACTGTTCCACCACTTTAGTATGTATCAAGCAGGAAAGTCCTAACTAACCCTTGTCATTTCATATTCAAATTCTTCCATAGAAATTTTCCATTGCAGTGGAATGTGGGTCTCCATCTTTCTCCATCTCTCAAGTGAAATGCATAAATAAACGATAATCAGAACCGGAATCTGGAAAAAATGCTTTTCTTTCTCTCTCTCTCTCTCCCTCCCTCCCTCTCTCTCTCTCTCTCTCTCTCTCTTTCTTTCTTTCTCTTTCTTTCTCTCTCTCTCTCCCTTCCTTCATTCTTTCCTTCCCTCTTTCTGTTTTTTCTTTTTCTTTCTCTCTCCTTTCTTTTTTTCCTTTCGTCTTTCCTCCCACCCTCCTTTCCTTGTAAAATTTTGCTTTAATGCTTTGCATGTCTTTGCCATTGTTGCTATTATTATCTGTAAATTAGGATTAATTGAGACTCCTTGGAAAGCAGCATAGGCAGACAGACCGGCAAACAAATATTGTCCTGGATTCTTATCATACATTTCTACTAATTCCTTTCATTTCCAAATTCCCAAACAGAATGATTCAAGGGTTCCCCAAATATTTCATGCAATGGGAATGGTTCTTTACCTGTTTTCTTCTTTTTACCTCCACTTGATCTAAGCCTCAAATGCCACTTACAATCATGCCCCAAAGTTAAAAAATACTTACATGGGGGGATAACCATCCACTTCAGGTCACAGATGGGCCAGTATTTCCTGCCTTCGCTGGATTAATAATGCCTTCATAACCAGTCCTTTTTCACACCAAGATTGCTTCTTTTACTGCTTTTCCTTTGCTTGTCTAGACTAGAAACTGGAATGAGATTGAGTAATGGAAGAGCAGGGGAGTGTCAGGGAGGCTGTCTCAGTCTGCAGGCATGAACTCACACCCCTGGATTCTCCAGGCAGCCTCTAAGTTGGGACTTGCTGGAGAAAAGAAAACCACACCCTCGGCTTTTCTTCCTCCAACAAGCCCCAACTTGGAAGTTGAGCAAGCATGTGTGTATCCTTCTTTTTCTTTTCATTTTCCTTCCTTTCCCTTTCAGCCTTAGCCTTCTGCTCAGCTGTCAACCATCCCTTCCTGTGTCATCCCTTCATTTGTGGAGATCTCCTTCTGCCTTGCTTCAGAAGGAAGGGACTTAAACCACAGCACTTTATCTGAGGGAAGCTGAAAGCCAAACCCCATCAAGCATGTAGGCAAACATTTATCTATCCTTCCCTCCCTGTGCAATTTCCACAATGCAGTGGGTGAGTTTCGTTAAGTATTTAGAATGGAATAGAATAACAGAACTGGAAGGGACCTTCGGTCATGCAACCAAGTTTAGCCACTTGGCAACCAGCATGCATTCACAGCATTCTGGTGTGCGAAGAAAAATTCGCTCCAGTTCCAATCTGGGAGAAAGGCGTGGGAAATAAAATGGAAGGTGACTGTAAGGAAAGAATGTTTATTTGGTTTCCACTGATAGCAGCAATGTTTCTGGGATGGCTGACAAAATGGCTGAGTGAGTGGATGGATTGTTATAGGGTGATTGAGATGCTCCAGGGGTTGTGCAATGTAGTGAGCCTTGTTCTTTTTACTATTTCAATGGTAGCAGGTTAATCCTATTCTGCCCTAAAGGTCACATCCCTTCCTTAGAATTTGGGTGGAGAAACGTAGATTTTTAATCCCATCAACTCCAGCCTTCTGTGCATTTTATTTATGAATAGATTGGTCCTCTTTTTCTGAATCGATTCAAAATCTCCATTCCTAAAAGCCAGTCTCTTCTGCTTGAGGCTGTTTTACTATGGCAGGAAGACTGGGGATGCTTTCTGCCTTGAACATGTTTCTCCATTTCTCCTTTGGAGAAATTCTATTCTGCCTCTTTTGATATTATTTTTTTTAAAAAAATATTTTAATCTGTGGAGGGAGGGTGACCAGAGGTTTGGGCAAACGCTTAGCTAGTTTTATGGCCAGTTCAGCAAACCAGCATATTCCATCCCTGGCTGACCCCACCAACCCCTCCCCTCCCTCCCAGGAGTCCTCATGTAGCCTGTTTAGATGCCAGGTAAGTTTAGGGCCCATACGGAATCCGGGAAGGGAAAAAATGCCATTATGCAAGAAGCTAACTAGGCCACACCCACCATGGCCACGCCCATCCAGCAATTGGGCAGAGAACCAGTTGCTAATGATTTTTGAAGCCCATCCCTGGGAGTGATTGAAGGGGCGTGAAGAGACCAACAGAACTTCAAATTGTAAGTATCCCCTGGGAGGTTTGTCATAACTTTAATTGGTTATGAAATGATCAGTTATAATTCAAAAACTTCCAGTTAAATTGACATCCATTTCATTTTGAAATTCTTCCAAGTCAGTTATTTTATGTTTTTGTCACATTCACCACAGTAAAGTTTTTTTTTTTTTTTTTTTAATCAAACAGAAAGATATTGACACCTGGTTTATTTAAAACAGCAGAAGAAGAAGCAAGAGCAACTGGCAGCAATTTGAAAAAGTCAAAAATTCTTGCTGAGGTTTTTCATGTGTTTCTGAGAAATGCCAAACTGCAGGAAAATCTCAGCTGAAAAGGCATGGCTGCAGAAATAGCACATTTGGGAGATTCATTAAAGGGAGAAAGGCATTGTATTTTGTAGGTGGCTTAAGGGTGCATCTAATATATTGGCTGAAGCACCTGATGAAGACCATCAGTTCAACTTCACAAGAGAAGCTGATGAAGTAGACCATGGTCAGATGGTTCCTTCAGTCTTCTGAAGAAGAGATCTGAAAAATATATTTTAAAAAACAAAAAACAGCCATAGCCAAAGATTAGAGTTAGTCCATTTTAGGCAGCAAAATAACAATCAGGAAATGCTTTGGAGCTATCAATCTGGTTTAAACAAATACTGACAACACATAATAGAAAAATTGGAACAGAGGTGTGGGCCATTCTTGTATCAGCCTGTGGAAAGCTCCCAGGCCAGGTTTGAGGGGACCACCATTTCCTGTTGCTTATCCACTATTTGGCAACTGGATATCCAAGATATAAGATCTCTGAATGTTTTATATAGGCACTCAAAACTGGGCCTCTAATAGACACCAAGAAGTCAGGAGCCAGGATATAGTTCAAACGTACAGATAATCCTTGACTTAGGAACATAACTCAGGCCAAAATTTCTCTTGCTAAGTGAGTCATTTGTTAAGTGAGTTTTGTCTCATTTTATGAGACAAAATTTCTTCCAAAATTGTTAAGTTAGTGACACGATTGTTAAATGAATCTGTCTTCCCATTGCCTTTGCTTATCAGAAGATTGCAAATGTGATCTGATGACCCAAGGACACTGCAATCATCACAAGTATGAGCCTGTTACCAAATGTCTGAATTTTTTTCCCAAATTTTTTATTTGTTTTTTTTATATGACACATAAAAATTCAATTTCAATCAAACAGTGTGTTGTCTGGGTATAATTATTTTTAGGAAATTATAATCAAAATGTTTACAATAATATTAATCATAATAATATTAGCTCAATAATAATAATAATAATAATAATAATAATAATAATAATAATAATAAGTAGTAGTAGTAGTAGTAGTAGTAGTAGTAGTAGTAGTAGTAGTGACTCCAAACTAATAATGCATTTGACCTTGCCCTCAGGTTCAGCTTGGTCATCTCCTACATTCCCCAATTTTAAACCTTGTTCAAAGAAGCAGACTGTTGAAAGGGGCCCTGCTCTTCCTCCTCTTCTAGACAGCCTAGATTAGGGACATCATCAGGTTGCAATGTAACAGCTGGGGTCATGCCTAGGGTTAAACAATTGTGTCCCATAGGTTGTACTGCAAAAATATCAAAACTCAGACTACTGACTCATGTTGTGAACTCAATCATCCAAGAAAAGGTTCGGAAGAGAAAGAGTAACCAAGGCCTAACTATGAGAGAATTCACTGCCAAAGACAAAAATAGAGTTTTGCAGCCTAGACCTTTTTGACCCAGTTTCTGTGATTGTGTCTTTCCAGTGGGCCAACAGTAGAGATCTCAGTGAGTGACTGAATGGGTTTAGATATTGTGGGAATGGAAACATTGTCCCTGTGTTCCATCCTCTGTCATGCTATCAAGGCCAGAAATTAAAATCTTTACTAATTGTTTTTAAGGACGTGTTTCTAGCTTAAGTACATCATTGTGTCCAAAAGAAGAAAAGTAGGATCCAATCTGAGTTGGTTACCAGGACTAGAATTTTAGTCTTCTGAGCTTTTGTTTTGTATTCTGTAGCCTGTCCTCAGAGAATTTGGTAGAGATAAATTCCCTGAGGATGGGTTACAGCATGAGTCTAAAAGTTTGGAAGACTATATGTCCAGTTGATCGACCCAGATTGGATTCTGCAACATTATCCTGTATATTTGCCTTCATTCATAACAAAAGTAGGCCTTAAAATACTGTGGTCCTAGATTGTTAAAGGAAGTGATGGGCTACCTGACTTCAGGATCACATACAGAATCATGGATATAGTTCCTAAAAATCTTCCCCAATTAATGGTGGAGACTATCCTGGATGGAGTAAGTCATCTCGGCGAACACATTTAGTTTATTTCCATCGAATTTATTTTTTTCATAATTTTTCACTTGTATACTTCTCTGGGCTTTTTCATTTTTTTGGAACATGCCAATCTTTGCAAATGTCAGCTTTAGCTCTTGAGTCAACAAACTCCTGGTTGAAATCCTAAATGGGACAAAATAGGCCCTTCGGGTGTTGTCCTTCAGTTCCCATCTTCCTTAGCTCTTTCTCATAATGGGATAATGAGCACTGGAGTCCTTCTTTGTTAGGAAGAAGACTTTGAAGAAGATTGAGGTGACTATTCTGGAAATACAATGAGATTTCTATGTTTGTTTCTTCCTGGTTATGTAAATTCCACATTTGTCAATTTATCTTCTTAAAGATGTGGGGGTAATGAAATCACTAAACCTCTAAAGAGATTATCATTCTACCAATGCCTCCAATTTGCCTTACCTGCTTCTTAAAGAAATACAATAGGAGATTAAGAAGATGAGACCATTGATGGTGAAGAAACTCCCACCAACAGCCAACAATCGAACCCATCTGACACCTACATTTGAAAAGAGAGAAAAGAAATGCTGATAGTGTTTTTAACACAAACTTACCACATCCCTTGTTTCTTTTAATCAACAGGCAAGTATACTTATTCAGAATCAGATTAGGCTGGTTATTCTTGGCTTTTCTTCCAAAGAGTGCTTAGTCGTCATTCAAAAAGCAGCTTTGTTAAGCTCTGTGGTTTCTCTTATCATTTTTGATCTCACGGCAATCTATGATCTTCTCCTGCAACTCCTTTCTGAGCCAACACTTCAGTGTAACATGTCTTAAAAAATGTTTTTTCAAGAGGCAACTGGATTTCCTTGATTTTTCCTTGAAGATGTTTTGCTTCTCATCCAAGAAGCTTCTTTGGCTGAAGTGAATGAGAAGTTGGATGAGAAGTGAAACGTCTTCAAAGAAAAATGAAGAAAGCCCAGTTGCCTCTAGAAATAAGCATCTTTGGGACAAGCATGATCTGGATGTCCAAGAATCTCCATAGATATTGTTGGAATGTTAGAGGAAAAAATGAACATGGGAACCTGAAGAAGCAACATTACCTCTCATGTCGACAAGAATTGGATTGCTGATCCTGGAAAGTACCTTTCTTCCATGGAGGTATTGAACATAAGCACATCTGACAATTCCCACATTCTTGTGTTTCACATTAGTTAGATTGTATGTGTAGGTGCTGTTGATGGTAGTCAGGATTGAGACAACCATTTTGTCTGTAACAAAGCGAAACTGCCCAATTTTATTCGCTTCTGGTGGAGGTAAGCATTCTAGGCTGACAGAGTTTCCATGGTCAAAAATAATGTAATTCAGAGATGGAGCTGATGGGGCCGCTGAAAAAGAAAGACATGTGTTCAGACATATGGAATGTCTTCCTTTTGCTCGCTTTTCAGCTTCTCCTCAATGGCAAATAATGAAAACAGACAATAGAATAATAGAGTTGGAAGGGACCTTGGAGTTCTTCTAGTCCAACCCTCAGTTCAAGCAGGAGATCAACTCTCTGGTCCCTTTTTAGAAACCTACAATGATGGAACATTGATAACTTCTGTAGGCAAGCCATTCCACTGATTAATTGTTTTTCCTGCCAAGAAATTTCATTTTAGTTCTAGGTTGCTTCCCTTTTTGGTTAATTTCCAAATATTATTTCTTGTCCTGCGTTCTGGTGCTTTTAAGGCCCTGTCACACTGCCCAACGGATGCAAAACGTCAGTAAAAAGGACACAACAGACGAGAAAAATGTTCCATCTATTGTTATCCGCTCTCAAAAGGGGTAAAAATTTGCATAACCAGAGCGGATAACATGGAAAGGAACAGATGCGGGGAGGATGCAGAGCGGATGGAAAGCGGATGTGGAACGGAAGCCCAGCGGATGAGAGCGGATGTTACATCCGCAAGGCTTCCGGGGTGCCTCAGCAAAGCGGACGCGGAACGGATGAAGCGGATTCACAGCGGATGCGGAACGGATGAAGCGGATGCACAGTGGATGCACAGCGGATGAAGCGGATACAGAGCGGAAGCCTAGCGGATGAACAGCGGAAGCCTAACGGATGCCGAGTGTTAATTGTGCATGAGGGGGGGATGCATTGCGTACGCCCCATGGATATAAAGATAGCAGCTCGGAAGCAGGTCACCATTCGGAGGAAAGACCTGCTGCCGGACGCATTGACTGCCTTGCCTGCCCTGCCTGCATGCCTGCCTGCAAGCCTTGCTGCAAGCCTTCCTGCCAGCCTGCCTCCAAGCCTGCCTTCCAGCCAGCCTCCCTGCCGGCTTTGCTGTCTGCCTGCCTGCCATTCTTGCTGCCAGCCTGCATTCCAGCCTCCCTGCAAGCCAGTCTGCCTGCAAGCCTTGGTGCCTGCCTGCCTGCCAGCCTTGGTGCATGCCTGCCTGCCAGCCTTCCTGCCAGCCTTAGTGCCAGCCTTCCTGCCAGCCTTGGTGCTTGCCAGCCTCCATGCCAGCCTCCATGCCAGCCTCCCTGCCAGCCAGCAACCCCACAACCATGGGGAAGAAGAGAAAGCCTCAGCAACCTGCAGCCATCCCGGGCAAGAGGGACAGGGCCACCCTCCCGCCCCCTGTCCCTGACTCTGCTTCTGCTGGGGCTTCTGCTGGGGCTTCTGCTGCTTCTGCTTCTGGAGGAGCTGATGATGATGCTTCTGGCAGTGGTGCTTCTGCTCGTGCTTACTCTGCTGAGGCTGCTCCTGGCAGTGGTGCTTCTGCTCATGCTTACTCTGCTGAAGCTGCTCCTGGCGGTGGTGCTTCTGCTGGTGGGTACCCTGCTGAAGCTGCTCCTGGTCTTGCTGGTCCTGCTCGTGCTCCTGGTCTTGCTCGTCCTGCTCGTCCTGCTCTGCTCCTGGTCCTGCTCGTGCTCCTGGTCTTGCTGGCACTGCTGCTGCTGTTGCTGATGATGATTATGATCCTGCTGGTGATGATGATGATGATGATGATGATGATCCTGCTGGTGCTGCTAATGCTGGTGGTGTGGAGGAGCAGCCCCTACTACCTGGGAGCCCTTCTGATGAGGGCCCATCTGGTCCTGCCAAAGGGAGGAAGAGGCATATGCAGGGACGGGAGAGGAGGCAATACTCCATTGAGGAGGAACATGAGGATGAGGAGCTGGAGTGGCTGAGAGACAATGACTATCTGTGGCGGAAGGGACACTGTCTCTACAGGGACACCAAGTGGAAGCATGCTGCTTGGAGAGAGAAGGCGGAGAGTCTGGGCTACACTTCAGAGGTGCTCCTCAGTTGGTGGAAGCACATACACACCTGGTACGGGAAGCTGCACCTCAAGAAATCTGGCCAGGCCACGGTTAAGCTGACGGACAGAGAGACCTACGTCATGGCCAAGTGCAGCTTCCTGGAGGGTGAGGTCTGCCACCGAGGAGCACCAGCAGCCCCTCTCACTACCCTCTCTCTCTGGCAGCCTGCAGAGAGCCAGTCCTCTTCTGGATGAGAGTCAGCTCCTGTCTCCAGGCAGGTTTCTGTGGAGCGTGCCATGGCGGAGAATCCCCCAACATCTGTACTAACCATGGTGGAGCACATGGAAGACTCCCTGGTGTGGTGGGAGAAAGGAGACGGCATGTCCACCACAGCCCTACCCGCATTCTCCCCCAGCCACACTGTCCTGTTGGAGATCAGGAACACCATCCGGAGCAGGACAGATCTCCTCTCTAAGCTGGTCCACACCGACTCCTCATCCTCCAACCGCAAGCACTTCCTCACCTATGTGAACCAGACCCTCATGGACATGGCAGAACCCCAGTACCAGATGGTGAAGAACCGGATCACCGAGCTGCTTTGCAACCCTCCAGGCCCAGCTGAACCTGCTCCCACCCATTCCAGGTCTGCTTCTCCAACCCAGGTGATGTCCCTCCCATTCCAAGGCTTTCCACAGCCCCTCACCTACCAGGGCTACGGTTACCAGGAGGTCCAGCAGCACAGGCAGCAGCCCTTCCCAGTCCAGGCACAGAGTCATCGGACGACACCGTTGCCACTGGTTCCACTGATGCCACCGATGCCACCCACGACACTGATGCCACCGACACCAACGATGCGACCCACGACACTGATGCCACCGACGCCAACGATGCCACCCACGACACTGATGCCACCCACACCAGTCCTTGCCCAGCTGCAGACCAGACAGCCCCACTACACTGCTCCTTCCTCCACCCCACAGCCAAGCCCGGCCTCAATACATCTGTTGTCGGTACTGTGGCTGACACCCCATGGCATGGAGGAAGGAGCTCTCAACATCATGGGGCTGAGCCAGCTGTCCGAGAGCTTCCTCAACATACCGTCACCTGTTGTCCGATCGGGGCCAGGCACCCCAGTGAGGCTTCAGACCAGGACTCCAGCACCAGCCACCTCCACAGCACCTGGACCCTTCACCCCTGAGACTGGGCACACCTCAGAGTGACCAAGAAGAGTGCCAGAGACTGTCTGGCTGGCTACCTGTGGACTTTATTTGGACACTTGACTTGGGTCATTTTTCTTTTACAGCTTGTTGTTAATAAAGTCTATCTTTGATTCACACACTTGCTTCATTTCTTTTTTTTTAATAAAGTCTTGGTGGAAACATTTAGAATTGGTTTAAGCCTTTGCATGCTTGTGGGATGGGTTAAGATAGCAGTGGGATGGGCAGGGATACCTGTGGAATGGGTAATAGCTGTGGGATGGGCAGGGATACCTGTCAGATGGGCAGGGATACCTTTGGGATGGGTTAGGATATCTGTGGGATGGGTTAAGATGGCAGTGGGATGGGCAGGGATACCTGTGGAATGAGCAGGGATACCTTTTGGATGGGTAATAGCTGTGGGATAGATAAACCTCCAGTGCAAGCATAGTGGGACTGTATGTTCCACCCTCCCAGGTGGCACACCTATGGCCCTTTATTTTCAATAATAATGTAATAATCATCCACACATGTTAACATAAACACAACTCTTTATTAAACGTCCTGTTCATTGTAGGCCCACCCAACATACATGGCCCAATCTCATCTGTGTGATGAGACAGGCTGAAGGAAGCATCCATTAAGCATCTATCATCCTGTCTTGCCACTCCACCGCTCCAGCTGGGGAGTTGCACCAGTGTTTCAGGAGGGTGCGCTGCTTCTTCCCTTCATGTGAGGCTCTGTTCAGGCCTTGCACATCCTGAGTGTCTATCAGGTTTTGCCCTTGCCTCCATTCCCCAGGCTCCATGTCCCCATTGCCTTGTTGGAGGTCCACGAGCCTGTTCTGCAAGACTGGGTAGCGGGTGCGCATGAGATTGTGCAGGATGCAGCAAGCTTCCACGATCCTCCTCACGGTCTGTGGGCGATGCTGCATGGTGTTTAGAAGTACCTGGAACCTGTTGGCCAGGATGCCAAAGGCGTTCTCCACCACCCATCTTGCCCTGGACAGCCTGTAGTTGAAGATCCTCTCTTCACGGGTGAGGCATCCGGAGATGTAGGACTTCATGAGGTAGGTTCTGAGGGAGAAGGTGTCATCCCCCACGATGAAGTAGGGCACATCTTGCATGTCGTTGGGCAGTGGGTCTGGATCTGGGAAGCCCATGATGAGGTTGCCTTCCAACCCCTCCTTGAGGTCACTTGCGTTGTATACCTGGGCATCTGAAGCTGACCCGTTGCCTGAAGCATCAATGTACATGAATTTGTAGTCAGCATCGACCATGGAGAAGAGGATGATGCTGAAGAAGCTCTTGTAGTTGAAATAAGTGGACCCCGACTTGGCTGGAGCTTTGCAGTCCACGTGCTTCCCATCTATGGCTCCAACGGTATGGGGGAAGTTCCACTTCTGATACTACTGCTCTGCAACTTTCTTCCATCCTTCTTCAGTGGAGGGGCACTGGAGGAGCTCCTCCATGTTCTTCGATGATGGCCTACACCACTTCTCTGACCACAATGCTGATGGTGTTGTGTGGCACCCTCCAGCCATACTGCATGCTCCTGTAGGTGGTCCCTGAGGCCAGGTGGCGCAGAGTGAGTGCCACCTTCAGCCCAGAGTCCAGGCTGGGCCAGAAGTTGGTGTTTGCCTTGGTCAACCTGGGACTCAGCTCCTGCACAACTTTGTCAAACATGGCTGGAGGCATCCTCATGAAGTTTTGGAATACACGAGTGTCTTCGTTCCTGAGCTCCACCATCAGCTTGTTGTACAGTCCATACTCTGCTCTTCTCCCGATCCATCTTCGGTCCCAGACACTTCTTGGCCACCTCTTTTTCTTCCCGTAGTAGAGTTCACAGAGCCTCTAGATGGCTTCGCACTGTTGCAGAACGATGGTGGCTACCAAAAAGACTTTGTTACGATCCATGTTGGACATGACTGGATGCTGTGGAAGAGGAAGAGCCAGATGAAGGCTGCAGATGTCTGCACAGCTGGGCTGCACAGCTGGGTCTGACCCTGCACAGCTGGGTCTTAAAGTGAGATCCAGATGAGTTGCTCCCCCTGTTTATAGGCAGTATAGGTTTTCCACTATGTGTCCCTTTGCATCCTCTAGGCATCCTCTAGACATCCTTCATATCCAAGATAGGTCCCCTCTGCGAACGTTTTTTTCTGTTTTAAATGCTTTCTTTGTGAGCTGCATCCGCTTTCATCCTTTCTCCATCTGTTCCACATCCGCTATATCCGCTAGGCATCTGTTACGCATCCGTGCAACTCGATCCGCTGCAGCGGTAAACGGATGCAGAGAGGAAGTGGAACGGATGTGGAACAGATGCAGAATGGATGCCTAGTGGATGCCTAGCGGATGCAGAATGGACACATTGGATACAGTTTCCACGCAAAAGTTTTGAGCAGCTCAAAACCCTCTGAGCGGATGAAATGTGAATAGACGGATGCTGGACAGATAGAGAGGAAGCAAAATGGAGGCCGTGAGTACAGAATGGAAGCATCGCGTTAACCAATGGATGGTAAGTGTTTTTCTTCCTTTTACATCCTCTTTCCATCCGTTGGTGCAGCGTGACAGGGGCTTTAGAGAACAGTTTGAAATCCTTGTCTTTGTTGCAGAAGTGGTATTAAGCAGATTCTGGCCAGTTCTGGAGAACCGGTAGCGGAAATGTTAAGTAGTTCAGAGAACTGGGAAATGCCACCTCTGACTGGAGATTTTACAGTATCCTTCCCCTGTCATGACCACCAAGCCACAGCCACAGAACCAGTAGCAAAAACGTCTGAATTCCATTACTGCTTTGCAGGGTCCCCTCAAATTTTGGAACACTGCTATATATTTTCCTTTGTGAGAAGAAGGAATGAGACACCCATTTTTAGTTTCAATATCAGACAGAATACCAAATAAAACATCTTATTTGATCTTGCTATATTATTCCTTCAGAAACCCTCTTAGAATTCACTGTCATGGCAGTTCTCGTAAAGAAGTCAGGCTAATCCCCTGTGATCAAATCAACAAGTAATTGTTGTTGTTGTATCTTAAACATCTCAAATCCTTGAAGGGACATTTCTTTTCATAAAGGCAGAGCTTATGACACCAGAGCAAGCATGGCATTGTTACAAAAAACATAGCAGTGGCTTTGTGAGTGAGAACCATGATCAATTATCACTGTCAGCCGCAAAATTTGTTTACTTCTCTCTGATCTTACATTTGCTAATCTACCTGCCTCCTCAAACATGAATTGACATGCACAAACACAAAAGCAGATGTATGAAGCATGCTACGATTAAATAGACTTGATTGTATTCAAATAATATTGCAGCCAGTTGTTGTAGCTAACGCCATGGAAACTCTTTTCAGTAGTTGCCCTCATATGACAGAAGGACAATCCATTGAGATAGCTGTTAGAGAATATCTCCCTCCTTTCTTCCTTCCTTCCTTCCTTCCTTCCTTCCTTCCTTCCTTCCTTCCTTCCTTCCTTCCTT
>BLBF01000070.1:509897-531135 GCA_015471245.1 Laticauda colubrina
GGAAGGAAGGAAGGAAGGAAGGAAGGAAGGAAGGAAGGAAGGAAGGAAGGAAGGAAGGGAAACTGAAATGTTACCTGCAGATGAGGATACTTGGAGCACAATATGAAGCAAAGCTGCAAAAGAATGAGAAATATATAAGAAATGTTTTTGTTAAGGATTACCAGAATTTCACTGACTTACACAGCAGTTCTTTATACATCTATTTAGAAATACATTCTTAATGGTGTAATTGTTTATTTTTTTTAAAAAAAATCATGTTAATGTACTTCAACTAATTAAGAAAACTAAATATACATCCAAGGAATGTATAGATTCACTTCAAGTATAACAATTGTCACCATACATTAAAAAGAGAAGAAAAAGGAGAGGAGGGGAAAAAAACCAGAGGTGGTATTCAGCAGGTCCTGACCAGTTCTGGAGAACCAGTCATGGAAATTTTGAATAGTTCCGAATACCACCTCCGACTGGCCCCGCCTCCATTTATTCTTTGTCTCTCAAGTCCCAGCTGATTAGCTGGGTCTTCTTTTGTTGCCCTGCACAGGAGAAGAGAGCTGGAAAGCAGGTTAGTGGGATGAGGAGGGAATGGGATTTTTCAATAACCTTCCCCTGCCACACCCACCAAGCCATGCCCACCAAGCCACACTACGCCTACCAAGCCATGTCCACAGAAGTGATAGTAAAAAAAAATTAAATCCCACCAATGAAGAAAATTAGATGGTTTGCAGATTATTTTATAAATGGAACAACTTCAAAAATATTTTGGTTGGATTGCTCAAAAGCCCAAAACAAACCCAGTGCTGCTTCTGCTGCTGATGGACAATATATATCAACAGTTCATTGCTGCAAAGCAGTAGCTGAATTCAACATGTCTTCTTCTCTGGGCAATTGCAGGGTTTCTTTGAAGCTGTGCTGTTTATTTAAAGATATGTCATATAGGATAATAACATGTTACATATTCCACATTATCCTGGGTTTCAAAAAGAATAATCTGCTTTCTGCTGTTAGCAAGGTTGTAACATCAACCTTGTTGTAATATTTGAAATTCCATTGTCAATCAATGTTTAAAGAAAATTTACCTATGCAAGCTTCAAAGCTAAATCACAGAGGCCTTTTAAATTTTTTTTGCTCATAAAAAGATATTCAAGATGCATCGTTATATGCAATTTTAAATTTTTGGCAAGTCAAAGTTTTCATTTTCATAAGAATAGTGTGAGAACAGACATTTAAAAACAACAACAATGAAAAAACAGTAAGAGAAATGAAGAGTTTTGAGGAAAAGGTAACTCACTTAGGATGGGGACCAGGCCAAAGACATCCATGTTGAGTGAGATCAATCTTCTTTCAAATTTTGATTTGAAAATTATGGTCTCTCAGGAATTACTGTTCTTAAAAAACCATGCTTAATTATTTTGACTTCCAAAATGAACCTTCTCCTTTGAAGCAGATCATCTAAATGCCTTCTATGGGAAGTCCACAGAGTTATCTAGGAAGCCCACACTTGCATAATCATTCTGTGGAGAAATGCTAGACTTCACAGAAAAACAGTCACAAAACCATAGGAACTTGTTTCAAGAAACAGAAAACTGAAATCAGAGATCTCAGCTGGCATTTTGCATTGCTTATCTCATCGACAATCCATTTTTTGTTCTTATCCTTATTTAATATACTTTCAGTCCTCAACTAACAGGAAGAAGTTGCAGAAGAATTACATATCTGTTCAACATATTAGATGCTGATTTAGAGCACCTCAGAACAACAAATTTTAGACCAAGGTCCACCTGAAAGAACAATGGGATGGGTTGCTGAGATGGGCTGAAAAGTCCTGGACATGATCCACCATGGAGACCCTTTGCTGTAGGAATCATATCCTCAAAGTATTTTCATCAGCTTCTCAATAGACCTATCAGGAAAATTCAACCAAATAGTTGCTGTAAGAATTTCACAAGTCACACTTCAGGAGAAATAGGAAGTGTTGGAAAACTCTTGTGGGACCAACAAAGAAAATGGTATGCATTGACAAGATTATTTTTTGTTGTTGTTGTTTAGGGTCTGTAAGTGTGTTTGAGCCATCATTCCTTTATTCCTGTATATATGATGTACTTTGTATTTATATTCTTTTAAAGCAATCCATTCCTACCACTGATTCTTTGAAGAAAGTTGATGATATATGGTTACTTAAATAAATAATTATGGGGGCTAAGAAGAAGAAAAGACAAAAAGAAAATATGACAAACCATTTCTCCACAACAGGAGAAAAGAAAACAATGCAAAATAATTATGAACCAGTAACCAACACACTTTATATTTAATTCACATATCTAACTCTAACTAAAGGCCCTGTCACACTGCCCAACGGATACAAAACGTTAGTAAAAAGGACACAACGGACGAGCAAAATGTCCCATCTGTTGTTATTTGCTCTCAAAAGGGGTAAAAATTTGCATAACTGGAGCGGATAACACGGAAAGGAACGGACGGGGAGGATGCAGAGCAGATGGAAAGCGGATGCAGAATGGAAGCCCAGCGGATGGAAGCGGATGGGAGCGGATGGCACATCCACTGGGATTCCAGGGGGCCTCAGCAAAGCGGACACAGAACAGATACAGCGGATGCAGAGCGGACGCGGAGTGGATGAAGTGGATGCAAAGCAGATGCACAGCAGATGCACAGTGGAAGCCTAGCGGATGCACAGCAGAAGCCGAACGGATGCCGAACGTTAATTGCGCATGCGGGGGGGATGCATTGCATAAGCCCCATGGATATAAAGGGAAGCAGCTCGCACGTGGCCAGCATTCGGAGGAAAGACCTGCTGCCGGATACATCAAGTCCTTGCCTGCCCTGCCTGCATGCCTGCCTGCAAGCCTTGCTACCAGCCTTCCTGCCAGTCTGCCTCCAAGCCTGCCTCCCAGCCTGCCTCCCAGCCTCCTGGCCAGCCTCCCTGCAAGCCTTGCTCTCTGCCTGCCTGCCAGCCTTGCTGCCAGCCTGCCTTCCAGCCTCCCTGCCAGCCAGTCAGCCTGCCAGCCTTGGTGCCTGCCTGCCTTCCTGCCTTCCTGCCAGACTTCCTGCAAGCCTTGGTGCCTGACTGCCTGCCAGCCTTCGTGCCTGTCTGCCTGCCAGGCTTCCTGCCAGCCTTGGTGCCAGCCTTGGTGCCTGCCAGCCTCCCTGCCAGCCTCCCTGCCAGCCTCCCTGCCAGCCAGCAAACCCACAACCATGGGGAAGAAGCAAAAGCCTCAGCAACCTGCCACCATCACTGGCAAGAGGGACAGGGCCACCCTCCCGCCCCCTGTCCCTGACTCTGCTTCTGCTGGGGATTCTGCTGCTCGGGCTCGCTCTTCTGGTGCTGGAGGTTCTGCTGAAGCTGCTCCTGGTGGTAGTGCTTCTGCTGGTGCTTACTCTGCTGAAGCTGCTCCTGGTGGTGGTGCTTCTGCTGGTGCTTACTCTGCTGAAGCTGCTCCTGGTCCTGCTGGTCCTGCTCATCCTGCTCGGGCGACTGGACTTGCTCGTAGTGCTCGTACTGCTCGTGCTCCTGGTCTTGCTCGTCCTGCTCGTCCTGCTCATGCTCCTGGTCCTGCTCGTGCTCCTGGTCTTGCTGGCGCTGCTGGTGCTCACTCTGCTACTGCTGATCCTGCTGGTGCTGGTGCTGGTGCTGGTGCTGGTGATGGTGCTGGTGATGGTGCTGGTGCTGGTGCTGGTGCTGGTGCTGGTGCTGGTGCTGGTGCTGCTGGTGATGGTGCTGCTGCTGCTGCTGCTGGTGCTGCTGGTGCTGCTGATCCCGCTGGTGCTGCTGCTGCTGCTGATCCCGCTGGTGCTGCTGCTGCTGCTGCTGATAATGATGATGATGATTATAATCCTGCTGGTGATGCTGCTGCTGGTGGTATGGAGGAGCAGCCCCTACTACCTGGGAAAACCTCTGATGAGGGCCCATCTGGTCCTGCCAAAGGGAGGAAGAGGCATATGCGACAATGGGAGAGGAGGCAATACTCCATTCAGGAGGAACACGAGGATGAGGTGCTGGAGTGGCTGAGAGAGAATGACTATCTGTGGCGGAAGGGACACCCGCTGTACAGGGACACCAAACGGAAGCAGGCTGCTTGGAGAGAGAAGGCGGAGAGTATGGGCTACACTTCAGAGGTGCTCCTCGGCTGGTGGAAGCACATGCACACCTGGTATGGGAAGTTGCACCGCAAGAAATCTGGCCAGGCCGCGGTTAAGCTGACAGACAGAGAGACCTACATCATGGTCAGGTGCAGCTTCCTGGAGGGTGAGATCCGCCACCAAGGAGCACCAGGAGCCCCTCTCATGACCCTCTCTCTCCGGCAGCCTGCTGAGAGCCAGTCCCCAGCCAGCCGAGAGTCAGTCCCTGTCTCCAGGCAGGTTTCTGTGGAGCGTGCCATGGCGGAGAACCCGCGGATAGGTGTTGTAACCGTGGTGGAGCGTGTGGAGGACTCCCTGGTGCGGTGGGAGAAAGGAGACGGCGCGTACACCACAGCCGTACCCACATCCACCCCCCCCCCAACTCCACCTCCACAGAAAGGCAGAGAGCCAGACAGCAGGAGGGGCAGAGCCAAACTGTCCTGTTGGAGATCAGGGACACCATCCACACCAGCAAAGATCTCCTTTCTCAGCTGGTCCACACCGACTCCTTATCCTCCAACTGCAAGCCCTTCCTCACCTATGTCAACCAGACCCTCAGGGACATGGCGAAACCCCAGTACCAGGTGGTGAAGGACCGGATCATGGAGCTGATTCACAACCCTCCAGACCCAGAGGAACCTGCTCCCATGCAGTCCAGGTCTGCTCCTCCACCCCAGGTGATGTCCTTCCCATTCCAAGGCTTCCCACAGCCTCTCACCTACCAGGGCTACGGCTACCAGGAGGTCCAGCAGCACAGGCAGCAGCCCTTCCCAGCCCAGGCACAGAGTCATCGGGAGACACCGTTGCCACCGGTTCCACTGATGCCACCGATGCCACCCACGCCAATGATGCCACCGATGACAGCGATTCCACGCATGCCACCGATGCCACCAATGCCAGTCCTCACCCAGCTGCAGACCAGACAGCCCCACTACACTGCTCCTTCCTCCACCCCACAGCCAAGCCCTGCCTCAGTACATCTGTCCTCGATACTGGGGCTGACACCACATGGCATGGAGGAAGGAGCTCTCAAAATCACGAGAGCTTCCTCAACACACCGTCATCTGTTGTCCTCTCGGGGCCAGGCACCCCAGTGGTGCTTCAGACCAGCACTCCAGCACCAGCCACCTCCACAGCACCTGGACCCTTCACCCTTGAGACTAGGCACACCTCCGACTGACCAAGAGGAGTGCCAGAGACTGGCTGGCTGGCTACCTGTGGACTTTATTTGGACACTTGACTTGGGTCATTTTTCTTTTCCAGCATGTTGTTCAATAAAGTCTATCTTTGATTCACACACTTGCTTCATTTCTTTTTTTTTAATAAAGTCTTGGTGGAAACTTTTAGAAATGGTTTAAGCCTTTGCATGCTTGTGGGATGGGTTAAGATAGCAGTGGCGTGGGCAGGGATACCTGTGGAATGAGCAGGGATACCTTTGGGATGGGTAATAGCTATGGGATAGATAAACCTCCAGTGCAAGCATAGTGGGACTGTATGGTCCACCCTCCCAGGTGCCACACCTATGGCTCTTTATTATCAATAATAATGTAATCATCCACACATGTCAACACAAACACAACTCTTTATTAAATGCCCTGATTATTGTAGGGCCACCCAACATACATGGCCCAATCTCATCCGTGTGATGAGACAGGCTGAAGGAAGCAACCATTAAGCATCTATCATCCTGTCTTGCCACTCCACTGCTCCAGCTGGGGAGTTGCACCAGTGTTTCAGGAGGTTGCGCTGCTTCTTCCCTTCATGTGAGGCTCTGTTGGGGCCTTGCACAACCTCAGTGTCTATCAGGTTTTGCCCTTGCCTCCATTCCCCAGGCTCCATGTACCCATTGCCTTGTTGGAGGTTCACGAGCCTGTTCTGCAACACTGGGTAGCGGATGCACATGAGATTGTGCAGGATGCAGCAAGCTTCCATGATCCTCCTCATGGTCTGTGGGCGATGCTGCATGGTGGTGAGAAGTACCTGGAACCTGTTGGCCAGGATGCCAAAGGCGTTCTCCACCACCCACGTTGCCCTGGACAACCTGTAGTTGAAGATCCTCTCTTCACAGGTGAGGAGTATGGGGGTGTAGGGCTTCATGAGGTAGGTTCTGAGGGAGAAGGCGTCATCCCCCATGATGAAGTAGGGCACATCTTGCATGTTGTTGGGCAGGGGGTCTGGATCTGGGAAGCCCACAATGAGGTTGCGTTCCAGCCCCTCCTTGAGGTCACTGGCTTTGTATACCTGGGCATCTGAACATGACCCGTTGCCTGAAGCATCGATGTACATGAACTTGTAGTCAGCATCGACCATGGCAAAGAGGACAATGGTGAAGAAGCCCTTGTAGTTGAAATAAGTGGACCCCGACTTGGGTGGGGCTTTGCAGGCCATGTGCTTCCCATCTATGGCTCCAACGGTGTGGGGAAAGTTCCACTTCTGATACCACTGCTCTGCAACTTTCTTCCAGCCTTCTTCAGTGGAAGGGCACTGGAGGAGCTCCTCTAGGTATTCTTTGATGATGGCCTGCACCACTTCTCTGAGCACAATGCTGATGGTGTTTTTTGGCACCCTCCAGCCATACTGCATGCTCCTGTAGGTGGTCCCTGAGGCCAGGTGGCGCAGAGTGAGTGCCACCTTGAGCCCAGGTTCCAGGCTGGGCCAGAAGGTGGTGCTCTGCTTGGTCAACCTGGGTGTCAGGCACTGCACAACTTCGTCAAACATGGCTGGAGGCATCCTCATGAAGTTCTGGAATACACGAGTGTCTTCGTTCCTGAGCTCCACCATCAGCTTGTTGTACAGTCCGTACTCTGCTCTTCTCCCGATCCATCTTCGGACCCAGACGCTTCTTGGCCACCTCCTTTTCTTCCTGTAGTAGAGTTCACAGAGCCTGTAGATGGCTTCGCACTGTTGCAGAAGGATGGTGCCTGCCAAAAGGAGTGTGTTACAATCCACGGTTGACATGTTTTTTGTTCAATATTCTCTGTTCTTTGCTCAGTATTTTCTATTCTCTTTTCAATGGTGTCTGTTTTTATTTTAAGCTCCTCATCATATCAACCACTTTATGTGTGAAATTCCTGCAGTATTAAAACTTTCATGTGGTGATACACAACTTGTTGAGAATATTGTATCTGATGCAGGAGCCTTACTCCTTCTGCTTCCCCTTTGTGTCATACTGACTTCCTATGTGTTTATTCTTTATTCTGTATCTCACATTAAGTCTACAACTGGACAATGTAAAACTTTCTCCACTTGTGGCTCTCATCTGCTTGTAGTCACCTTGTTTTATGCCCTTTCCTTTTTTTATATATGTCATTCCAAAATCATTCTCAGTTCCTGATCGTAATAAGCACAGTGCAATTTTTTATGTTCTGGTCACCCCTCTGCTTAACCCTTTCATTTATACCCTAAGGAACAAGGACATCCATAGGTCAGTAACTGCAAAGAAAAGACTTTGAGTAAAAAACATGAGCGTTTGTATTTTGCTTTCTCATTCTCTTTCTCATGTCATGTCAGATTGGCTGATCATGAGTATTAATTCAGAATGCCTTCAATGTTGGTTTGTATTTCTGTATGTGAATGACCTCTCAGACTATTATTATCATGATATTTGAGTGCATTGTAAGCACTTTTTTAAAGGACAGATGTGATATGTATGGTGCAATTATATCTGCTTCCTGGGATCCTTACAAAGTCCTTTTAATAGCCTCATGAAAGCTGGAGAAGAATTGACATAATCTCTGTGTGAAATGAAATGAATTGACTGAGAAGGACAGAGTCCACTGCCTATATTTCACAGTCCTATTAGTTGGGAATATTGTTTATAAATCCCTGTTGATCCCAAATGAACAATGAATATTTATTATCACTGGTTCACCATACCATAATTTGTTCTAAAGTTTTGTCCAGTATGAATGATGGTTAACTAGATTGATCTTTCTTCCAGGTATTGTTGTTGAAAATAACAATGCTGTCTGAGGAAAGTTGGGAATTGAAGTCTATAGTTCTTAAAGTTGCTGAGGTTGAGAAACAATCTACCAGGAAATGTGCTTCTACATTATCAAAGATATTTGATTCTGAATACACATATACAAGATTGTATTGTAAAAGCTACAAAAGAGCATATACTACTATCAGATACTAGGCATTCAGGCAAACTTCTCCAATATTTATTTATTTCATTTATTTTTCCTATTTGTAAGCCACTCATGTACTTCAGAGAGGCTGTAATATAATGTGCTGTATTATTGTATTATACTACTAATGTTATATTATGTTTTGTAATGTTATGTTTTGTTATGTCATGTCATGTCATGTCATGCCATGCCATGCCATGTCATGCCATGCCATGCCATGCCATGCCATAAGAATATTCATAATAAGAAGTTACATTTATACAATGGTTGTCCACTTCAATGTCAGCTTGGATCTATTATAAGCAGTGAATCATTGTGCTTTCCAAACAGAATCTCTTTGTTCTGTATGAGTGATCTGGCAAGGAATGTTTTGTCTGCTCCCCCTTGCCCTGAGTATATTAGATAGAATAAGGACTAAAGGCCCTGTCACACTGCCCAACGGATGCAAAACGGACACAACGGATGAGAAAAATGTTCCATCCGTTGTTAGCCGCTCTCAGAAGGGGTGAAAATTTGCATAACCGGAGCGGATAACACGGAAAGGAACAGACGCGGGGAGGATGCAGAGCGGATGGAAAACGGATGGGAGTGGATGGCACATCCGCAAGGCTTCCGGGGGACCTCAGCAAAGCAGATGTGGAATGGATACAGCGGATGCAGAGCGGATGCACAGCAGATGAAGCGGATGCACAGCGGATGCACAGCGGAAGCCTAGTGGATGCCAAGCGTTAATTGCGCATGTGGGGAGGATGCATTGCATCATCCCCGCGGATATAATGGAAGCAGCTCGGAAGCAGGTCACCATTCAGAGGAAAGACCGGCTTCCAGACAAATCGACTGCCTTGCCTGTCGTGCCTGCATGTCTGCCTGCAAGCCTTGCTGCCAGCCTTGCTGCCAGCCTTGCTGTCTGCCTCCCTGCCAGCCTTGCTGTCTGCCTACCTGCCAGTCTTGGTGCCTGTCTGCCTTCCTGCCAGCCTTGGTGCCTGCCTCCCTGCCAGCCTTCCTGCCAGCCTTGGTGCCTGCCTCCCTGCCAGCCTCCCTGCCAGCCTTGGTTCCTGCCAGCATCCCTGCCAGCCAGCAACCCCACAACCATGCGGAAGCACAGCAAGCCTCAGCCATCTGCTGCCAGCCCTTGCAAGAGGGACAGGGCTACCACCCCTCCCCCGGCCCTCACTCTGGTTCTGCTGGGGCTTCTGCAGCATGGGCTCGCTCTTCTGGGGCTGGGGCTTCTGATGGTTCTGCTTCTGGAGGAGCTGATGACAAGCACTCCAGCACCAGCCACCTCCACAGCACCTGCACCCTTCACCCCTGAGACTGTGCGACCAAGAGGAGTGCCAGAGACACATTTTTGTCTCATAGTTTGTTGTTAACAAAGTCTATTTTTGATTCACACACTTGCTTCATTTCTTTTTTTTAATAAAGTCTTGCTGGAAACTTTTAGAAATGGTTTAAGCCTTTGCATGCTTGTGGGATGGGTTAAGATAGCAGTGGGATGGGTTGAGATAGCTGTGGAATGGGCAGGGATACCTTTGGGATGGGTAATAGCTGTGGGATAGATAAACCTCCAGTGCAAGCATAGTGGGACTGTATGGTCCTCCCTCCCAGGTGCCACACCTATGGCCCTTTATAATCAACAACAATGTAATCATTGATCCACACATTTCAACATAAACACAACTCTTTATTAAATGCCCTGTTCATTGTCCGGCCACTCAACATACATGGCACAATCTCATCAGTGTGATGAGACAGGCTCAAGGAAGCATCCATTAAGCATCTATCATCCTGTCTTGCCACTCCACTGCTCCACCTGGGGAGTTGCACCAGTGTTTCAGGAGGTTGCGCTGCTTCTTCGCTTCATGTGCGGCTCTGTTGGGGCCTTGCACATCCTCAATGTCTATCAGGTTTTGCCCTTGCCTCCATTCCCCAGGCTCCATGTCCCCATTGCCTTGTTGGAGGTCCACGAGCCTGTTCTGCAAGACTGGGTAGCGGGTGCGCATGAGATTGTGCAGGATGCAGCAAGCTTCCACGATCCTCCTCACAGTCTCTGGGCGATGCTGCATGGTTGTGAGAAGTACCTGGAACCTGTTTGCCAGGATGCCAAAGGTGTTCTCCACCACCCGCCTTGCCCTGGACAGCCTGAAGTTGAAGATCCTCTCTTCACGGGTGAGGAGTCTGGAGGTGTAGGGCTTCATGAGGTAGGTTGTGAGGGAGAAGGCGTCATCCCCCACGATGAAGTAGGGCACATCTTGTGTGTCGTTGGGCAGGAGTTCTGGATCTGGGAAGCCCACGATGAGGTTGCGTTCCAGCCTACCCTTGAGGTCACTTGCGTTGTATACCTGGGCATCTGAAGCTGACCCGTTGCCTGAAGCATCGATGTACATGAACTTGTAGTCAGCATCGACCATGGCAAAGAGGACGATGCTGAAGAAGCCCTTGTAATTGAAATAAGTGGACCCCGATTTGGCTGGAGCTTTGCAGGCCACGTGCTTGCCATCTATGGCTCCAACGGTGTGGGGGAAGTTCCACTTTTGATACCACTGTTCTGCAACTTTCTTCCAGCCTTCTTCAGTGGAGGGGCACTGAAGGAGCTCCTCCTTGTATTCTTCGATGATGGCCTGCACCACTTCTCTGACCACAATGCTGATGGTGTTGTGTGGCACCCTCCAGCCGTACTGCATGCTGCTGTAGGTGGTCCCTGAGGCCAGGTGGCGCAGAGTGAGTGCCACCTTGATCCCAGGTTCCAGGCTGGGCCGGAGGTTGGTGTTTGCCTTGGTCAACCTGGGTGTCAGGTGCTGTACAACTTCGTCAAACATGGCTGGAGGCATCCTCATGAAGTTTTGGAATGCATGAGTATCTTCGTTCCTGAGCTCCACCATCAGCTAGTTGTACAGTCCGTCCTCTGCTCTTCTGGTGAACCATCTTCGTACCCAGATGCTTCTTGGCCTCCCCTTTTTCTTCCTGTAGTAGAGTTCACAGAGCCTGTAGATGGCTTCGCACTGTTGCAGAAGGATGGTGCCTGCCAAAAGGAGTGTGTTACAATCCACGGTTGACATGTTTTTTGTTCAATATTCTCTGTTTTTTGCTCACTATTTTCTATTCTCTTTTCAATGGTGTCTGTTTTTATTTTAAGCTCTTGGATTCCTTGCATAATCATCTGTAGACTCAATCTTTCTTGATCTTTGTCTTGCTTTAACATTGTCTGAATTTGACGTTGTCCTCCAGATGGTGGGGAGGCCACAGTTGTTTAACCACTGTTAATCTGCTATCAATATCTCCAATTTTCTTGTCTCTTTGTTTATCTTCTTCAATTTTTTGGAATCTTTCATCATACTTCACCATCATTTGTTGAATATTCTCCACTTTTTCATCAGTTTTCCCTGTTTTTTGTTCAATATTCTCTGTTCTTTGCTCAATATTTTCTATGCTCTTTTCAGTGGTGTCTGATTTTATTTTAAGCTCTTGGATTCCTTGCATAATCATCTGTAGAGTCACTCTTTCTTGATCTTTGTCTGGCTTTAACATTGTCTGAATTTGACGTTGTCCTCCAGATGGTGGGGAGGCGGAAATAGAAGTTGAGGAGTCAGAAGCTATAAACTTCCTACTCATTTTAAACAATTCAAGATCTTCAGGTTCTTCTAAACCCTAATCCAATTAAGGAATAGCCAATTATAATCCAAAATGAAAAATAAAAATGGTAGTGAGAAAAACCCAGCAAAGTAAGATGATTAAGCTGGAATACTGTATGTCAGAAAATTACATTGCAGTTCATTTTACAAAAGCCCAAAGCTCTGTAAAGCATAAGGCTTGCTGTGAGGATTATGGACTTAGAATGTAAGATTGTACATATTGTCCTACCCAAAGAGAAGAAGGTTAGGAATATAAGTCACCTAACAGTTGGGTTGGAAATATATAAACCAGGATAGACATTTTTTATACTTTCTCTTTAAGGGAAGGCTAAAATTGTAATTGGGTGTGGTCCCTCAAATGGCCATAAGATGGAGGCAGAAACTTGGTTTCCCAAAGTGTGTTGCCATTCCGGAATTTCTCTATTGACTGTTGCTGATCATTGTTATTCTTGGATTTGATGTGAGTCTCAAAAAGGAACTTTTGACAACTCTTTCCATTTGCTTCATATCCTTTATATGTAGATTTTGGAGATGTTTTCCTCTTTCACATTTAAGATAGAGAACAATGTGCAGTTATATTTGAATTGCTATGTTGCAATAATTTACCCTAACCTGTGCTATATTTGGATAGCATAGAATTGTCTTTTCTTCATGAAAGTCAATTAAACACACACACACACAAACACTAAATAATAGTACAAATTGAATTTTTGACATATTTCAGTATGCAATAGTGAGCTCTGGCTAAATATATAGGTTAAATGTGAATTATAAAATTGTATCTTAATTCATTTTTATTTTTTAAAAATTAAATAAAGCATTAAAAACAATTAACATTTTGTGATCATCATGACAATTCTATTTGTCATACATATCTATCATATATAATATATAATACATATTTACGTACATTTTTACATTTCAAACATTTTTCATATTTCTAGTCTATTATCATAACAACAGTCTGAGTCCTTCCTTTCTGAGTCCTTCCTTTCCCCCCACCATTGATAGAATTTATCCCATATTTTGTAATATTCAGTCTCATCCTTATTTTTTATCTCCAAAGTTAATTTGTCCATTTCAGTGCATACCCTTATCTTTTTAATTATTTTGCTTTCATCAGGTATTTCTTTATCTTTCCACTTTTGAGCATAAGCTAACCTTGCCACTGTGATCACATGTATTATTAGATACATCAACTCTTTATTATATCTCCCTGTAGTGATTACCAGCAAGAAAAAATCCAATTTGTATTCAACCTTAAACTAATCAAACTCTAACCATCTCTGAATCTTAAGGCCCTGTCACATTACCCAATGGAAGCAAAACGGACACAACAGACGAGCAAAATGTTCCATCCGTTGTTATCCACTCTCAAAAGGGGCAAAAATTTGCATAACCGGAGCGGATAACACGGACGGGGGGAGGACGCAGGGCGGATGGAAAGGGGATGCGGAATGGAAGCCTAGTGGATGGAAGCAGATGAGAGCGGATGGCACATCCGCTGGGCTTCCGGGGGGCCTCAGAAAAGCGGACTCGGAATGGAAAGAGCGGATGCAGAGCAGACGCCAAGCGGATGAAGCAGATGCACAGCGGATGCACAGCGGATGCACAGCGGATGCACAGTGGATGAAGCAGATGCAGAGCGGAAGCCTAGCGGATGCAGAGCGGAAGCCTAATGGATGCCTGGCATTAATTGCGCATGCGGGGGGGATGCATTGCGTAAGCCACGCAGATATAAAGGGAAGCAGCTCGCACGTGGCCAGCATTCGGAGGAAAGACCTGCTGCCGGATACATCAAGTCCTTGCCTGCCCTGCCTGCATGCCTGCCTGAAAGCCTTGCTGCCAGGCTTCCTGCCAGCCTTGCTCTCTGCCTGCCTGACAGCCTTGCTGCCATCCAGCCTTCCAGCCTCACTGCCAGCCAGTCTGCCTGCCAGCCTTGGTGCCTGCCTGCCTGCCTTCCTTCCTGCCAGGCTTCCTGCCAGGCTTCCTGCCAGCCTTGGTGACAGGCTTCCTGCCAGCCTTGGTGCCAGCCTTCCTGCCAGCCTTGGTGCCTGCCAGCCTCCCTGCCAGCCTCCCTGCCAGCCAGCAAACCCACAACCATGGGGAAGAAGCGAAAGCCTCAGCAACCTGCCACCATCACTGGCAAGAGGGACAGGGCCACCCTCCCGCCCCCTGTCCCTGACTCTGCTTCTGCTGCAGCTTCTGCTGCTCGAGCTCGCTCTTCTGGTGCTGGAGCTTCTGCTGAAGCTGCTCCTGGTGGTGGTGCTTCTGCTGGTGCTTACTCTGCTGAAGCTGCTCCTGGTCCTGCTGGTCCTTCTGTTCCTACTCGTCCTGCAGTTGCTCCTGGACTTGCCCGTCCTGCTCGTCCTGCTCGTGCTCCTGGTCTTGCTTGTCCTGTTTGTCCTACTCGTGCTCCTGGTCCTGCTCGTGCTCCTGGTCCTGCTTGTGCTGCTGGTGCTGGTGCTGCTGGTGCTGCTGGGGCTCCTGGTGCTTACTCTGCTGCTGCTGATCCTTGTCCTCATGATCCTGCTGCTGCTGCTGTTGCTGTTGCTGCTGCTGCTGCTGATGATGATGATGATCCTGCTGCTGCTGCTGCTGCTGCAGATGATGATGATTATGATCCTGCTGGTGATGATGATGATGATCCTGCTGCTGCTGCTGCTGGTGATGATGATGATGATGATGATGATGATGATGATGATGATCCTGCTGGTGCTCCTGCTGCTGGTGCTTTGGAGGAGCAGCCCCTACCACCTGGGAGCCCCTCTGATGAGGGCCCATCTGGTCCTGCCAAAGGGAGGAAGAGGCGAATGCGGGGACAGGAGAGGAGGCAATACTTCATTGAGGAGGAACACGAGGCTGAGGTGCTGGAGTGGCTGAGAGAGAATGAGTATCTATGGCGGAAGGGACACAGGCTCTAGCGCAACACCAAAAGGAAGCAGGCTGCTTGGAGAGAGAGGGCGGAGAGTATGGGTTACACTTCGGAGGTGCTCCTCAGTTGGTGGAAGCACATGCACACCTGGTACGGGAAGCTGGCCAGGCCACGGTTAAGCTGACGGACAGAGAGACCTACATCATGGCCAGGTTCAGCTTCCTGGAGGGTGAGATCCACCACCGAGGAGCACCAGGAGCCCCTCTCACAACCCTCTCTCTCCAGCAGCCTGCTGAGACCCAGTACTCTTTTGGCTGAGAGTCAGTTCCTGTCTCCAGGCAGGTTTCTGTGGAGTGTGCCACGGTGGAGAACCCGTGGACAGCTGTTGTAACTATGGTGGAGAGTGTGGAGGACTCCCTGGTGGGGTGGGAGAAAGGAGACATCGAGTCCACCACAGTCGTAGCCACATCCACCACCCCCAGCTCCACCTCCAGAGAAAGGCAGAGAGCCAGACAGCAGGAGGGGCAGAGTCACACTGTCCTGCTGGAGATCAGGGACACCATCCGCACCAGCATAGATCTCCTCTCTCAGCTGGTCAGCACCGACTCCTCATTCTCCAACCACCAGCCCTTCTCACCTATGTCAACCAGACCCTCAGGAACATGGAGGAAGCCCAGTACCAGGTGGTGAAGGACCAGATCACCGAGCTGCTTCACAACCCTCCAGATCAAGAGAAACTTGCTACCACCCAGTCCAGGTCTGCTCCTCCACCTCCACCCCAAGTGATGTCCTTCCCATTCCAAGGCTTCCCACAGCCCCTCACCTACCAGGGCTATGGCTACCAGGAGATCCAGCAGCACAGGCATCAGCCATTCCCAGTCCACGCACAGAGTCATCGGGTGACAAAGTTGCCACCGGTTCCACTGATGCCACCGATGCCACCCACGACAATGATGCCACCGATGACAACGATGCCATCCATGCCAGTCCTCACCCAGCTGCAGACCAGACAGCCCCACTACACTACTCCTTCCTCCACCCCACAGCCAAGCCCGGCCTCAGTACATCTGTCATCAGTACTGGGGCTGACACCACATGGCATGGAGGAAGGACCTCTCAGCATCGCGGGTCTGAGCCAGTTGTCTCAGAGCTTCCTCAACACACCGTCCCCTATTGTCCTATCGGGGCCAGGCACCCCAATGATGATACAGACCAGCACTCCAGCACCACCCACCTCCACAGCACCTGGACCCTTCACCCCTGAGACTGGGCGCACCTCCGAGTGACCAATAAGAGTGCCAGACACTGGGTAGCTGGCTACCTGTGGACTTTATTTGGACAGTTGACTTGGGTCATTTTTCTTTTACAGCTTGTTGTTCAGTAAAGTTTATCTTTGATTCACACACTTGCTTCATTTCTTTTTTTTAATAAAGTCTTGGTGGAAACATTTAGAATTGGTTTAAGCCTTTGCATGCTTGTGGGATGGGTTAAGATAGCAGTGGGATGGGCAGGGATACCTGTGGGATGGGTAATAGCTGTGGGATGGGTAAGGATAGCAATGGGATAGATAAGCCTCCAGTGCAAGCATAGTCGGACTGTATGGTCCACCCTCCCTGGTGCCACACCTATGGCCTTTTATTATCAATAATAATGTAATAATCATCCACACATGTCAACACAAACACAACTCTTTATTACACGCCCTGTTCATTGTAGGCCCACCCAACATACATGGCCCAATCTCATCCGTGTGATGAGACAGGCTGAAGGAAGCACCCATTAATCATCTATCATTTTGTTTTGCCACTCCACTGCTCCACCTGGGGAGTTGCACCAGTGTTTCAGGATGTTGCGCTGCTTCTTCCCTTCACGTGAGGCTCTGTTGGGGCCTTGCACATCCTCAGTGTCTATCAGGTTTCGCCCTTGCCTCCATTCCCCAGGATCCATGTCCCCATTGCCTTGCTGGAGGTCCACGAGCCTGTTCTGCAAGACTGGGTAGTGGGTGCGCTTGAGATTGTGCAGGATGCAGCAAGCTTCCACGATCCTCCTCACGGTCTCTGGGCGATGCTGCATGGTGTTTAGAAGTACCTGGAACCTGTTGGCCAGGATGCCAAAGGCGTTCTCCACCACCCGCCTTGCCCTGGACTCCCTGTAGTTGAAGATCCTCTCTTCACAGGTGAGGCATCTGGAAGTGTAGGGCTTCCTGAGGTAGGTTCTGAGGGAGAAGGCATCATCCCCCACGATGAAGTAGGGCACATCTTATGTGTCATTGGGCAGTGGGTCTGGATCTGGAAAGCCCATGATGAGGTTGCCTTCCAGCCCCTCCTTGAGGTGACTGGCGTTGTATACCTGGGCATCTGAACATGAGCCGCTGCCTGAAGCATCGATGTTCATGAATTTGTAGTCAGCATCGACCATGGCAAAGAGGAGGATGCTGAAGAAGCCCTTGTAGTTGAAATAAGTGGACCCCAACTTGGGTGGTGCTTTGCAGGCCACGTGCTTCCCATCTATGGCTCCAACGGTGTGTGGAAAATTCCACCTCTGATATGACTGCTCTGCAACTTTCTTCCATCCTTCATCAGTGCAGGGGCACTGGAGGAGCTCTTGCAGGTATTCTTCGATGATGGCCTGCACCACTTCTCTGACCACAATGCTGATGGTGTTGTGTGGCACCCTCCAGCCGTACTGCATGCTCCTGTAGGTGGTCCCTGAGGCCAGGTGGCGCAGAGTCAGTGCCCCCTTAGCCCAGGGTCCAGGCTGGGGTAGAAGTTGGTGCTCTGCTTGGTCCTGGGTGTCAGCCGCTGCACAACTTCATCAAACATGGTTGGAGGCATCCTCATGAAGTTCTGGAATGCACGAGTGTCTTCATTCCTGAGCTCCACCATCAGCTTGTTGTACAGTCTGTACTCTGCTCTTCTCCCAATCCATCTTCTGACACAGATGCTTCTTGGACACCTCCTTTTCTTCCCATAGTAGAGTTCACAGAGCCTGTAGATGGCTTCGCACTGTTGCAGAAGGATGGTGCCTGCCAAAAGGACTGTGTTACGATCCACGGTTGACATGACTGGATGCTGTGGAAGAGCAAGAGTCAGATGAAGGCTGCAGAGGTCTGCACAGTTGGGCTGCTGGTCTGAAAGTGAGATGCAGATGAATTGCTCCCCCTTTTTATAGGCAGTATAGGTATCCCTTTGCATCCTCTAGGCATCCTCTAGGCATCCTCTAGGCATCCTCTAGACATCCTTAATATCTGAGATAGGTCCCCTCTTTGAACGTTTTTTTGTTTTAAACACTTTGTTTCCTTGCTGCATCCATTCTGCATCCGTTCTGCGTCCGTTCCGCTTCCTCCCTGCGTCCGAGCAGATGCGAGTTGCGCGGATGCGGAATGGATGCCTTGCGGATATAGCGGATGCATAACAGATGCAGAACGGATGCGTAGCGGATGCATAGTGGATGCAGAATGGACGAATTGGATACATTTTCCGCGCAAAAGTTTTGAGCAGCTCAAAACTTTCTGAGCGGATGAAACTTCAATAAACGGATGCTGGATGGATAGAGAGGAAGCAAAACAGAGGCAGTGAGTACATTGCGTTAAACAACAGATGGCAAGCTTTTTTGTCCATTTTACATCCTCTTTGCATCCGTTGGTGCAGTGTGACAGGGGCTTTATGTCAAAATTCCTGGGTTCTCCTACATGAGCACCATGTATGATAGTATCATCCATATTCCTGGGTTTATTTCCAACACACAGGTGATACATTTTGATACATTTTAGCTAATTTTTCTGGTGGGAGGTGCCAGCTATAAAACATTTTGTATAAATTTTCTTTATATGATGTGGCCAATGTTATTTTTTTTATTTCTCTTCCTTAAGGTTTGCTATTTGTTCAAATGAATGCAATATCCAATATATTTAATCCAAGCCAATATCATTTATTTTACTTGTTCCTCCTCTAATTTATGATCCAATAACAGTCTACAAATTTTCGTTCTCAGTTTATCATCTGCTTCCAGTAATATTTCATCTAATCTTGTTTTTTGTCTGCTAATGCCCTGTTCTTTCATATGATTCTTGTACCATGATTGAACATGTAAGTAAACCCATCATTCCAGGTCCCCCCCTTGTTTTTTTTAATTAATGCCATGATTTCAATTCTCCAATCTCATTTGGAATGTTTTTGTATGTAATAATTGTCCTTCAGCCAAGCAGGTTTGGAAATACTGAAGCTTCAAGAGAAGTAACCATATTGGAGTTTAGATAGATAGATAGATAGATAGATAGATAGATAGATAGATAGATACATGGAAGGAGCCCCTATGGGATCACCACTGTCACCTGTCATTGCAAACCTGTTCATGGAAGAATTCGAATCCAGAGCCCTGGCTAATGCCACCCTCAAACCCAAACTATGGCTAAGATACATCGATGACACATTTGTGATTTGGCCCCATGGAAAAGAAAACCTAAACAATTTCCTAACACACCTAAACAGCACACACCCTAAAATCAAATTCACCATTGAAACGGAAATAAACAAACAACTACCATTCTTAGATGTACTAATCTAAAAAAGAACAGATGGCACACTGGGACACACCATATATCAGAAGAAAACACACACCAACCGCTACCTCAACGCCCAATCCCACCACCACCGAGCACAGATAAATTCTGTGGCGAAAACACTAATTATCAGAACCAAACGCCTGGCAGATAAGACACATATAAAGAATGAACTATGCACCCTGACTGAAGTATTGACAGCCAATGGCTTCCACAAAAACAAAATCACCAACCTGATCCACAAAAACACACCAAGACATAACAGAGACCTAGAAGACCAACAGACCTATGGAACAGTTGTCTTGCCCTACATAAGAGGTACTACAGATAAAATCAGTACGATACTACACAGGCATCACATCAAGATTGCCTTCAAAACAGACAAAAAAATAGGAGCCATCCTTAGAAACCCCAAAGACAAAATTGACCTGGAAAACCAAGGCATATACGAAGTTCCCTGTACATCATGCCCGGCCACATACATTGGACAGACCAATAGAAGAATAAGTACCCACCTAGATGAACACAAAAATGCTGTAAAAAAGCTGGAACACACCTCCTCACTAGTCCAACACATGAAAACCACAGGTCAAAACATCAACTTCAGTGGCACTAAAACCCTAGCCACTATAGAAAACCCCAGCCGCAGAATCATCAGAGAAGCCATTGAGATTGAAAAAAGACCTGAAAGCATGAATAGAAGAGATGATACCAGCAGACTGTCAATCATTTGGAAGCCTGCACTCTCAAATAGAAAGATCTCCGCACCACAAAACAGACAAACACCTGAGCACAAACAGACTCCCTCTGATGCCTCCAACTCAAACACCCCCCCACCAGGCACCCAGGTGAAACCTAGCTTTCTAATAGATAGCAGCCATCCTTTCACACGAAGCCAAGCTGCACTGAAAGCCTCCAACACAGGAACAGAGTGTTGCCAGCCAATCAAAGCCACAAAACAGACAGAAGAAACCAGAAACACCAATCAATCAAACTCCAAGTCCAGTGAACACAGACCTAGACTCCTAGCCAATCAGAATAGACCAACCTCGAATTTGAAACCAGAAGCTGTGAGACCCACATCCATACAGAAGCCTGATGATGGCAGATGAGATTCTGCTGTAACGTTGCTACAACTTTTACAGCACTACAATGACATGGGATAATACCTGAGGGAAGCTGAACAGCACACATGTAAGTACCCGCGAAAGCTTAAAAAAACATATATATGTATATATGTATATGCTGTTCAGCTTCCTTCGGGTATTATCCCACGTTACTGTAGTGCTTTTAAAGTTGTAGCAACGTTTCAGCAGAATCTCATCTGCCATCATCAGGCTTCCATATTGAGTTTGTATGTGGGTCAGGGTCTCCCAGCCATTGGTTTTAAATTTGAGGCTAGCCTATTGTTGTGCCAGGATTTTTCTTTTTACATCCTGATTGGTTGGGAGTCTTGGTCTGTGTTTATTGTTCTTGGAGTTTGTTTGATTGGTGTTTCTGGTTTCTTCTGTCTGTTTTGTGGCTTTGATTGGCTGGCAACACTCTGTTCCTGTATTGCAGGCTTTCAATGCAGCTTGGCTTCGCGTGAAAGGACGGCTATCATCTATTAGGAAGCTAGGTTTCTTCTGGGTGCCTGGTTGGGGTGTGTTTGAGCTGGAGGTATCAGAGGGAATCTGTTTGTGCCCAGGTGTTTGTCTGGCTTATGGTGTGGAGATCTTTCTATTTTAGAGTGTAGGCTTCCAAACGATTGACAGTCTGGTGGAATCATCATATATTGGCTGGCAACACTCTGTTCTTGTGTTGGAGGCTTTCAGTGCAGCTTGGTTCCGTGTGAAGGGACGGCTGCTCTTCATTAGCAAGCTGCTATTCATTAGCAAGCTGGGTTTCACCTGGGTGCCTGGTGGGGGGG
>BLBF01000070.1:546135-648910 GCA_015471245.1 Laticauda colubrina
TCTGTGTGCCTATCTGACTAACGCTGCACATTCTGTTTAGCTTGTCTCCCTAACCCTGGTTGGGGAACCCAGGCTTAACACACACCATGGATATCCCACAACCTGTTAGATGTAAAGATCCTCTTCGAACATGATGGACAGACATCATCTTGAGGACTATCTGTAATTGAAATGGAATGGAGTGCAATGGAGGGTAGAGAATGAATAGTAAAATAGTTAAGTGAAGTGTAATGTGAGAACAGAATAGAAAAAAATACCAATGCCTATATTTTGCTGTAAGTTTTTAATGATTTTATTTGTGTCTTGTGTCTCAAGGATTCCTCCTCTGGAGGCTCTGCATGTTTTGACGATGTTCACAAATATGACTGTCTCACTATCATTATGGAATTAACCAATCTGTCTCTTCCAAATCCTGTGGAACTCCATGGAAAAAGGAGAAACTGACCCTGAAGGATGTTATTTATTGTTCCCATTTCAACCCACTGCTGGGAGCTCTAAAACTCATTGAGTGGATTTGATAGTATGTTCCGCTCTCTAGTTTTGCCTGAAAAACATCTCAAAAAGACAGGTCAGTCTGATCTACTTCAAATATCTTGTTACAGACAGAGACATTTTTATATAGAAAGAAAACACTCATGGAAGATGTTATTATTCATGGAAGTACTGTTGATAGTATTGCCTCAAGTAATGTGTAAGCATCATAGAATTCAATGTGAGCCTCTACCTATTCATCACACATATCATCAACTTGAAGAGATTAATATTGCTGGCATAATTTCTGTATTTTTTACATTTTCTAAACCCATTGATCTCAGTTAACGTCCTTCTCAAGGATTTCATGATGGACTTATGTAAGTACATCAGCAGTTCATTGAATTGTCAAGTTCTCGATGTGCAAACCACCTTCTCCATTTCCTGCATCAGATGAGAAGAGCACATCTTTCTCCTTCTATCCTGTTCACTGTTTACAGAGGCATAATTGAGAGTGTTTTAACAAACTGCATTTCTGTTTCATTTGGTGGCAGCAAGGCCTCAGATAGAAAATCTGTACAGAAAGTGGTAAAAGCTAGGTCACACTGGCCAACGGATGCAAAACGTATGCAAAAAGACACAGCAGATGAGCAAAATTTCGAGGGTGACTCCATCCATTGTTATCCACTCTCAAAAGTGCTGCAAGTTTGCATAAACAGAATGGACAACAACAGAAAGGAATGGACGGGGGTAATACGTAGGGAGGATGGTAAGCGGATCTTCGTAGGAAACCTAGCGGATGACAGCAGATGGAAGCAGATGACACATCTGCAGGGCTTCTGGGAAAGAATAGCAAAGCAGAAAGAGCAGATGCATAGTGGATGACGTGGATGCATCATGGACACCTATAGGAAGCAAAGCGGATGCATAGCAGATGTATATCGGATGCAAAGCATTCACTGCATATGCGGGGAGGATGAATTGCATCAGCTCCGTGGATATAAAAGGATGCAGCTTGCAAGCAGTCACCATTCAGAGGAAAGACCTGCTGCCAGAGACATCTTGAAAGAACACCATGATTCGTCAGTCAGAAAAGAAGAGGAAGCCTATGCCTACTCCTGCCAGCCCTGGCAAGAAGGACAGAACCACAATCCCACCCCCTTGGTGCTGAATCTGAAGCTGCTGGTGCTTCTGCTGCTGGTGGTGGTGGCGGTTCTTCCCCTGATGCTGCTGCTGGTGGTGCTTCTCCTGCTGCTGCTGGTGGTGGTGCTTCTGCTGCTGGTGCTGGTGCTGGTGCTGGTGCTGGTGCTGCTGCTGCTGCTGCTGCTGCTGCTGCTCCTGTGGTGGACCAGCCCCAAGACCCCCAAAGCCCTGCTGCTGAAGGCCCTGAAACCCCTGCAAGAGGGAGGAAGAGGCAAGGGAAGGAGAAGGGAGAGAGGAAACAGGACTCCATCTCCAAGGACCATGAGGAGGAGGTGCTGGAATGGCTGAGGGAGAATGAATACTTGTGGAGAAAGGGCCACAGACTGTATCACGACACCAAGATAAAGCAGGCAGCATGGAGAGACAAGGCAGAGATCCTGGGCTACATTTCAGACCTGCACCTTGGATGGTGGAAGCACATGCACACCTGGTATGGCAAGCTTCACCTGAAGAAATCTGGCCAGGCCGCTATCAAGCTCACTGACAGGGAGATGTACATCATGGCCAAGTGCAGCTTCCTGGAGGGTGAGATCCACTACCAAGGAGCAGCCCCTCTGTCAACCCTATCCCTCAGACAGCCTACAGACAGCCAGTCCTCTTCCAGCCAGGAGACAGCTACTGTGTCCAGGCAGGTGTCTTTGGAGGGCCCCACGGCAGAGACCCCCCCCCCCGACAGCTGCACTCCCCATGCCGGAGGACATGGAGGACCCCCTGTCTCAAATGGAGCAAGAAGAAGAAGCAGCCAGAGACCAACCCACACCCACACCCAGCTCCACCTCCACAGAAAGCAGGCAGAGAGGAAGACTGGACGGCCAGAGCCACACTGTCCTGCTGGAGATCAGGGACACAATCAAAACCAGCACAGATCTTCTCAGCAAGCTGGTCCACAACGATATACCATCATCGAACCGCAAGCCCTTCATCACCTACGTGAGCCAGACCCTCATGGACCTGCCCGAGGCCCAGTACCAGGTGATGAGGGAGAAGATCACAGCACTGCTGCACCACCCTCCAGGGCCAGCTGAACCTGCTCTGACCCACTCCAGGACTGCTCCTCCACCCTAGGTGATGTCACAGCCCTTCCATGGCTTTCAACAGTAAATCACCTACCAAGGCTACGAGTACCATGACTTCCTACAGCAGAGGCAGCCCTTCCCAGTCCAGGCCCAGGTACATCGCATGCTACAGACGCCTCACCTCACCCAGCTGCAGACCAGACAGCCCCAATACACTCCTCCTTCCTCCACCTCACAGCCAAGCCCATCAACAGAAAATCTGTCATCAGTATTGTGCCTGATATCCCAGGTCCTTGATGAAGGGCCTCTCAACCTCAAAGGTTGAGAGCTTCCTGAACACACCAATGGTGCCTCGGACCAGCACTCCTGCCACCTCCACAGTCCCTGGCCCCTTTACATCTGAGACCATGGACATGCCTCAGAGTGACTGAGAATAGTGCTAGAGATTGAGTTGTTACCTGTTCACTTTATCTTTGCTTAAGACACTTTACTTGGTTCATTTTGCTTTTTTAATAAAGTCATAAAGTTTACTTAAGACAGTTATAAATAAAGGTTACCTTTGCTTCATACACTTGGTTCATTTTTTTTACTTAACAAAGTGTTGGTGAAAACTTTAAAAAATGGTTAAGCCTTTGCATGCTTGTGGGATAGGTAAAGCCCCTGTCACACTGCACCAATGGATGCAAAGAGGATGTAAAACGGACAAAAAAGTTTGCCATCCATTGGTTAACACGATGTACTCACTGCCTATGTTTTGCTTCCTCTCTATCCGTCCAGCATCCATCTATTGATGTTTCATCTGCTCAGAAAGTTTTGAGCTGCCCAAAACTTTGCATGGAAAATGTATCCAATTCGTCCATTATGCATCCGCTACGCATCCGCTACGCATCCGTTCTACATCCATTACACATCCACTATATCCGCTAGAGATCCGTTCCGCATCCACGCAACTCGCATCCGCTCGGATGCAGGGAGGAAGTGGAACGGACGCAGAACGGATGCAGAATGGATGCCAAGTGGAAAAAAAGTGTTTAAAACGGAAAAAACGTTCGCAGAGGGGACTTATCTCGGATATTAAGGATGTCTACAGGATGCCTAGAGGATACCTAGAGGATGCCTAGAGGATGCCTAGAGGATGCAAAGGGACACCAATACTGCCTATAAAAAGGGGGAGCAACTTGTCTGCATCTCACTTTCAGACCAGCAGCCCAGCTGTGCAGACCTCTGCAGCCTTAATCTGACACTTCTTCTTCCAAAGCATCTAGTCATGTCTACAGGCTCTGTGAACTCTACTACAGGAAGAAAAGGAAGCAGCCAAGAAGCGTCTGTGTCCGAAGATGGATCGGGAGAAGAGCAGAGTACGGACTGTACAACAAGCTGATGGTGGAGCTCAGGAACAAAGACACTCGGGCATTCCAAAACTTCATGAGGATGCCTCCAGCCATGTTTGATGAAGTTGTACAGCAACTAACACCCAGGTTGACCAAGGCAAACACCAACTTCCGGCCCAGCCTGGAACCTGGGCTGAAGGGGGCACTCACTCTGCGCCACCTGGCCTCAGGGACCACCTACAGGAGCATGCAGTACGGCTGGAGGGTGTCACACAACACCATCAGCATTGTGGTCAGAGAAGTGGTGCAGGCCATCATCAAAGAATACCTGCAGGAGCTCCCCCAGTGCCCCTCCACTGATGAAGGATGGAAGAAACTTGCAGAGCAGTGGTATCAGAGGTGGAACTTCCCACACACCGTTGGAGCCATAGATGGCAAGCACGTGGCCTGCAAAGCACCACCCAAGTCGGAGTCCACTTATTTCAACTACAAGGGCTTCTTCAGCATCCTCCTCTTTGCTATGGTCGATGCTGACTATAAGTTCATGTACATCGATGCTTCAGGCAGTGGCTCATGTTTAGATGCCCAGGTATACAACACCAGTGACCTCAAGGAGGGGCTTGTTGGCAACCTCATCATGGGCTTTCCAGATACAGACCCCCTGCCCAATGACACGCAAGATGTGCCCTACTTCATTGTGGGGTATGACGCCTTCTCCCTCAGAACCTACCTCAGGAAGCCCTACACTTCAAGACACCTCACCCGTGAAGAGAGGATCTTCAACTACAGGCTGTCCAGGGCAAGGTGGATGGTGGAGAACGCCTTTGGCATCCTGGCCAACAGGTTCCAGGTACTTCTCACAACCATGCAGCATCGCCCAGAGACCGTGAGGAGGATCATGGAAGCTTGCTGCATCCTGCACAATCTCATGAGCACCCGCTACCCAGTTTTGCAGAACAGGCTCGTGGACCTCCAGCAAGGCAATGGGGACATGGAGCCTGGGGAATGGAGGCAAGGGAAAAACCTGATGGACACTCAGGATGTGCAAGACCCCAACAGAGCCTCACATGAAAGGAAGAAGCAGCGCAACCTCCTGAGACACTGGTGCAACTCCCCAGCTGGAGCAGTGGAGAGGCAAGACAGGATGATAGATGATTAATGAGTGCTTCCTTCAGCCTGTCTCATCACACTGATGAAATTGGGCCATGTATGTTGGGTGGGCCTACAATGAACAGGGCGTTTAATAAAGAGTTGTGTTTGTGTTGACATGTGTGGATGATTATTACATTATTATTGATAATAAAGGGCCATAGGTGTGGCACCAGGGAGGGTGGAGCATACAGTCCCACTATGCTTGCACTGAAGGCTTATCTATCCAACTGCTATGCTTACCCATCCCACAGCTATTACCCATCCCAAAGGTATCCCTGCCCATCCCACAGCTATTACTCATCCCAAAGGTATCCCTGCCCATCCCACAGCTATCACCCATCCCACAGGTATCCCTGCCCATCCCACTGCTATCTTAACCCATCCCACAAGCATGCAAAGGCTTAAACCATTTCTAAAAGTTTCCACCAAGACTTTATTAAAAAAAAGAAATGAAGCAAGTGTGTGAATCAAAGATAAATTTTATTGAACAACAAGCTGTAAAAGAAAAATGACCCAAGTCAAGTTTCCAAATAAAGTCCACAGGTAGCCAGCTACCCAGTGTCTAGTACTCTTATTGGTCACTCGGAGGGGTGCCCAGTCTCAGGGGTGAAGGGTCTAGGTGCTGTGGAGGTGGGTGGTGCTGGAGTGCTGGTCTTTATCATCATTGGGGTGCCTGGCCCCGATAGGACAACAGGGGACAGTGTGTTGAGGAAGCTCTCAGACAGCTGCCTCAGACCCAGATGCTGAGAGGTCCTTCCTCCATGCCATGGGGTGTCAGCCCCAGTACTGATGACAGATGTACTGAGGCCGGGCTTTGCTGTGGGGTGGAGGAAGGAGTAATGTAGTGAGGCTTTCTGGTCTGAAGCTGGGTGAGGACTGGTGTGGGTGGCATCAGTGGTGTGGGTGGCATCGCTGTTGTCAGTGGCATCATTGGCGTGGGTGGCATTGGTGGCATCAGTGGAACCGGTGGCAATGGTGTCACCTGATGACTCTGTGCCTGGGCTGGGAAGGGCTGCTGCCTGTGCTGCTGGACCTCCTGGTAGCCATAGCCCTGGTAGGTGAGGGGCTGTGGGAAGCCTTGGAATGGGAGGGACATCACCTGGGGTGGAGGTGGAGGAGCAGACCTGGACTGGGTGGGAGTAGGATCTGGATCTGGAGGGTTGTGAAGCAACCCTGGATCTGGAGGGTTGTGAAGCAGCTCCGTGATCCAGTCCTTCACCACCTGGTACTGGGGTTCCTCCATGTTCTTGAGGGTCTGGTTGACATAGCTGAGGAAGGGTTGCAGTTGGAGAATGAGGAGTTGGTGCTGACCAGGTGAGAGAGGAGATCTATACTGGTGCGGATGGTGTCCCTGATCTCCAGCAGGACAGTGTGGCTCTGCCCCTCCTGCTGTCTGGCTCTCTGCCTTTCTATGGAGGTGGAGTTGTGGGGGGGTGGATATGGGTACAGCTGTGGTGTACGCGCCGTCTCCTTTCTCCCACCGCACCAGGGAGTCCTCCACGCGCTCCACCATGGTAACAACACCTGTCCGCGGGTTCTCCGCCATCGCACACTCCACAGAAACCTGCCTGGAGACAGGGACTGACTCTCGGCCGGAAGAGGACTGAGTCTCAGCAGGCTGCCGGAGAGAGAGGGTTGTGAGAGGGGCTCCTGGTGCTCCTCAGTGGTGGATCTCACCTTCCAGGAAGCTGCACCTTGCCATGACATAGGTCTCTCTGTCCGTCAGGTTTACTGTGACCTGGCCAGATTTCTTGAGGTGCAGCTTCCCGTACCAGGTGTGCATATGTTCCCACCAGCCGAGGAGCACCTCCGAAGTGTAACCCATACTCTCCACCCTGTCTCTCCAAGCAGCCTGCTTCCTTTTAATGTCCCTGTACAGCCGGTGTCACTTCCACCACAGATAGTCATTCTCTCTCAGCCACTGCAGCACTTCATCCTCGTGTTCCTCCTCAATGAAGTATTGCCTCCTCTCCCTTCCCCGCATACTCCTCTTCCTCCCTTTGGCAGGACCAGATGGGCCCTCATCAGAGGGGCTCCCAGGTGGTAGGGGCTGCTCCTCCACACCACCAGCAGCAGCACCACCAGCAGGATCATCATCATCATTATCATCATCATCATCATCACCAGCAGGATCGTAATCATCATCATCATCATCATCATCAGCAGCAGCAGCAGCAGCAGGATCATCATCATCATCATCATCATCATCAGCAGCAGCAGCAGCAGGATCATGAAGACCAGGATCAGCAGCAGCTGAGTAAGCCCCAGGAGCCCCAGCAACACCAGCAGCACCAGCACCAGGAGCACAAGCAGGACCAGGACCATGAGTAGGACGAACAGGATGAGCAAGTCCAGGAGCATTAGCAGTACGAGCAGTACGAGGAAGTCCAGGAGCACGAGCAGGACGAGCAATTCCAGGAGCATGAGCAGGATGAGCAGGACCAGCAGCAGTTTCAGCAGAGTACGCAGCAGAAGCACCACTGCCCGGAGCAGCTTCAGCAGAAGCTCCATCACCAGAAGAGTGAGCCCGAGCAGCAGAAGCCCCAGAAGAAGCAGAGTCAGGGACAGGGGGCTGGAGGGTGGACCTGTCCCTCTTGCCAGGGATGGCGTGAGGTTGCTGAGACGTTCACTTCTTCCCCATGGTTGTGGGGTTGCTGGCTGGCAGGGAGGCTGGCAGGAAGCCTGGCAGGAAGCCTGGCAGGAAGCCTGGCAGGAAGCCTGGCAGAAAGGCATTCAGGCAGGCAGCAAGGCTGGCAAGCAAGCAGGCAGACTGGCTGGCAGGCAGACTGGCTGGCAGGGAGGCTGGCCAGGAGGCTTGGAGGCGGCTGGTAGGAAGGCTGGCCGCAAGGCTTGCAGGCAGGCATGCAGGCAGTGCAGGCAAGGACTCGATGTATCCTACAGCAGGTCTTTCCTCCGAATGCTGGCCACATGTGAGCTGCTTCCCTTTATATCCGGGGGGCTTGCACAATGTATCCCCCCCGCATGCACAATTAATGCCAGGCATCCGCTAGGCTTCCGCTGTGCATCCGCTAGGCTTCCGCTGTGCATCCGCTTCATCCGCTGTGCATCCACTGCACATCCACTGTATTCGTTCCACGTCCACTTTGCTGAGGCTCCCCGGAAGCCCTGCAGATGTGCCATCCGCTCCCATCCCCTTCCATCCACTAGGCTTACGTTCCGCATCCGCTTTCCATCCACCCTGCATCCTCCCCGCGTCCGTGTTATCCACTCCGGTTATGCAAATTTTTGCCCCTTTTGAGAGCGGATAACAATGGATGGAACATTTTGCTCATCCATTGTGTCCGTTTTGCATCCGTTGGGCAGTGTGACAGGGCCTTAAGGATAGTTGTGGGATGGGTAAGGGTAGTTGTGGGATGGGTAGGGATAGTTGTGGGATAGGTAAGGATAGTTGTGGGATAGGTGAATGATAGTTCTGGAATGGGTAAGGATAGTTGTGGGATTGATAAACCTCCAGTGAAAGCATAGTGGGACTGAATGGACCAACCTTCCAGCTGCCACACATATGGCCCTTTTTTATCAATAACAATTTATTCATTGATCAACACATTTCAAAATAAACAAAGCTCTTTATTAATGCGCTATTCATTGTAGGGCCACTCAACATACATGGCACAATCTCATCAGTGTTATGAGACAGGCTGAAGGAAGCAACCATTAAGCATCTACCATCCTGTCTTGCCACTCCACTCCTCCTGCTGGGGAGTTGCACCAGTGTTTCAGGAGGTTGCACTGCTTCTTCCCTTCACGTGAAGCTCTGTTGGGGCCTTGTACATCCACAGTGTCTATCAGGTTTAGTCCTTGCCTCCATTCACCAGGCTCCATGTCCCCATTCCTGTGTTGATGGTTCACAAGCCTGTTCTGAAACACTGGGTAGCGGGTGCGCATGATATTATGTAGGATGCAGCAAGCTTCCATGATGCTCCTCACAGTCTGTGGGTAATGCTGCATGGTGGTGAGAAGTATCTGAAACCTGTTGGCCAGGATGCCAAAGGCATTCTCCACCACCCGCCTTGCCCTGGACAAGAGATCCTCTCTTCATGGGTGAGGTATCTGGAACTGTAGGGCTTCATGAGGTAGGTTCTGAGGGAGAAGGCGTCATCACCCATGACGAAATAGGGCACATCTTATGTGTCATTGGGTAGGGGGTCTGGATCTGGAAAACCCATGATGAGGTTGCGTTCCACCCCATCCTTGAGGTCACTTGCATTGTATACCTGGCTTTCTGAAGCTAACCCGTTTCCTGAAGCATTGATGTCGATTAACTTGTAGTCAGCATCAACCATGGCAAAGAGGATGATACTGAAGAAGCCCTTGTAGTTGTGATAAGAGGACCCTGTGTTGGCTGGACCTTTGCAGGCCACGTGCTTCCCATCTATAGCTCCAATGGTGTGGGGAAAGTTCCCTCTCTGATACCACTGTTCTGCAACTTTCCTCCAGCCTTCTTCAGTGGTGGGGCACTGGAGAAGCTCCTTCACATATTCTCAATGATGGTCTGTACCACTTCTCTGACCACTTTTGCTGATGGTGTTGTGTGGCACCCTCCAAGCATACTGCATGTTTCTTTATGTGGTTCCAGAGGCCAGGTAGCACAGAGTCAGTGCCATCTTCGTTCCAGGGTCCAGGCTGGGACAGAAGTTGGTGCTCGGCTTGGTCAACCTGGGTCTCAGATGCTCAACAAGTTCGTCAAACATGGGTGGTGGCATCCTCATGAAGTGATGGAATACACGAGTGTCTTCAATCCTTAGCTCCACCATCAGCTTGTCACAGAGTCCATACTCCACTCTTCTCCCGATCCATCATCAGACCCACACAGCTCTTGGATGTCTCCTTCTTCTTCTTGCATAGAAAAGGTGAAACAGTCTGAACAGGGCTTGGTTCTGGTGTTGAATGATCGCAGCTACCATAAGGAGTGTGTGATGATCCATGGTGGAGATCAATGGATGATGTGGAAGACCAAGACCAAGGTTGAAGAGGTCTTTACATCACGGCTGCTGGACTGATAGTGAGATCCAGTTGATTTCCTCCCCCTTTTTATAGGAAATGTCGGTTTTCTTTTAGGTGTCCTTCCACATGCTCTAGGCATACTCCAGACATCCTAAATATCAGAGATACTTCCCATATACAAATGTTTTGTCCATTTTAATGCTTTATATATGAGATGCATCCACTTACATCCTTTCTATTTCCATGCTACTAACGCTGTGTGGACATTCCGTGTACCTTTTGCTTCCTCCCTCTTTCTGTTTTCAGCTCGAGTGGACGTGAGTTGCGAGAATGCCCAGAGGATGCCAAGAGGATACAGTGGACATGTAACGGATGACAACGGACATCCGTTGTTGCCCGTATGTGTCATGGATGTAGATCTTACGCGGCGGAAAGTTCATCTGCTCAAAAAGTTTTGTGCAGCTCAAAACTTTTTTAGCGGATGAAATAGCAGTAGACTGATGGATAGAGCGTATGAAACACCTATGCAGTGAGTACACAACGGATGCATCACGTTTTCCAATGGATGGCAAGCTTTTTTGTCTGTTTTAAATCCTCTGCATCCATTGGTGCAGTGGGACAAGGGCTTAAGGAAAGCCGAGAAGATTATAGGAAGTTTCCTGTTATTAAGGATAGTGCTTATAAGAACTATGTACTTAAAGGCTGTGTCACACTGGCCAATGGATGCAAAATGGACACAACGGAAGAGAAAAATGTTACATCCGTTGTATCCGCGCTCAAAAGGGTTGAAAATTTGCATAATTGGAGCAGACAACATGGACACAGAGAGGACGCAGGGCGGATGCAAAGCGGATGTGGAACGGAAGCCAGGCAGATAGCGCGTCCGCAGGGTTTCCGGGGGGCCTCAGCGAAGCGGACACGGAACAGAAAAAGCGGATGCAGAACAGATGCACAGCAGATGAAGCGGATGCAGAGTGGAAGCCTAGCGGATGCACAGCAGAAGCCTAACGGATGCACAACGTTAATTGCGCAAGGGGGGGGGATGCATTGCGCAAGCCCCCCGGATATAAAGGGAAGCAGCTTGCACGTCTAGCATTCCGAGGAAAGACCTGCTGCTGGACACTTCGAGTTCCTTGCCTGCATGTCTGCCTGCAAGCCTTGCTGCCAGTCTGCCTCAAAGCCTGCATCCCAGCCTGCCTCCCAGCCTCCTGGGCAGCCTGCCTTCCAGCCACCCTGCCAGCCTTGCTGGCAGCCTGCCTTCCAGCCTCCCTGGCAGCCAGTCTGTCTGCCAGCCTTGGTGCCTGCCTTCCTGCCAGCCTTCCTGCCAGGCTTCCTAACAGGCTTCCTAACAGGCTTCCTGCCAGCCTTCCTGCCAGCCTTGGTGCCTTCAAGCCTTCCTGACAGCCTCCCTGCCAGCCAGCAACCCCACAACCATGGGGAAGAAGCGAAAGTCTCAGCAACCTGCCACCATCCCTGGCAAGAGGGACAGGGCCACCCTCCCGCCCCATGTCCCTGACTCATCTTCTGCTGGGGCTTCTGCTGCTTGGGCTCGCTCTTCTGTTGCTGGAGCTTCTGCTGTAGCTGCTCCTGGCAGTGGTGCTTCTGCTGCGTACTCTGCTGAAGCTGCTCCTGGTCCTGCTGGTCCTGCTCGTTCTGCTCATGCTCCTGGTCTTGCTGACCCTGCTGCTGGTGCTTACTCTGCTGCTGCTCATCCTGGTCTTGCTGCTGCTGCTGCTGCTGCTGCTGCTTATGATCCTGCTGGTGATTATGCTGCTGCTGCTGCTGCTGCTGTTGCTGCTGATTATGATTATGATCCTGCTGGTGAGGATGCTTCTGCTGCTGCAGATGATGATGCTGATGCTGTTGGTGTGGAGGAGCAGCCCATACAACCTCAAAGTCCCTCTGATGAGGGCCCATAAGGCCCTGCCAGAGGGAGGAAGAGGCAGACACGTGATAGGGAGAGGAGGCAATACTTCATTGAGGAGGAACACGAGGATGAGGTGGTGGAGTGGCTGAGAGAGAACGAATATCTGTGGAGGAAGGGACACCAGCTGTACAAGGACACCAAGCAGAAGCAGACTGCTTGGAGAGAGAGGGCGGAGAGTCTGGGTACACATCGGATGTGCTCCTCAGCTGGTGGAAGCACATGCACACCTGGTACGGGAAGCTGCACTGCAAAAAATCTGGCCAGACCACTGTGAAGCTGACAGACAGAGAGACCTATGTCATGGCCAAGTGCAGCTTCCTGGAGGGTGAGGTCCGCCACCAAGGAGCACCAGGAACCCCTCTCACAACCCTCTCTCTCTGGCAACCTGCTGGGAGCCAGTCCTCTGGTGGCAGAGAGTCAGTCCCTGTCTCCATGCAGGTTTCTGTGGAGTGTGCCATGGTGGAGAATCCCCGGGCAGGTGTTGAAAGCCTGGTGGAGAGTGATGAGGACTCCCTGGTGTGGTGGGAGAAAGGAGACATCGAGTCCACCGCTGCCGAAGCTGCATCCACCCACACCTCCGCCACCGCAGTAAGGCAGAGAGCTGGACCGCAGGAGGGGCAGAGCCACAAGGTCCTGGTGGAGATCAGGGACACCATCCGCACCAGCATAGGTCTCCTCTCTCAGCTGGTCCTCATCGAATCCTCCTCCTCCAACCGCAAGCTCTTCCTCAATTATGTGAACCAGACCCTCAAGGAGATGCCGGATCCCCAGTACCAGGTGGTTAAGGAGAGGATCACCACGCTTCTTAACAACCCTCCAGACCCAGAGGCACCTGCTCCCAACCAGTCCAGGTCTGCTCCTCCACCCCAGATGATGTCCCTCCCATACCAAGGCTTCCCACACCCACTCTCCTACCAGGGCTACAGCTACCCCGAGGTCCAGCAGCACAGACAGCAGCCCTTATATATGCAGGCACAGAGTCATCGGGTGACACCGCTGCCACTGGTTCCAATGATGCCACCGATGCCAACCTTGACAGTCCTCACCCCGCTGCAGAGCAGGCAGCCCCACTACACTACTCCTTCCTCCACCCCATAGCAAAGCCCGGCCTCAGTACATCTGTCCTCAGTAGTAGGGCTGACACCCCATGGCATGGAGGAAGGACCTCTCAGCATCGCGGGGCTGAGCCAGCTGTCCGACACCTTCCTCAACACTCCATCCCCTGTTGTCCTCTCGGGGCTAGGCACTCCAATAACACCTCAGACCAGCACTGCAGCAGCACCCACCTCCACAGCACCTGCTCCCTAAAATCTTCGTCTGAGCACACACCTCCGAGTGACCAAGGAGAGTGCCAGAGACTGGCTGCCTGGATATTTGTGGACTTTATTTGGACACTTGACTTGGGTCATGTTTATTTTACAGCTTGTTGTTCAATAAAGTTTATCTTTATTTCACACACTTGCTTCATTAATTTTTTTCTATAAAGTCCGGGTGAAAACTTTTAGAAATGGTTTAGCCTTTGCATGCTTGTGGGATGGGTTAAGATAGCTGTGGGATGGGAAGGAATACCTGTGGGATGGGTTAAGATAGCTATGGGATGGGTTAAGATAGCTGTGGGATGGGTTAAGATAGCTGTGGGATGGGAAGGGATACCTGTGAATTGGGAAGGGATACCTGTGGGATGGGTTAAGATAGCTGTGGAATGGGAAGGGATACCTGTGGGATGGGAAGGGATAGCTGTGGGATGGGTTAAGATAGCTGTGGGATGGGTTAAGATAGCTGTGGGATGGGAAGGGATATCTGTCGGATGGGAAGGGATACCTGTGGGATGGGTTAAGATAGCTGTGGGATGGGTTAAGATAGCTGTGGGATGGGAAGGGATACCTGTGAGATGGGTTAAGATAGCTGTGGGATGGGAAGGGATACCTGTGGAATGAGCAGGGATACCTTTGGGATAGGTAATAGCTGTGGGATAGATAAACCTCCAGTGCAAGCATAGTGGGACTGTATGGTCCACCCTCCCAGGTGCCACCCCTACGGCCCTTTATTATCAATAATAATGTAATAATTATCCACACATGTCAACATAAACACAACTCTTTATTAAACGCCCTGTTCATTGTAGGCCAACCAAACATATATGGCCCAATCTCATCCGTGTGATGAGACAGTCTAAAGGAAGCATCCATTAAGCATCTATCATCCTGTCTTGCCACTCCACCGGTCCAGCTGGAGAGTTGCACCAGTGTTTCAGGAGGTTGCGCTGCTTCTTCGCCTCACATGAGGCTCTGTTGGGCCCTTGCTCATCCTCAGTGTCGATCAGGTTTCGCCCTTGCCTCCATTCCCCAGGCTCCATGTCCCCATTGCCTTGCTGGAGGTCCATGAGCCTGTTCTGCAAGACTGGGTAGCGGGTGTACATGAGATTGTGCAGGATGCAGCAAGCTTCCACGATTGTCCTCATGGTCTCTGGGCGATGCTGCATGTTGGTGAGAAGTACCTGGAACCTGTTGGCCAGGATGCCAAAGGCGTTCTCCACCACCCGCCTTGCCCTCGACAGCCTGTAGTTGAAGATCCTCTCTTCTCGGGTGAGACATCTGGAGGTGTAGGGCTTCATTAGGTAGGTTGTGAGGGAGAAGGCGTCATCCCCCACGATGAAGTAGGGCATATCTTGCGTGTCGTTGGGCAGCAGGTCTGGATCTGGGAAGCCCACCATGAGGTTGCTTTCCAGTCCCTCCTTGAGGTGACTGTCGTTGTATACCTGGGCATCTGAAGATGAGCCGTTGCCTGAAATATCGATGTACATGAATTTGTAGTCAGCATCAACCATGGCGAAGAGGATGATGCTGAAGAAGCCCTTGTAGTTGTAATAAGTGGACCCTAAGTTGGCTGGAGCTTTGCAGGCCACGTGCTTGCCATCGATGGCTCCAACAGTGTTGGGGAAGTTCCACTTCTGATACCACTGCTCTGCAACTTTCTTTCAACCTTCTTCAGTGGAGGGGCACTGTAGGAGCTCCTCCAGGTATTCTTCAATGATGGCCTGCACCACTTCTCTGACCACAATGCTGATGGTGTTGTGTGACACCCTCCAGCCGTACTGCATGCTCCTGTAGGTGGTCCCTGAGGCCAGGTGGCGCAGAGTGAGTGCCACCTTGAGCCCAGGGTCCAGGCTGGGCCGGAAGTTGGTGCTCTGCTTGGTCAACCTGGGTGTCAGCCGCTCCAAAACTTCGTCAAACATGGCTGGAGGCATCCTCATGAAGTTCTGGAATGCACGAGGGTCTTCGTTCCTCAGCTCCACCATCAGCTTGTTGTACAGTCCATACTCTGCTCTTCTCCTGATCCATCTTTGGACCCGGACACTTCTTGGCCGCCTCCTTTTCTTCCCATAGAACGTTTGAAAGAGCCTGTAGATGGCTTTGGACTGTTGCAGAACGATGGTGGCTACCAAAAGGACTGTGTTACGATCCATGGTGGACATGACTGGATGCTGTGGAAGAGCAAGAGTCAGATGAAGGCTGCAGAGGTCTCCACAGCAGGGCTGCTGGACTGAAAGTGAGATCCAGGTGAGTTGCTCCCCCTTTTTATAGGCAATATAGGTTTTCCACTATGTGTCCTTTTGCATCCTCTAGACATCCTCTAGACATCCTTAATATCCGAGATAGGTCCCCTCTGTGAAAGTTTTTTCCATTTTAAATGCTTTGTTTGCGAGCTGCATCCGCTTTCATCCTTTCTCTGTCCATATAATGCTGTCCGTTCCGCGTCCGTTTCGCTTCCTCCCTGTGTCCGTTTTCCGCTGGAGCGGATTTGAGTTTTGCAGATGCGCAGCGGATGCCTAGCGTATGTAGCAGACGCGTAACAGATGACGACGGATGCAGAACGGATGTTCCCCGTATGCGTAGCGGATGCAGAACAGACGCTTTGAATACATTTTCCACTCAAAAAGTTTTGAGCAGCTCAAAACTTTTTGAGCGGATGGAACCTCAGTCGACGGATGCTGGACAGATAGAGAGGAAGAAAAATGGATGCAGTGAGTAAATAATGGATGCATCGCATTAACCAACGGTTGGCAAATGTTTCTCTCTGTTTTACATCCTCTTTCCATCTGTTGGTGCAGTGTGACATGGGCTTTAATAAGAACGGCCTATCTAGCAGTTCAAAAACATGCAAATGTGAGTAGATAAATAGGTACCACTTTAGAGGGAAGGTAACAGTGTTCAATGTGTCTTGGCATATAATCATGCCAGTTAAATGACCACAGAAGTGTCTTTGGACAATGCTGATTCCCTTGCTAAGAAACAGAGTTTGGCAGTGCTCCCTAGTTTCAGACTCAATTAGATAGTGGGAACCTTTATCTGTGCCTTCATAGTGACAGAATTCTGCAAGACTAAATATGTTTAACTCTCTCTCATATTCTCTTTGTTTGATGTGGATTCATGTGAAATGATTTCTGAATTTATAATTCTTGGTCCAGCTCTTCCTGTTTAACTATTGCTTTGATAATGACTCTCCCTCCGGTCCTTTAAGATCATTCCAGAGGTGGTATTCAGCATGTTTTGACCAGTTCTGGAGAACTGGTAATGGAAATTTTGAGTAGTTCAAAGAACTGGCAAATACCACCTCTGACTGGCCCCATTCCCATTTATTCTCTGCCTCCCGAGTCCAACTGATCGGCTGGGGGTTTTTTGGTTGCCCTGCACAGGAGAACGGAGCTGGAAAACAGGTTAGTGGGGTACGGAGGGAATGGGACTTTGCAGTAACTTCCCCCCAGGAGTGGGGAGGTAATGGGATTTTGCAGTATCCTTCCCCTGGAGTAGAGTGGGAATGGGGATTTTATAGTATTCTTCCCCTGCCACACCTGCAAAGCCATGCTCACAGAATCGGTAGTAAAAATAATTGAATCCCACTACTGGATCATTCCCATGATCATTTTAGCTGGGGCAAGGAAGGAAGCTGATTTCCTTAATTTCTTGCCAACTGGTCAGGATTTGGGATATCAGATATTGTAGTTCCTTATGGGACTTATGATTCTGATTCCATTTAGATCAACATAACTTGATGTGCCTTATGATCATTTTCTCTCTCTTTTGAATATAAGATTATGGATTTAAATATATAAGACAATAACAGGATAGAAAATTATGTAACTGAAAAAGTACATCTTACTTTGTGTATGTGTGATGTGTATATATACATATATACATAAACATAGACCTTTTCAGTTACATTTTCTTTTATCTTGTTATTGTTTTGTTTTTGTTTGTTGGATTGTAACTGCAATAATTCAAAGCAAACTTTAGCATGGTTAAAGCAAGTAGATGGCTCTTTAGAAGTAAGAATAGCATTAATTTTTTGTTGCCTTACGCATCCTTGGATTTCTTATATGTTTACCAGAAGTCACCTAGTTTAAGTAGCTTTCATAATTAAATTACAAGGTGTATTTTACTTCAATAATCTGATATTTACCTCTACTGCTATTTTTGAGTAACTGTTATATTATTTGTTTGGTACTGGTCTATAGCTAAAAAAAGTTTTATCATCAATAATGATAATCAAAATAGTTGTTATAATAATCAAACTTATATAATCCTAATATTAATATACAAGTTTTTTAAAAAATAGTTGTTCAATATTTCTATGTTTTAATTTAATATCAATAATATTATAAGCATACATGGTAATACCATGTTTTAACATGTGATCTTTCCTATCAACTTATTACTTATATACTGCTGTATAAAAATTATATCTGCTAATATTCCTCCTATTTCTTATTTCTGCCTCTATTCTAGCTTCTAATCAGGTCACCATTGCTAATCCTAGTATTAATACACATGTTTATACTAAGACATAGTCCTTCATTATTTGGTTGCTCAAAGTCATAATATGCAATTCAAGAGCCAGTCTTTCTATTATTTAAACATATGTAATAAACTCCAGTCTTTCAAACTCCAATCTTTCAACTATATGTCAGCCTTCAAGATTTTCTTCCTTTGTTTTGCATCTTTCGGCTGTCATAAGTAACGGGGGGAGGAGGGGGGAATGGTTTTGGGAAGTGAGCTGAAGATGTTATGAACCAGAGCTGTATAAACTGGGGAGGGGGTACATTCTTGCTTAAGGCCCAGTCCCACTGGCTGATGGACACAAAACGTATGCATAAAGGACACAGCGGACAAGCAAAATTTCAGGGGTGGCTCCATCTGTTTTCATCTGCTCCAAAAATTGGCAAAAAATTGCATAAACAGAATGGAAAAGAACGGACATGGGTAGTATGTAGCGGGGATATTAAAGAGATGTTCATCGGAAGCCTAGAGGATGAAAGCGGATGGAAGCGGATGACGCCTTCCGAAGGGGTTCTGGTGGGAGAATTTTGAAGCGGACGCATAGCAGAAGGGCGGGTGCATAGCGGATGAAGCGGATGCATCACGGACGCCTATAGGAAACAAAGCGGATGCTGCACGGATGTATATCGGATGCAAAGCATTCACAGCGCATGTGGGGAGTATGAATTGCATCTGCTCCGCGGATATAAAAGGATGCAGCACGCACGCAGAATAGTGTATTCTGACTCAGAATAGTCTCACAGACTGAGTTGTTTATTGTTTAATAAAGTTTATCTTTGCTTAAGACACTTAATAAATTTTACTTGGTTCATTTTGTTTACTTAAAAAGTGTTGGTAAAAACTTTGAAAAAATGGTTAAGCCTTTGCATGCTTGTGGGATAGATAAGGATAGTTGTGGGATAGATAAACCTCCAGTGCAAGCATAGTGGGACTGTATGGCCCATCATCCCAGCTGCCACACATATGAACCTTTTTTATCAATAACAATTTATTCATTGATCAACACATTTTAAAATACACAAAGCTCTTTATTAATGCCCTATTCATTGTAGGACCACTCAACATACATGGCACAATCTCATCAGTGTTATGCGACAGCCTCAAGGAAGCATCCATTAATCATCTATCATCCTGTCTTGCCACTCCACTGTTCCAGCTGGGGAGTTGCACCAGTGTCTCATTCGGTTGTGCTGTTTCTTCTCTTCATGTGAAGCTCTGTTGGGGCCTGGTACATCCTCAGTGTCTATCAGGTTACGTCCTTGCCTCCATTCACCAGGCTCCATGTCCCCATTCCCTTGTTGACAGTCGACAAGTCTGTTCTGCAACACTGGGTAACGGGTGCGCATGAGATTGTGCAGGATGCAGCAAGCTTCCACGATGCTCCTCACAGTCTCTGGGTCATGCTGCATAGTGGTGAGAAGTACCTGGAACCTGTTGGCCAGGATGCCAAAGGTGTTCTCCACCACCCGTCTTGCCCTGGACAGCATGTAGTTGAAGATCCTCTCTTCACGGGTGAGGTATCTTGAAGTGTACGGCTTCATGAGGTAGGTTCTGAGGGTGAACGCGTCATCATCAATGATGAAGTAGGGCACATCTTGTGTGTCATTGGGTAGAGGGTCTGGACTTGGAAAACCCATGATGAGGTTGCATTCCAGCCCATCCTTGAGGTCACTTGCATTGTATACCTGGCCATCTGAAGCTGACCCATTGCCTGAAGCATCGATGTACATGAACTTGTAGTTAGTATCAACCATGGCAAACAGGATGATACTGAAGAAGCTCTTGTAGTTGTAATAAGTGGACCCTGACTTGGCTGGAGCTTTGCAGGCCACGTGCTTCCCATCTATGGCTCCAATGGTGTGGGGAAAGTTCCACCTCTGATACCACTCTTCTGCAAGTTTTCTCCAGCCTTTTTCAGTGGTGGGGCACCTGAGGAGCTCCTCCACGTATTCTTCAATGATGGCCGGTACCACTTCTCTGACGACTTTGATGATGCTATTGTGTGGCACCCTCCAGCCATACTGCATGTTTCTGTATGTGGTTCCAGAGGCCAGGTGCCGCAGAGTCAGTGCCACCTTCAGTCCAGGGTCCAGATTGGGATGGAAGTTGGTGCTAGGCTTGGTCAACCTGGGTCTCAGATGCTGTACAAGTTCATCAAACATGGCTGGTGGCATCCTCATGAAGTGATTGAATGCACGAGGGTCTTCATTCCTCAGCTCCACCATCAACTGGTCATACAGTCCAAACTCCTTTCTTCTCATGATCCATCCTTGGACCCACACAGCTCTTGGACATCTCCTTCCTCTCCTGTGTAAAACTTGATACAGTCTGAACAGGTTTTGGTTCTGGTGATGAATGAGCACAGCTATCATATGGACTGTTTCATCATCCATGGTGGAGAATAATTGATGATGTTGAAGACAAGGTTGACAAGGGTGATGAGGTCTGTACACCACAGCTGCTGGACTCATACTGAGATCCAGATGATTTTCTCCCCCTTTTTATAGGAAATATCAGTTGTCCGTTTGGTATCCTTTTACATAATCTAAACATACTCCAGAAATCCTAAATATACGAGATACATCCCAGATACAAACGTTTTGTCTGTTTTTTACACTTTATATACGAGATGCATACGCTTACATTCTTTCTATTTCTGTGCTATAACGCTGTGTAGACGTTCCATGTATCTTTTGTTTCCTCCCTCTTTCCATTTTCAGCTGCAGCGGATGTGAGTTGAGGGGATGGCCAGAGGATGCAGAGAGGATACAGCGGACATTTAACGGATGATAATGGACATAGAATGTTTGTTGCCTGTATATGTCATGGATGTACATCATATGCGGTGGAAAGTTCATCCATTCAAAATTTTTTGTGCAGCTCAAAACTTTTTGCACGGATGAAATTGCAGTGGATGGATGTTCGATGGATAGAGCATATGGAACACGTATGCAGTGAGTACACAACAGATGCATAGCGTTTTCCAATGGATGGCAAGTTTTCCAATGGATGGCAAAAAAAAATTTATGTTTTACATCCTCTTTGCATCTGTAAGTGCAGTGGTACCGGGCCTCTAGGTTTCTATTCTATGCTATACACAGCTGCAATTCTTTATCAAACTATGTCAAGGTCAATGGACAGAAGCCTCATCACCACCTGGAGATGCCCACATGATGATACACAAAACTTTTAATTGGAGGAACCACTATTGGGGGTGTGAACATTTTCATGACTTTGTATATGTGATTTACGTGCCCATTTTCTCAGATTCAGAATTCTTTTGTTGCTACCACTTGATTTCCAGTCAAAGATATCTTTTCTCTGATTAAAAGAGTCTAAATATTTCTTTCTTGGATTTTGAATGGAGCACCAGCTGACATTATTCTGAATCTCTACATTACCAGCCCACCAAGAGAATTAATAAATTTTCTTCCGAGGGGGTCTGAACACAATATCAAATCCAGCCAGCGACCAAGAAGACCTGGGAGCAACTGGAGGACAAGATTCTCTGCTGCTAGAGGAAGCAGTGAAAGGCGATTTATTAGCAGAACTAAATCTTGGGGAAAAACCAGCTGTAAAACCCAAATGGTCCCTGGGAGTCAGTTGGAAGGATCCTGAGGAAAAGCCTCCTCCAGGAGTGACCACTACCCGTCGGCTTGGAAGAGAGGAGCCATGGCAGGAGAAGGAAAGAAAGAATTTTTTACTAATCCAAGCCATGCATCTTCTAAATGAAGCTATCAGAGAACCTCAAACTGAACAAAGGTATGAGGGAGAGGAGAGGGAAGCAGCTCCAGCCAGAAGAATCAGAACAGATGCCCCCATAAATCAACCCAGGCTAGTGCAACAGGCAGCAGCAGCCCAGGGGCCTCCAGAAGGATAACTGCCAGAAGACATAGAATTCCAAAGGTGCGTCCATTGGAAGTAAAATATTGGGGGGGGGGGATCCCAAGGAGTATTCTTCCTGGCACAAATCTGGAGCCATATGGAGAAATATGGAGAGGATTTTTCCTCAGAAGCAGCCAAAGTTAGATGTGTTACCAGGGTTCTGGAGGGAACAGCTACAAAGTGGATGGTGACTTTGCATAATGATAATGCCCCTCAGCTGTTAAATTATGATCTGTTCATGACTGCGCTGTGGGCCAGGTTTGAAAACCTACTTGCAGGACATAAGGCCAGAATTAGGATGAAGACCATAAATCAGGGGTGGAGATCAGTGGTCGACTACACTCAGGAATTTAGAGAGCTGGTGTGTCATATTCAAGGCTGGTCCCAGGGAGTCCTGACAGAAGCTTTTGAAGATGGGTTAAATGAAGATGTATATCAAAGTTGTATTGCCAGAAGAGACACCAATGAGCTGCAGCTGTGGTACATGCTGGCAGCGGAGGTGGAAATTGATCTGAACTGAAACAGACACCGGGTTTTTTGGTTGGAACAAGTCCTCCCCCGCCAGCCCTCGAGAAGCCTTAAAACCTCAAAAGAAGGAATGACTGCAAAACCCAAGACCACTGCTTGCTTCCGATGTGGGAAGGAAGGTCACTGGGCTGCAGATTGCCATGCCAAGTTAGAATCAAAGGGAGCAACAGGAGGAGGAAAACCTGAAAAAAACCCAGCGAAGCATCGTGAAACAGCACTTAAAGTGGAGGAGGTTGTAGGGATTGCCCCTCCAAAAGGAGAGGAGCTGAGAACTCCAACCTCTTCTGAAGACAGTGAATCTGAATCAGAAGATGATTCACTGGTAAGCCCAAACAAAGGAACGGCCCCTAATACTGGGGTTGCCCTGGCTCCGGAAATGGAACCCCCATGTTGATTTGAGGAGAGGGTTATTGCACATACGTACTGACCAGCGCCCAGAAGGGAAGGGTCAATCTCAACTGAAACTCAAGAGTCCCACTGAACTGGCCTCCACTGGCACCGAGAACCTGAAGGGGAAGAAGAAAATTCCGGAGGAATATTGGGACTTAAAAGAAGTATTCAGTGAAAAGGCCTTGGATGAGCTTCCACCCTATTGTTCAACAGATTGTAGTATTGAAACATTTCTCAGAAAGGAATGAACCTGAAATATAATTTGTCATTTTTGTAAGTGGTTCTCCAATCAGCAAAGTTGCCAATTGGGGGCCCCTGATCTAGTCTTAGCTGGGAAAAACAATCTAATGTCACTTGCAAGAGTAGCTCAGTGCGGAGAAAAGTTGTGCATCTCCCCATATTGCTTTCTTCTTGACCAGCCTCATTGCTTCCTTCTCATTTGTAAAGTGCACTAAATTTAAAGGTGCTACTTGCGGCAAAGAGATATGGAGAGATAAGTAACTTTTCTCCATACCAAGAGGGCTGCTCGCTCGCTCTCTCTCTCTCTCTCTCTCTCTCTCTCTCTCTCTCTCTCTCTCTCTCTCTCTCTCTCTCTCTCTCTCTCTCTCTCTCTCTTGTCTTCACTCTTGGCATGGAAAGCAGTCAGTGGGAGCAGCAGTTGAGGTGGTTGATCACCTGTCCTGGGGCTCAAGCTCATCATACTTGGAGGGGGTGGAGATGCAGTAGCAGCAAGGTGGTAATGGCAATTCCAGCAGAATTGGGGCTTCCACCCCCACCCCCATGCCATCTATGTGGCCACATACATGGTGCATCAGGGCTTTCAGGCTCTGCTCCCCACAGCCACTGTTGGCTATCCCAGACTCAATCAAGGGGCGCCTTGCGGATATGAGCCTCTCCATATGTTCTTTCCTGCTGCTGTTTTTGGGACAGCAAAAGTTTTCCAAAACAGTGGAAATCTTCTGAATTCCCCCCCCCCCCATCAGAAACGGCTCCCAGGTAAACAGAGAAAAGCAGGATTTAACCTAGCTTGCTTCTCTGATTGCCTGGGAGCTGTTTCTAATGGGAGGGGGGATTTGGAAGCTTTCCGCTATACTGGGAAACTCTTGTCTCCTATCAACAGCAGCAGGAAGGAACACAGGGAGGCTCATGGAGGCTTGAGCCAGGTTAGTGGCTGCTTCCATTCTATCACCTCCTGCTGTTTTTGGGAGAGCAAAAGTTTCCCAAAATAGCAGAAAGCTTTCTAATCCCCCCACAATTGGAAACAGCTCCTGGGCAAGCAGAGAGAAGCAGGATTAACCTAGCTTGCTTCTCTGCTTGCCCAGAAGCCATTTCTAATGGGAGGGGGGACTTGGAAGCTTTCTGCTGTTCAGTAGCAAGTGAGAGAAGCAGCTGCAGACCTGGCTGGATCTGATACAAGGCTCTCCATGTGTTCCTTGGGGGAAGACAAGTGGTGGGGGAAAAGCGATCATTGGTGGCAGAAGCAAAAGGAAGTGGGGGGAAGGCAACCAGGGCTTGCAAAGCCTCACTCACCAGGGAGATCAGTAAATGCAGGTCCACAGCAGAAGGCAGGCAGCAATGGCTAGCCTGGCAGGCATGCAAGAACAATTGCAGGCAGCAGTGTTGCACATGCATGCAATGTTGCACATGTGCAATAAGGACTGATGGGCAGCAGCGGAAAAGTGGGTGGAGAGGGGCAGAGCCAACAAGAGGCCCGATTTACTGGTTCTCCGAACTACTGGGAATGGTAACAACTGGTTCTATAGAACTGGACTGAGCCAGTAGAATCGCAACCCTGACTCCCATCCATTTTTGGCTTGTTTTTCAGCCTGTTTTGGGGTCATTTTCAGGCCATTTTCAAACCATAGAGGGGCATTTTAGGTCATGAAAACAGACAAATACACACTGGTTTGAAAGAAGGGTCAAAGAAACCAGCAACATTAAACAAGCAGCTCTCTAGCAACAGAGGATGAGGAATATAACACCACTATCTCCTTTTTATAACACAGTTCTTTCAGCAATTCTAAAAAGATTCCACACCCATTTGCCCTATTAAAGTTGACCCTGAGGACACAAAAAACCTCCAAATGGCCTCAACTATTCTTAGAAAGAATGCTAACAACCAGAAGTTTGCAAGGAATGTAAGTTCTTCCATTCTCCATGATTCAGTCGCAATTGAAGAAGCTTCTTGACTGTGAAACGTCTTCAAGGAAAAACAAAGAGAGTCTGGTTCCCTCTTGAAAAAGTAGCTTTGGATGTTTTAGCAGCTGAGTATTTATAATTAGCAAATGGAACAAATGAGGTTATTCCTCAGGCCCTTTGCCAATGGGAATGGGGGCCTCGAGGGATGCATGTGACTGTCCCATCCTCCATTCTTGTCACAATTTCTCATCCCTGTAGTCCTTGACAAACATTTACTCCAGGGGAAGCTGTGACACAGAGGCTGGAGGGGAGACAGCTCCATTGATCATTGAGATCTACCTAAAGTAAGTGACCAAGTCAGGCAGGATGGAGAGGGGAGAAGCATATCTAAGTGGGACAAATCCTTGGTTTATGAATGTAATTGGCAGACTCTATTAAATATTTAACTTGAGAATGACCTGTAACCTTTACACACACACATACACACCCACACACACACACACAGAGAGATTTTACATTTCTATTTTGATTTATGGATCTAATGGTTATATTTGTGTCTTGCAATTCAGCCTCTGGATGCCCTCATGTTTTGAAGTTGTTCACATGTGTGTGTCTCACTATCATTAAGAAATTGGTCAGTTTGTCTGTTCCAGTCCTACGGTACTCCATGAAAATAGGAGCAACTGATACTGAATAATGGTATTTATTTTCCCCATCCTATTCCATCCCATTTCTGGGAGCCTCAAAGCTTTGATAGTATGTTGCAGTCCCTAGTTTTATCTGAAGAACATTTCCAGAAGGCAGATCTGTCTGATCGACTTCAAAGATCTTGTTGCAGACAAAGGTATTTATCAATAGAAAGAAGACACTCATGGAAGATGTCAGTATTCATGGAGTTACTATTAATAGGATTGTCTGAAGTGATGTGCAAGAATCCTAGCCTTCAGTGCAATTTTCATGAGCCTCTTCCTATTCGTCATATCTATCATCAGCTTGGAGACATTAACATTGCTGGCATTATTTCTGTATGCTTGATATTTTCTGACCCCATTGATTTCAGTCAACATCCTTCTCAGGCATTTCATGAGGGACTTATGTAAGTACATCATTAATTTATTGTCAAGCTCTGCACTTTGCTAGTATATCACATGATGCTTGAAATATTTTCCTCTAATGGCAAAATCTCCTCATAGAAACATCTGAAATAGGATGCCAAGGTTTATCTTATCTGATATTATATTTTACTTCAGTTTCCAGATAAAGTTGAAATGGAGATCAAATCTCCATTTATAACAAATCATATATCAATATCTATTAATATACAGGTATGTATAGCTTAATTTATGAAGCTGTTACTACAATTAATGAAAGCAAAGCATATATTTCCCATAAGTTTCATCATTTGTTATTTCTAGTACCAAAAGGTCACAATTTCCTTTTGCCTATAAACCATTCTTAAAAGCTGCAGTTTGATAGTGGGCCATTCAGAAACATAGAAATAAGAATTATTTCACACATTCCACAAAATGTGTTGTACTAAAGGATTTTAAGTGCCATAATGTGAAGCAGACCTTTCTTAATGTGCTGTTTTTAATTCTGTTTTACAGAATAGTTTTTCAGAATTACCAGCATATCCTGGCTTTAGCATTTACTATAAAACAGATTAATGAAACCCCCCAGATCCTTCCCAATACCACGCTGGGCTTCCACATTTTTAACAGCAATTTTAATCCAAGTTGGACTTACTTTGCCTCAATGCTTCTGCCATTCACTCAGGGAAAATTCATCCCTAACTACAAGTGTGGAATCACAAATATCTTGGCTGCAGTCATTGGGGCACCTGATATCTCTCTTCACATGGTGACTGTATTAGGTATCTACAAAGTCCCTCAGGTAAGATGTGCTGAAGATACACATTATCATTTTGCCATACTTGCACAGATGCCTATATGCTTCTCTTTGTAAAAAGGAAAAACCTTTCAGATTCCTAGATAATATTTTCTGCTTGATAGAATAATCACAGCAGCATGAATAATTGTTATTCTGAACAGACCCCAAAATGTGCCTCAGTTCCAGACATTGAACTAAGGTTCAAATCTGAAATATTCACAATGAAATTACTTCCAGAAAAATGTATTTATTGAAACCTTAAGAGTGACATCTTGGTTGATATTTTATAAACAATACAACTGATTGCATAATTACAGTATATAAAGTCAAAGATACCCAAGGATTCAAATGAATAAATATATTTTCAGAAGCTCACATAGACATTTGCAATTGCATATGTTTACCTTTCTGTAGATGAGCTATGGCTCTGCTCCAATCATGGATAAAGAGACTCAAGCAGTTTTCTTCCAACAAATGTTTCCGAATGAATCTCACCAACGTAGGGGCCTCCTGCAGTTATTGCTGTATTTTAGATGGATCTGGATTGGAATTCTTGTGGTAAAGAATGAGAAAGGAGAGAAATTTCTCCAGGAAATGATCTCCACATTTTTTGAATATGGCATCTGCACTGAATTCATAGCAGAGTTCCCAAATGTAATTTTTTACAGTGATTTTAGTGAAACTGTAGCTGAAGGGATAGATGTATACCATGTTCTCATGAAAAGCACAGCCAATGTGATAATCTTATATGGTGAAATTCAGTCCTTAGCATTTCTGAGAACTATCCTCCAATTTTCAGCAGTGGAGGATATACCAAGGAAAAAAAAGATTTGGCTAATAACAGCTGAGACAGATTATACTTCAATTTCCTTTCATAAATCTTGGGATATCCATTTCCTACATGGTGCTTTATCCTTTGCAGTTCACACAAAAGAAGTCCAAAACTTCCAGGAATTTCTTCAAAATCTAAATCCAAGAAACAATCAGAACGATAATTTTCAAAAAGATTTCTGGGAACAGGCATTCAGCTGTTTCTTCTCAAACTCAAAAAAGGAGGAGTTTGTGAAAAAGTGTACTGGACAGGAGAAACTTGAAAACCTTCCTACATCTGTGTTTGAAACACACATGAGTGGACAGAGTTACAATATTTACAATGCAGTTTATGCTGTGGCACACGCTTTACAATCTCTTCCTATGTCAAAAACTAGAGAATCAACAATGATGAAAGAAAGAAGGAAACATTTTCATAATCAAGAATGGTGGCAGGTAAGTCTGTTAGCAGAGTAGTATAGAAACCAACATATCTGAAGTTGCAACATGTACTCATAAATGCTAGCAAACAATATTCTCCAGGAATATTGATGCCTGAAAATCCAAAAGTAAGATCTAATAATGGATTAACTAATCAAAATATTCATATGCTGATATTAAAATTGTAAATGGCATTCTACAAAATTCTTTAGAATATGCTTTTCTCCATGAAATTAGCTTCCTGTGAAGCCCAAAACCAAAGTGACAGATTGAAATTCTTCTAAACTGATTTCTTCTTGTTTTACATCTATAGATAAAGCCTTGTCAATCTGAGCACTCTACTATCTGAATCTGCAATTTACTCTGTTAATTATTAGCAAGGGGCTTCACAGACATAATATCCAACCTGAATTGCCCTTTACTTCTCTGAAATTTATCCCATCCATCCTGGGAAGCTACTTTCTTCCTATATTCCATCACTGTTCCATAAATTCAGTCTATTCATCAAGAGTGTTCAAACTTTACAAATTTAAAATTTATGGACTTCAACTCCCAGAATTCCTGACCTAACATGACTGGAGAAGGAATTGAAGTCCATCTGCTATAAATAAATAGAAGGAAGTCATTTATATATGGTTAATTTGGAATGTTTGCATTGAATTAATTACAGTTTATTCATCTTTTTATTTATTCATTTATTTAATCATTTATTCATTCATTCATTTTTTATTTATTGATTTTTATTCATTTTATTTATTTATTTATTTATTTTGTCAAGCAATTATAAGATAACATAATATAAGATAAGATCTTATGGAATCTTTGTCATACAATCCATAGGTGGAACAGAAAGGACTGATATATTGTGATTTTCATACTCAGAGAAGATTCAGTATGTTGTAATGTTCCCTTTCTGTGAAGCATAAATTCTGACATCTTCATAGATAATTTGAGAGCCACCTTCATTTCTACACTCAGTTATTAACAACAACACATATATACTTTTAGAGCAAATGGAAAGCATTATATGTTTCCTGGAACAAGGCTCTTAGGAGAAGAAGAGAAAGGAGTGAAGATGTTTTTAATATCTCATAAAAGAGGACCAAGGTGGGATATTACTTTGAGCCTACTTTTTTGAGATACATGTACTTCCATGGGATGAAACATAGATTTCAAGTGATGGACATTTCAGCCATCAAATTCAGCATTGCTTAATGCAGGATTTTAAATTCCGGCAGCTCCTGCTGATGTTGACTCTGGCTCTACTTTAACACATCCTATAAAAGAAATGTCATTGCCCTTTGGTCCTCAATTCCCAGTGCCTAACCTCTCCTACTGAGACTTTATTTCATCGGTAGAATATCCCATATTTCCCTGAAAATAAGACCTGGTCTTGTTTTCTTTTAGGCTCCAAAACAAGCAGGCTTATTTTTGTGGAGGGGTATCTTATTTTTTTCACATCTAGAAGGTGATGAACCCACCAGCCATGCCCTCTCTGTCCAAATGCTTGCTTACCTATGGCCAAAATGGTATTCAAAAGTTCTTGACCTTTTGTTCTCTCTCTTGAAAAATTCATCACTATCTTCCCTATTTTAAGAATCTGTCTCTTTTTCTGTGTTTTTTTAAAAAATTCTTTATTTATTTCAAATTATAAATAAAGTTTTACTGCTTTTTAAATTTTTAGTTGAAAAAAAGAAATTGAACAAAAATTAAAAATTGAAAAAAGAAATTTTAAAAATTGGAAAATGATTTTTCGTTAAAAAAAGGAATTCCAAAATTTAAAAATTTTAAGAATTTACAAGAGTTTTTGGCCCTTTATGAAATAATATGTATGTCTCTCTTTTTTTTGGAAATCTCAAGTTGTTTTCTAGGAGATGCTTTATTCTTAACCATCTATTCCCTGCCTTGAAAGTTTATCCCTTTCCTTTCCTCAAGTGTTTTGTACTTATCCTTTATTCCCTGTTTTCTTGGCCTTTGGTTGTCTGGTCACTGCTAAGGTTTTCAGGTTTGATATGCTGATGTTGGGCACTCTGCTGAACTGGAGTGACTGATTTGACCTCTTTGTACTCCAAGGAACTCTAAAAATTCTTCTCCATCACCACAAATTGAAAGCATATATTCTTTATTGCTCAGCCTTCCTTATAGACTAAATCTCACAATTGTAAAGTTCTACTGGGAAAACCATAGCTATATAGGTCTTTGTTGACAAGATGATGTCTCTGCTTTTTAATATGCTGTCTAAGTTTGTCATAGTTTCATCCAAAGGAGCAAGCCTCTTTTAAGTCAAATCAATCAGCGTCTGCAGTGGTCTTGGAGCCATGAAAATAAAATTTGTTACTGTTTCCATTTCTTCCACTTGTATTTACTATGAAGTGATGGGACCAGATGCCATAATCTCATTTATTTTTAATATTGCATTTCAAGCCAACTTTTAACTCATCAAGAAACTCTTCAGATCCTTTTCAATTTCTGCCTTGAGAGTGATATTGTCTGCATATCCGAGGTTGTTAATATTTCTTCCAGCAATACTAATTCTGGCTTTGATTCATCTAGCCAGGCATTTCACATGATGTACTTTGCATATAAGTTAAATAAGCAAGATAATAATATATAACCTTGTTGCACTTATTACCATATTTTGAACCAATCAGTTTTTCCATATCCAGTTCTAACTGTTGCTTCTTGGACCATGTTAAGTTGTAAGGCCTGCCCCAATCTGATCCTTTAGAAAATAAAGACCTTCAACTCCATTTGGTTAAAGCAAATAATTCTTCTACTAAAATTGTTGGTTGCAGTAATGTCACCCCAGCCTGAATTCTCCCATTCTAACAAGATACAAAAAAGGTTCATCGATAATTCATTCTTTCCCCACCTCCATGACCACTCTGTTTCCAGCCAACCAAAGCTCACCAAGATGTTTTGAGAAAACAGATGTTTGTGGGTAATCTGCTTTTTCTCAGGTTGTTTGGCCTTGGGATGTTGGTACAAACAGGATCTGGCTGCTCTGGTCTTCATCACCTGTCATTCCCTTTTCTGATTTCCCATCACATACATAAACAGCTTCTTTCATCCCCCCCCCCTCTTCCAGCCTTTGCTGGCAGGAAGTCTGTGAGGTACCAAGCTGAATCACACAGAGCTGATTTAGCTTTCTAATGGTGGTTGGGTACTCCCAACTCTTTAAGAACTTGCCACAAATTGTTGTGATGCACATAATCAAAGGCTTTAGCACAGTCAATGAAGTAAAAGTAGATTTTTTTTTTTGTAACTCCCTTGATTTTTCCATAATCCAGCAAATGTTGGCAATTTGATCCACAGTTCAAATCTACTCTTCAAATCACAATTTGTACTTCTGGAAGTTTTCTCTTCACTACTGCTAAAGCCTAGTTTGTAGGATTTTGGGTATCATCTTGCTAGTCAGTAAAATTAGGACAATTATGTGGTAGTTTTATACATCCTAGTATTTATTATATATTTATTAGAAGTGATCTGGCTTAAGTAGCTTTCTTAATTAAACTGCAGAGCTTAATTTTATTTTTTTGCTGCTTCCTTATTTTGCAATTTTATATTAATTTTATTTCAGTAATCTGATATGTAATCTCTACCTCTTTGTTAGAATGATTGTCATGTTATTTCTTTGATACTGGCCTACAACTAAAATAAGTGTTTATATTTTCTTTGTTTTCAGAAACATTAATTTGTATGTTTTGAATATATGAATTATTTCTCTCCCCCTTGATTTGTTCCTCTCTGATTATCTCTGTGTTTCAGCTTCATTCTTTTCTGAGAAGTATCAAATTCAACAATAGTGTTGGTGAAAAGATCTCCTTTGATGCAAATGGAGAATTCATTGGTGGATTTGATATTATCAACTGGATCACATTCCCAAACCAGTCATTTCTTAGGGTCAAAGTTGGAGTGGTAGATCCCAAAGGTCCAGCAGACAAGTTCTTCAATGTTTCTATAGATTCCATCACATGGCCAGTCGGCTTTAATCGGGTTAGCTGTTTGAATCTATATTTGTTTGCCTTCATTTAAATATTGTTATTGATGGAAGTTCCAGAGCATCATCTTTAACCAATATAGGTAGAAATTTCCTGGAAAAGGAAAGATACCAATAAGATTTATTTACTTTATTTGCAATGGCTATTGAATTTTGTATTGTTTCTGGGTCCTCTATTAATTATGAAAAATGTTTTTTATGTTTTGAAGTAAATGCTGTTAGATTTCATTAGTCTGCTGACTTCAAAATTCAGAAATTGAGAAAACCAACTTTAAATAACCAGCATATATATTGTCTTTGAAGAGTATTGATCATAATTATCAAAGGCTTTAAATACAATAATTGTAGATATTTAATTAATTATTATTTCTCAAAAATTGCATCTAAAATTATGTCATCTATATTTTTAATCTGTTAATTTTGCAGTAACTCTCTTATTGCATCCTGTCCTCTCTGTATTTTAAAATATTTTTCATTGACAGGCATTACCTTTATCTTTGTGTAATGATCCTTGTGTGACAGGACACAGCAAGGTCAAGAAAGAAGGGCAGTTGTTTTGTTGCTATGATTGCCACGTATGTCCAGAGGGGAAAATATCAAAGGAGAAGGGTAGGAAATCCCCAAATATAATGGGACTAAACCATGATGACACAACACTATAATTCCTATTAATCAATTCACCTGCATTCTTTTTCAGACATAGATGACTGCTCTCCATGTCAAGAAGATCAATATCCAAATCCCACAAAAAATACATGCATTCCAAAGCAGATCACATTTTTGTCCTATGAAGAACCTTTGGGGATCAGTTTGACTGTTCTTTCTCTTTGCTTTTCTTTAATCACAACTTTGGTAATCACAATCTTCATGAAACACAAAGACACTCCCATTGTCAAAGCCAACAACCGGAATCTCACTTATACACTTCTTGTTTCTCTTCTCATCTCCTTCCTTTGTGTCTTTCTATTTGTTGGGAGGCCCAATATGATTGTGTGTCTCCTTCGACAACCAGCTTTTGGCCTCATTTTTTCTGTGGCAGTTTCTTGTGTATTGGCTAAAACCTTTGTTGTGGTTCTAGCATTCATGGCCACCAAACCTGGTTCCAGATTGAGGAAATGGGTGGGGGGAAGGATGGTCAGTTTCATTCTACTATCCTGCTTCTTTGTTCAAATAAGTTTTTGTGTTGTGTGGCTGATAACATCCCCACCATATCCAGATTTTGATACACAGTCAATGTCTGAAGAAGTCATCCTGGAATGCAATGAGGACTCAGTCATGTTCTACTGTGTTTTGGGCTTTATGGGCTTTCTTGCTCTGGTTAGCTTTTCTGTGGCTTTTCTAGCAAGGAATTTACCTGACAGTTTCAATGAAGCCAAATTCATCACCTTCAGTATGTTGATCTTCTGCAGTACTTGGTTGTGCTTTATTCCAACCTATTTAAGCACAAGAGGAAAATATACATTGGCTGTAGAGATCTTCTCCATGATCTCTTCCAGTGCTGGTTTATTGGTGTGTATCTTTCTTCCCAAATGTTTTATCATTGTGATGATACCTCAATTGAATGATAAACACCAGCTCATGAAGAGAAAGTTTTAAGAAATCTTTATGTTTGCCTGTTATTTATTGACATATTTTAGCATGTGTTTTGCAAGATATGATTAAATGTATCAATTAAATATGAATTGTGAATTTGTCTTTCTGCTCATCTTAATTCATATGCAGTAGAATGTATAAAAAGAAATGCAGTTAAATACAAATGAGAATTTGTTGAAACAGTTGAGATCTATGATTTTTTTTTTGGAGCAGTTGGACAGAAGGAACATCATGATGTATACCATACGTGTCGTATTTTTTAATAATACCCCTAACACGTGAGTTCTCTGCACAAAACTGCTTTATTTTTCTTAACTCCTCCCTTCTGGTTCCTTCATGCTGTGTCACCTCAAAATGTGTCCCTCACTATTCTCTGTCTAACAATGGTTCCTCTTCACAGTTAAAGGCCCTGTCACACTGCCCAACAGATGCAAAACATAGTAAAAAGGACACAATGGATGAGCAAAATATTCCATCCGTTATTATCCGCTCTCAAAAGGGGCAAAAATTTGCATAACCAGAGCGGATAACAAGGAAAGGAATGGACGCGGGAAGGATGCAGAGCGGATGGAAAGCGGATGCGGAATGGAAGCCCAGCAGATGGAAGCGGATGGGAGTGGATGGTGCAACCGCAGGGCTTCAGGGGGGCCTCAGCGAAGCGGATGCGGAACGGATATAGTAGAGGCAGAGAGGCCGCCGAGCAGATGAAGTGGATGCAGAGCGGAAGCCTAGCGGATGCACAGCGGAAGCCGAACGGATGCCGAGCATTAATTGCACATGCGGGGGGAATGCATTGTGTAAGCCCCGCAGATATAAAGGGAAGCAGCTCGCATGTGGCCAGCATTCGGAGGAAAGACCTGCTGCTGGATAAATCGAGTCCTTGCCTGCCCTGCCTGCATGCCTGCCTGCAAGCCTTGCTGCCAGCCTTGCTGCCAGCCTTCCTGCCAACCAGCCTCCAAGCCTGCCTCCCAGCCTCCTGGCCAGCCTCCCTGCCAGCCTTGCTCTCTGCCTGCCTGCCAGCCTTGCTGCCAGTCTGCCTGCCAGCCTTGCTGCCAGCCTTGCTGCCAGCCTTGCTGCCAGCCTTGGTGCTCCCTGCCAGGCTCCCTGCCCGCCAGCAACCCCAAAACCATGGGGAAGAAGCGAAAGCCTCAGCAACCTGCCACCATCCCTGGCAAGAGGGACAGGGCCACCCTCCCGCCCCCTGTCCCTGACTCTGCTTCTGCTGGGGCTTCTGCTGCTCGGGCTCGCTCTTCTGGTGCTGGAGCTTCTGCTGAAGTTGCTCCTGGTGGTGGTGCTTCTGCTGGTGCTTACTCTGCTGAAGCTGCTGCTGGTCCTGCTAGTCCTGCTCTTGCTCCTGGTCTTGCTCGTCCTGGTCGTGATCCTGATCATGCTCGTGCTCCTGGTCTTGCTGGTGCTGCTGGTGCTTACTCTGCTGCTTCTGATCCTGGTCCTGGTGGTGTTGCTGGTGCTGGTGCTGGTGCTGCTGATACTGCTGCTGCTGATGATGATCCTGCTGCTGCTGATGATGATGATTATGATCCTGCTGGTGATGATCCTGCTGCTGCTGCTGATGATGATGATGATGATGGTGTGGAGGAGTAGCCCCTACTACCTGGGAGCCCCTCTGATGAGGGCCAATCTGGTCCTGCCAAAGGGAGGTAGAGGCATATGCGACAACGGGAGAGGAGGCAATACTATATTGAGGAGGAACACAAGGATGAGGTGCTGGAGTGGCTGAGAAAGAATGACTATCTGTGGCGGAAGGGACAACGGCTGTACTGGGAAACCAAGCGGAAGCAGGCTGCTTGGAGAGAGAAGGCGGAGAGTATGGGCTACACTTTGGAGGAGCTCCTCGGCTGGTGGAAGCACATGGACACCTGGTACGGGAAGCTGCACCTGAAGAAATCTGGCCAGGCCACGGTTAAGCTGACAGACAGAGAGACCTACGTCATGGCTAAGTGCAGCTTCCTGGAGGGTGAGATCCGCCACCGAAAAGCACCAGGAGCCCCTCTCACAACCCTCTCTCTCCGGCAGCCTGCTGAGAGCCAGTCCTCTTCCGGCCGAGAGTCAGTCTCTGTCTCCAGGCAGGTTTCTGTGGAGCGTGCCATGGTGGAGAACCCGCAGACAGGTGTTGTAACCTTGGTGGAACACGTGGAGGACTCCCTGGTGCGGTGGGAGAAAGGAGACGCTGCATCCACCACAGCCGTACCCGCATCCACCCCCCCCCCCAGCTCCACCTCCACAGAAAGGCAGACAGCCAGACAGCAGGAGGGGCAGAGTCACACTGTCCTGCTGGAGATCAGGGACATCATCCGCACCAGCATAGATCTCCTCTCTCAGCTGGTCCACACCGATTCCTCATCCTCCCACCGCAAGCCCTTCCTCACCTATGTCAACCAGACCCTCAGGGACATGGAGGAACCCCAGTACCAGGTAGAGAAGGACCAGATCACCGAGCTGCTTCACAACCCTCCAGATCCAGAGGAACCTGCTCCCACACAGTCCAGGTCTGCTCCTCCACCTCCACCCATGTGATGTCCCTCCCATTCCAAGGCTTCCCACAGCCACTCACCTACCAGGGCTACGGCTACCAGGAGGTCCAGCAGCACAGGCAGCAGCCGTTCCCAGTCCAGGCACAGAGTCATCAGGTGACACCATTGCCACCGGTTGCACTGATGCCACTGATGCCACCCACGCCAATGATGCCACCGATGCCAGCGATGCCACCCATGCCAGTCCTCACCCAGCTGCAGAGCAGACAGCCCCACTACACTACTCCTTCCTGCACCCCACAGCCAAGCCCGGCCTCAGTACATCTCTCATCAGTACTGGGGCTGACACCCCATGGCATGGAGGACGGACCTCTCAACATCAAGGGGCTGAGCCAGCTGTCTGAGAGCTTCCTCAACACACCATCCCCTGTTGTCCTCTCGGGGCCAGGCACCCCAATGACGATACAGACCAGCACTCCAGCACCACCCACATCCACAGCACCTGGACCCTTCACCCCTGAGACTGGGCACACCTCCGAATGACCAAGAGGTGTGCCAGAGACTGGCTGGCTGGGTACCTATGGATTTTTTTTGGACACTTGACTTCGGTCATTTTTCTTTTACAGCTTGTTGTTCAATAAAGTCTATCTTTGATTCACACACTTGCTTCATTTCTTTTTTTTTAATAAAGTCTTGGTGGAATCTTTTAGAAATGGTTTAAGCCTTTGCATGCTTGTGGGATGGGTAAAGATAGCAGTGGGTGGGCAGGGATACCTGTGGAATGATCAGGGATACCTTTGGGATAGATAAACCTCCAGTGCAAGCAAAGTGGGACTGTATGGTCCACCCTCCCAGGTGCCACACCTATGGCCCTTTATTATCAATAACAATGTAATAATCATCCACACATGTGAACACAAACACAACTCTTTATTAAATGCCCTGATCATTGTAGGCCCACCCAACATACATGGCCCAATCTCATCCGTGTGATGAGACAGCCTCAAGGAAGCATCCATTAATCATCTATCATCCTGTCTTGCCACTCCACCGCTCCAGCTGGGGAGTTGCACCAGTGTTTCAAGAGGTTGCGCTGCTTCTTCCCTTCATGTGAGGTTCTGTTGGAGCCTTGCACATCCTCAGTGTCTATCAGGTTTTGCCCTTGCCTCCATTCCCCAGGCTCCATGTCCCCATTGCCTTGTTGGAGGTCCACGAGCCTGTTCTGCAAGACTGGGTAGCGGGTGCGCATGAGATTGTGCATGATGCAGCAAGCTTCCATGATCCTCCTCATGGTCTCTGGGCAATGCTGCATGGTGGTGAGAAGTACCTGGAACCTGTTGGCCAGGATGCCAAAGGCCTTGTCCACCCTTCACCTTGCCCTGGACAGCCTGTATTTGAAGATCCACTCTTCACGGGTGAGGTATCTGGAAGTGTAGGGCTTCATGAGGTAGGTTCTGAGGGAGAAGCCGTCATCCCCCACGATGAAGTAGGGCACATCTTGCGTGTCGTTGGGCAGGGGGTCTGGATCTGGGAAGCCCATGATGAGGTTGCATTTCAGCGCCTCCTTGAGGTCACCGGCGTTGTATGCCTGGGCATCTGAGCTGTTGCCTGAAGCATCGATGTACATGAACTTGTAGTTAGCATAGACCATGGTGAAGAGGACGATGCTGAAGAAGCCCTTGTAGTTGAAATAAGTGGACCTCGACTTGGCTGGAGCTTTGCAGGCCACGTGCTTGCCATCTATGGCTCCAACGGTGTGGGGGAAGTTCCACCTCTGATACCACTGCTCTGCAACTTTCTTCCATCATTCTTCAGTGGAGGGGCACTGGAGGAACTCCTCCAGGTATTCTTCGATGATGGCCTGCACCACTTCTCTGACCACAATGCTGATGGTGTTGTGTGGCACCCTCCAGGTATACTGCATGCTCCTGTAGGTGGTCCCTGAGGCCAGGTGGCGCAGAGTCAGTGCCACCTTCAGCCCAGGATCCAGGCTGGGCCAGAAGTTAGTGTTTGCCTTGGTCAACCTGGGTGTCAGCCACTGCACAACTTCATCAAACATGGCTGGAGGCATCCTCATGAAGTTCTGGAATGCACGAGTGTCTTCGTTCTTGAGCTCCACCATCAGCTTGTTGTACAGTCCGTACTCTGCTCTTCTCCCAATACATCTTCGGACCCAGATGCTTCTTGGCCGCCTCCTTTTCTTCCCGTAGTAGAGTTCACAGAGCATGTAGATGGCTTCGCACTGTTGCAGAAGGATGGTGGCTGCCAAAAGGAGTGTGTTACGATCCACGGTTTACATGACTGGATGCTGTGGAAGAGCAAGAGTCAGATGAAGGCTGCAGAGGTCTGCACAGCTGGGCTGCTGGTCTGAAAGTGAGATATAGGTGAGTTGCTCCCCCTTTTTATAGGCAGTATAGGTTTTCCTCTAGGTGTCCCTTTGCATCCTCTAGGCATCCTGTAGGCATCCTCTAGACATTCTTAATATCCGAGATAGGTCCCCTCTGCGAATGTTTTTTCCATTTTAAATGCTTTGTTTCTGTGCTGCATCTGTTAGGAATCCGTTCTGCATCCGTTCCGCTTCCTCCCTGCGTCTGAGCGGATGCGAGTTGCGTGGATGCCGAACAGATGCCTAGCGGATATAGCGGATGCCTAATGGATGCAGAACAGATGCCTAGCGGATGCCTTGCGGATGCAGAATGGACGAATTGGATACATTTTCCACTCAAAAGTTTTGAGCAGCTCAAAACTTTCTGAGCGGATGATACATCTATAAATGGATGCTGTACGGATAGAGAGGATGCAAAACGGAGGCAGTGAGTACAGAACAGATACATCATGTTAACCAATGGATGGCAAGCTTTTTTGTCTGTTTTACATCCTCTTTGCATCCGTTGGTGCAGTGTGACAGGGGCTTAAACATCAACAGGTTCCATTTACTCTACAGTATATCTCCCTTTTCTAGAGAACAAAGGGGAGACTATTTTTGTTTCACCAGACCGTAAAGGATTATTCTGCCTGTTTTGTTGAAGGTCTGTTCCCATCTAAATCCTGTAGGGAAGAAAATGTTATCATATAACTATTTACTAATCCATTACACCTAACTGTATTTAAACTATTCTGCACCTCAGATTTCTTACTGAACTACATATCAACATTAACTCATTTTCACTTTCTCAGTTCACAGATTCAGTCTCTCTGATTTAATTATAGTTCTCACAGACCTTCTTCTTGTGGTAGTTGTCACACTAGGAAAGGTTTTAAATATTTTCCAGGTGATGTAGAAACTTGTTCACTGTTTGTCTCTGGCAACTCCTGCTCCTCCTCCTTCACTTGCATGTGTGTGTATGGGTATCAAGTGCTGACGATTGAGTCTCACCATACCTTTAGGTACATCCACCAGATATGACCTTGGACTCATGTGATTCTGCAGCACAGTCCCAGATTATTTTGTATCAGTGACCCATACATGCTGTCCTGGTACCAATTCAGTAAGAGGTTTTGCACGATGTCTCCTGTTGTAGGATTCAGTATTCAATTTCCTCTTCTCTCTCTCTTTACAAGCAAAATGGTCAACATCTCGCAATGCTGGGTCCAGCTGAGAGGGAAGAGTTGGCACAGTAGTATGAAGATGTCGCCCCATAAGTAGCTGAGCTGGATTGAACCCACTCTGGAGAGTGGTAGCAAGGCCAGATAAGGGTCGCTAGCCTTTTTCAAGAGACTGTTCACTGTCTGAGCTGCATGTTCAGTTTCTCCGTTACTTTGTGGAAACTTTGGACTGCTGGTAACGTGTTTGAACCCATATGTGGATGCAAAAGGAGAGAAAACTTGGCCAGAAAACTGTGGTCCATTGTCTGACATCAACTCCTCTGGAATCCCATGCTGGGCAAAGATTGACTTCAGATGGACAATTACATCAATTGACTTAGTGCTCAATAGCAGTGCAATCTTGACATATCTGGAGAAATAGTCTATCACAACTAAGTATGTTTTCCTTCCAAGTACAAACATGTCAGTCCCTAACTTTTGCCATAGTCTTTCAGGGCATTCAGATGTCATGAGTGGCTCTTTAGGATTCTGATGCTCTTGAATACATGATGCATTTGAGCACCATTTCACTGACGTGCTGACTGAGTCCTGGCCACCACACAGACTGACGAACACGTTCTTTGCATTTCACCACCCCTTGGTGTCCTTCTTGCAACCTCTCCAACACCTCATTCCTCAGAGTGGATGGGATCACAAGCCTAGTGTCTTTCAGTAGTAATCCATCTTGTACAGTGAGTGTAGCTCATTCTGCCCAGTATCCTCTCAGTGCAGGTTTCTGTTTTGCATGCACTGGCCATCCATCTTCATACAATTTAATGACTCGAGAGTGCATACTATCAGCTTGCAACTGCTCTTTTATGATTTCCATATATGTGTGGCTACCAGGCAAGGTGTCTACTACACAGTCCACATATATGTTAGTGTTTTCCATCAGCTCCAGTTCTGCTTTGGACATGTGAGAGTCCATAGGCGAATGTGACAATGTGTCTGCTGTCCAAAGTGACTTTACAGGCACATGCACAATGTAGTAAGAGTAACGCATCCTGAATCACTGAATTCTCAAGAGTAGAAGATCTAGTGCTTGGTCTCCAAACAAACTGACAAGTGGTTTGTGGTCAGTCTCCAGGAAGAATTGCTGTCCTAAGAGGAAATCCCAAAATCTTTCACATGTCCAGGTTAGAGCCAGGCCTTCTTTTTTCACCTGTGCATAGCATTGTTCAGTTGGAATAAGTGAACGCGATGCGTAAGCCACAGGCTCCCATTTATCTCCCCACTCTTGAAGAAGAATGGCGCCCAAGCCATGTGACGATACATCCGCTGACACTTTCATCACTTTGTTTGGATCATAAATGGCCAGCACCAGAGGGGAAGACAAAGCATCTTTCAATGTCTTAAATGCTTTGACCTGTTCCACATCCCAAACCCAACAGTTGTTCTTAGAAAGGAGATCACAAAGTGGCTTGTCTTTTTCTGCCAACTGAGGGATGAACTTCCCCAGCTGGTTTATCATGCCAAGAAAACTCCTCAGCTTGTTCACACTAGAGGGCTCCTAAATAGCTCTGATAGTCTCTGTTTTCCTTGGGTCAGGTCATATCCCTGCATCAGAGATGATGTGACCCAAAAAGACCACTCACTCTTGGAGAGCTCACACTTATCCATGTTCAGAGTCATTCCTGCCTTTTCCAGTATTTTTTAGCACTGCATGGTTTTTTAGCACTATTGTTGTGTTCTTCTTGGTCCTGTCCCCACACGAGTAGATCATCAATGTGGCAAACTATACCTTCCAGCCCCTGTGTAACTTCCGGGATCATACATTGGAAATGTTTGGATGCTGAGGCAATGCCAAATGGAAGACAGTTAAAGTGGAATTGCCCAAAGGGTACAATGAATGTGGTATACTTTGCTGAATTATAATTATAATGTGCAAATTATAATTTGCACCCCTCAGTGAGGGGTGTCTGCCAAAACCCCATGTTGGCATCTAATTTAAGGCCCAGTCCCACTGGCCGATGGACGCAAAACGTATCCATAAAGGACACAGCGGATGAGCAAAATTTCAGGGGTGGCTCCATCCATTGTCATCCGCTCCAAAAAGTGGTGAAAATTTGCATAAACAGAATGGAAAAAAATGGAAAAAAATGGACGTGGGTAGTATGTAGCGGGGATGTTAAACAGATTTTCATTGGAAGCCTAGCAGATGTAAGTGGATAGAAGGGGATGACACCTCTGAAGGGGTTATGGGAGATAATTGTGAAGTGGACACATAGTGGATGAAGCGGATGCCTAAAGGAAAGAAAGGGGATGCTGCGCGGATGTATATCGGATGCAAACCATTCACTGCGCATCCTTTCTATTTCCGTGCTACTAACGATGTATAGACATTCCATGTACCTTTTCTTTCCTCCCTCTTTCCATTGTCAGCTGCAGCGGATGTGAGTTGCGAGGATACCCAGAGGATGCAGAGAGGATACAGCGGACGTTTAGCGGATTATAACAGACATAGAATGTTTGTTGCTCATATGTCATGGATTTACATCATACATGGCGGAAAGTTCATCCATTCACAAAGTTTTGTGTAGCTCAAAACTTCTTGCACGGATGAAATCGCAGTGGACGGATGCTCGATGGATAGAGTGTATGAAACACGTATGCAGTGAGTACACAATGGATGCATAGCATTTTCCAACAGATGGCAAGCTTTTTTAACGTTTTACATCCTCTTTGCATCCATAAGTGCAGTGGGACTGGACCTTATTACTGAACATTTTAGCACCAGCCAGTGTTCCAACACTCTGTTCTACTGATGGTAAAATGTATTTTTCATGACACACATACTTGTTCAAGCCAGTCAGACCCACACACAAACACACCTTTTTGCTGTCCTTCTTGGGCACCACTACTATGCCTGCGCACCAGTCCGTAGGGTCTTCCACATGAGTGAAAACTCCCAAATTTTCCATGCATTGAAGCTCATTTTTGACTTTCCCCATCAATGGTAGGGAAATCCTCCTTGGGGCTTTCAAAGAGAAAGGCACAGCATCATGTCTGAGCTTAATACAATAAGGGCATAACTTAGGGTAGCTTGTTTTCCATGTCAATAGTGTCCACAGGAACCAACAGACCAAAAGCTACAAAAGCTGGCAGTCCCAGCAAAGGAATACTCAGGTTTTTGATCACATACACCTTCTCTGTAATTTGTTTTGCTCCTTTCTTTAGCTGTAGTTTGGCAAACCCCATCACTTCCAGTGGAATTCTCCCTGGGCCCAGTAGAGGCCTCTCTGCTTTTTGCAGCACCGGCACCTGTGTGTTGTGAAAAATGTTGGCAAAATTCTTCTGTGAAACAACAGTGACATCTGCTCCAGTATCCAACTTGAACATGATGTCTTTATCCATCATTTTGATTTCCATAGTCCATGGATCAGCATGTCATGTCACAGAGCTTCTCTCCTCTTTCTTCACAAAGAAACTTCTCTCCTCTTCCTCAATGCCATACACAGCCTTTCTTGCAAAACATACATGTTGATAGTGACCCTTTTTCCCACAAGAATGGCATTTAGCATCCTTAGCAGGAAATTCCTGTCTAGAGTGAATCATGCCACCGCATTTGTGACACTGGGGGTCTTTTGTGTTTTTGTTCTGCCTGCTTTTGTTCTTCCTGCTTTATTCCATCATTCTTTGATCTGCTGAATTTTTCCTTTTCTTTCTGATGCCTGCCTTTAAATAGTCTGTCCAAAGAGTTCAAATCCTTTAGGTTTACAGCACTAACATTTTCAATGTTGTTTGCAGTTTTTTAATCTCCTCCGATTGTCTTGCCATATTAATAGCTTTATCCAGGTCTAGGTCCTTTTTCATTTGCATGCATTCTGATAGATGTGTATCAACCAAGCCTTCTACAATCCTGTCTCTGATGAGCTTGTCATGTTGTGCTCCATAGTTACAGTGTTCTGCTAATGCATACAGTGCTGTGACAAATGCATCAACTGTCTCATTTGCTTCTTATTTGCACATATTAAATCTTGCACGCTCATACACAATGTTATTTTTTACAACAAAGAATGACTGAAAGCCGTCTCTTACTTTAGTATACTGACACTGATCAGCTTCACTGAGTTTCAGGCCATACAGAATATCATCTACTTTGTCTCCCATACAGTAAATCAAAGTTTTCCCCTGATTTTCTTTGGAGCTTGTTGCGAGATTGCTTGCTTGCCTAAATCTTTTGAATTGCCATATCCATTTTGTCTACTCATTTGGTTTGGAAAAATCAAAGGGCTCTGGTGGTTGGATGTTAAAAGTTGTATTGGGTGTGCTAGCCATTCTGCTAACTCTTTCCTCATTCTACTCATCCCCACTGCCACTCATTTTCCTCTTTTGGGTAGACCTCGTTGTTCAGTTACTGTGTTACAGAACTTTTGACACCATGTTGTATTTTGTAATAATACTACTAACATATGAGTTCTCTGCATACAAACTGCTTTATTTTTCTTTTTTCTTTTTTTTATAAATTTTTATTAATTTTCTACAAACAGACAAACATACGAAACATTAAAAACATCTACTCTCATATATACTTCCAGTGTATCGGTTGGTTCATCATTTTTGTGCATTCATTTTATAGTGTCAATTACAATTATATTGCATAACCACTCATATTGTCAATCCGTATTCTAATATTACTAAAAAAAAAAAAAAAATAAATCTTTTTCTGACTATACTTTTAATCATTCATGCTTTGTGAGATAACAATACTTCAAACAGTTTATTCTATAACTTATCATATAATCATAACAAATCAATCCTAAAAACTCTTCATATATATAATATTAATGCTCTATTATTGTATTTTATCATCTAACCATTGATAAAAAAAACCCCAAATTGCATAAAATTGTTTATCTTCTTGTTCTCTAATTTCAAATGTCAATCTACTCATCTCAGCACATTCCAATATTTTCTCAATAATTTCTTCCTGCAATGGCATTTTCTCATTCTTCCAGTTTTTAGCAAATACAATCCTAGCCGCTGTTAATACATTTGCAATCAAATATTTCAAGTCTTTATTATATATATCAGGTAAAATTCCCAATAAAAAGATCTCTGGTTTCAAGTCTATGTGTTTCTTTGTCATTTTTTCCAACCACATGTGAATTTTAGTCCAATATTTTCTGGCATTCTCACAAGTCCACCACATATGATAGTATGAGCCAGGTATCTGATGACATTTCCAACATTTTTCAGATTTGTTCTTGAACATTCTTGCTATTCTTGTCGGGGGAAGGTGCCACCTGTAAAACATCTTATACAAGTTTTCTTTATATGCTATTGACATTGTCATTTTATAATTTTGAGACCACAATTTTTGCCTTTGCTCTAAATCAATCCCATATCCAAAATTCTTCCCCCAAGCAATCATAGTTTCTTTAACTTGTTCTTCCTCTAGCTTAATTCCCAAGAAATAACCATATAACTTTTTAATCACTTTCTCATCAGTACCCATCAATATCTTATCTAAATCAGTCTGTTTATCATAGAATCCTTCCGTTTTAAAATCTTCAAGATATCTTGAGTGTATTTGCGCATATGAAAACCAATTCATCCTTATACCTTGTTCCTCTAAATTTTGGATCGTTTTAAGTCCACCCTTTTCATCCAACAGTTCCCCATATCTAACTGTTTGTTCCTTTTTATAGATCATAGGATAGGAAAATGCTTCAATAGTCGATAACCAAACTGGAATTTTCAAGTAACATTGTTTTTTTATCTTCTCCCAATTTAACCACAAAGACTCCCGTATATAATGTCTTCTGAAATACCCCTGTGTTTTAGTTCCCTTGTACCATAAAAAAGCATGCCAACCCAACAGTAAATCATGTCCTTCTAATGTCAACAATCTATGTTTTCTTAATGTTATCCATTCTTTGACCCACATCAAACTTGCAGCTTGATAATACAATTCCCAATTAGGCAGGCCAAAACCTCCTCTATTTCTAGCATCTTGCAAAAGTTTTAACTTTATTCTCGCTTTTTTACCTTGCCATATAAACTTCAACATAGTTTTATTTAAATCTTCAAAATAGTCTTTTCCAAGTCTAATTGGTATTGTTTGAAAGAGAAATAAAATTCTAGGTAAAATATTCATCTTAATTGTTGAAATTCTCCCTATTCATGACAATTGTAAATTTTCCCATTTCTTCAAATCTGTAATTATCTGTTGTTTGAGTTTAATATAATTATTCTCTTTTAATGTGCTACATCTTGCTGTCAAATATATCCCCAGATACTTAACCTTGTTTGTAATTTGAATTTTCAAAAGATCTGTCAGTTCTTCTCTTTGTCTCAATAACATGTTTTTTGTCAAAATCTTTGTTTTATCTTTATTTATTTTCAAGCCAGCCATCTCACCATATGTCTCTACCTTTTCCAATAACTTTGGAGCGGTTTCTAACGGGTCTTCCAGAATAAAAGCTAAATCGTCAGCAAAAGCTTGTAGTTTAAATTCTTCCTTTTTAATTTTCATTCCTTTTATATTTTTGTCATCTCTAATATTTCTATTCAACACTTCCAAAGTTAATACGAATAACAAAGGAGATAGGGGACATCCTTGTCTTGTACCTCTTCTTATATTAATAAGATCTGTAAATTCTCCCTCCATCATTACCTTTGCTGTCTGTTTATTATATATGGCTTCTATTGCTTGAATAAATTTTCTGGCAAAGCCCATCTGTTCCAATAATAATAACATAAATCTCCAGTTCACGTTGTTAAATGCCTTTTGAGCATCTAGGAATAAAAGCCATTTGTTTTTCAGGATGAGCCTCATAATATTCCAAGGTATCCAAAATTACTCTCATGTTGTCTCTAATTTGTCTCTTTGGTAGAAATCCATTTTGATCTGGATGAATAAAATTATTTAAATATTTTTTCAGTCTTTCTGCTAAGATTGAAGCAAAGATTTTATAATCTGCATTCAATAAGGAAATAGGTCTATAGTTCTTAATTTGCAACGGGTCAGCCTCTTCCTTTAAAATAAGTGTAATATATGCCTCTGACCATGTTTTGGGTGTCATCTTTTTTAACATAACTTCATTCATAATTTCTAACAATGGAGTGTTCAATGATTCTTGAAATTTTTTATAGAATTCTGCCGGAAGCCCATCTGGACCTGGTGCTTTCCCATTATTTTGTCTTTTAAATGCTTCATTTAATTCCATCATTGTTATATTGCTTTCTAACATTTCTTCAGTCTCTTTAGGTATCTTCGGTAAGTTAACATTCTGTAAATACTGTTTAATTTTTTCCTCATCAATATTCTCTTGTTTATATAGTTGTCCATAATAATCTCGAATAATTTCCTTTTTCTCCTTATTACCACAGCAAACTTGACCTTGATCATCTATTAGTTTCAATATTTTTCTTGATTCCTTCTCCTTTCTCAGTTTATATGCTAGCCATCTACCTGGTTTATTTGCATCTTCAAAATAATTCTGTTTAGAATTTCTAATTTTCTGTGCCAGTTCTTCTTTCTCTATTAATTCCATTTTATGCTTAATTACATCCAGTTTCAATTTAATATCTTTTTTCTGTGGTATTTTCTGTAGTTCTATTTCAAGTCTTATATATTCATCTTCCAAGGCCTTGGAGGTTTGTCTTTTCCTAATATTCTTTTTTCTTGTATAGTCTATTATCAAACCTCTTACATATGCCTTCATTGTATCCCAAACATTCTGTATTGAAGTATCTTCTTTTTTATTTTCTTTAAAAAAAAAAACCAACTCCTTCTCCATCCATTGTATAAAATCTTTCTCCTTTAAAATAGTATTGTTTAATGTCCATCTCGATCTTTTTTTTTGTCCCTTCCATTTAATTGTCATTGGACTATGATCTGCCCAAGTACTTATTTCAATATTTGTTTCTTGAATAGTAGATATTAATTCTGTTGAGATCCAAATCATATCTAATCTGGACCATGATAAATGTCTATTAGAATAAAAAGTATATTGTTTAGTTTTAACATTTCTTTCCCTCCAAATATCTTTTAAGGTTAATTCATCTGTCATTTTAAAAAAAGATTTAGGGAGAATCTTTCTATTTTGTTTTGTTGTTGTTGTTATATAGTCCAATTTATTGTCCACAATTCCATTAAAGTCTCCCATCATAATTATGTTAACATAGTCCAGTCTAATTATTTCAATATGTAGTTTTTTATAAAACTCTTCTTGTTTATCATTCGGAGCATAAATTGCAATCAAGAGTATTTTTTTATTATTATCCATTATTTCCACCATTAATACTCTTCCATCTTCATCCGTGTAGATCAGTTTTGCTGGAATATCTTCTTTAATGTAGAGAACCACTCCTCTTTTCTTACATTGAATCAAAGAAGTAAATATTTTCCCTAATTTTGGCTGTACTAACAATTGCTCATGTTGCTTTTTAATATGAACTTCTTGTAAGCAAATTAAATCAAATTTTAATTTCTCTAATTTGTGAAAGGTTTTCCTTCTTTTAACAGCTGAGTTAAGTCCATTTATATTCATTGTAATCAGTTTTTTTTCTTCCATGATTATGCTTTATATTTAGGTCTAACAGCTCTCGTGGCTCTCACTTCACGTTGTTCTTTATTGTCTATCTGTCCACCTACAACTCCTTTCTCTTTTTCAATCTCCAGTTGTTCCTCCTGAAGCTCAATTAATGAGACCTCTTTCTCTGCCTCCTCTTTTTTTCTTCCAAAAAATTCTGCATAAAAAAGTTCTGCTTTTTCAATCGAGTCAATTCTATGTCTCTGCTCTTGCCACGTAAAAATTAGTCCTTCTGGTATCAGCCATCTATAGTTCACTTCATTTTCCAATAGCATTTTGGTCAAAAATCGATATTCTCCTCTCATCTCTCTCACTCTTCTAGGTATTTGTTTTAAAACTACAATCTCTTTGCCTTTATATTTCAATGCTTTTTCTCTTGCCTCTTGTAATATTTGTGTTCTGATGGATTTTTTAGTAAATCTAATATGTACTTCTTTTGGTAGTTTATTTCTCATTGCATATCTTGTATAAACTCGGTATATCTCATCTACTCCATCCATCATTTTTTCCTCAGTAATTTCCAGAAGATCTGCCAATATTTCTATCATTATCACAGCCAAGTTTTCTCCTTTTTCCTCTTCTATATTTTGGAATCTAAGATAAAATTCTGATCTTTCCATCTCCCACCTCAACATCCCATTTTTTTCTTGTTCTACCACTGTTAATCTAGTGTCAATATTTCCAATCTTCTCCTCTCTTTGTTTTCCTTCTTCCTCAATTTTTTGGAGTCTCTCCTCATACTTTCCCATCATTTGTTTAAAATTTTCATCAGATTTCTCTATTTTTTTATCCATGGTATCTATTTTTATCTTAATATCTTGAATTCCTTGCATAATCATCTGTAAATTTACTTTTTCTTGTTCCTTATCTTGCTTCAACATTGTCTGAATTAAAAGCTGTCCTTCAAGTGGTGGGGAAGCAGAGGTAGAAGCAAAAACGCCGAATGGTTTTGGCTTCCTGCTCATTTTAATATTTCCAAGGCTTCAAGCTCTCTTTGACTTTGAATCCAGCTGGTATAGTAACCAAATATAGTCCAAAAAAAATAAATAAAAAAAAGAAATCCAATAGTAAAAAGCCCAAAACCAAAAAAGAAAAAAGGAAAAAGGAAAAAGAAAGGTCTTCAGGTTCTTCTAGACCCTAATCCAATTAAAATAAATGGAAGAAGCGAAGGGGCAAGAGAAAAAAAAAGAAAGAAAAGAAAAAAGAAAGAGCTCTGAGGCTTTCCCTTTAAAATAAAAAGCAAAAATACTAGAGTTAAAATTTACAAAAAGGCTGGCGAGTAGGAGTTTCAAAGGTATATATATATATATATATATGCACTGTACACTGCACTTTATTTCTTTATCCAAGGCTCTTATTATGACTGTCTTATCCAGCAGCTTCAAAGCCAAGCCTCAAATGTTGAAATATTGATAAGACTCCAAGAGAGCACCTGTAATAATATTTTACTGTATTCTCCCTCTATCTTATCACATTAAAATGTCCTTGAAAAGAAGTGCTTTTCTCCCCAATTCAAATAAAATATTTTCAAGCCTCTAGTTGGCAGTGTTGCAGCATCTCTTAATACTCTTTCCCCCCCCAGCCAAAAGAAAAAATATTTATAAAGAACTCAAACAAAAAGAAAAAAAAGATAGCCAAAGGGAGCCTCTATCCTAAAAAGAAAGTTAAAAAGATAAAAAATAAAAATCAAGTGAACAATAAAAATATATATAAGAGAAGCCTGGGTTCCCCAACCAGGGTTAGGTAGACAAGCTAAACAGAATGTGCAGCGTTAGTCAGATAGGCACACAGATAAATTAGTGAGCTAAGCTTGTATGTTTATTAACATACAGTAAAAATAACAGATACGCTTGTGCTATCAAGAATATAGTTTATTCCAGTATAAGTTTATGGCATAGTCAAATAACAGTCCAATATTCATTTACCATGTAGTCAGTCCATTCAGGGGTATTCAGTTAGCAAAGTCCATGTAGAATATCCTATGTCAGTTCACTTACAAAATCAGTCCTTTGTTGTCTCTCCCGTTCGAGCAATGCAGTCTTGATTCCAAGCAGTAATCAGGGATCATCAAAGCCAGAGAGAGAGAGAGCAAGCTGTAGACTTGCTACTTATATATTGTTTTCATAGCCACTCCTTTAATTGTTATTTCACAGTTAAAGCTGTATACAATCTAACATACACTAACTATGATTCATAGTTATTATTTCACCTAAACCAGTTAGGGTGAACAATGTTATCCCTAACACAGGCCATCATCGAAGAATACCTGGAGGAGCTCCTCCAGTGCCCCTCCACTGAAGAAGGCTGGAAGAAATTTGCAGAGCAGTGGTATCAGAAGTGGAACTTCCCCTACAACATTGGAGCCATAGATGAGAAGCACGTGGCCTGCAAAGCACCAGCCAACTCAGGGTCCATTTATCACAACTACAAGGGCTTCTTCAGCATCATCCTCTTCGCCATGGTCGATGCTGACTACAAGTTCATGTACATCGATGCTTCAGGCAACAGGTCAGCTTCAGATTTCCCAGGTATAAAACACCAGTCACCTCAAGGAGGGGCTGGAACACAACCTCATCATGGGGTTCCCAGATCCAGACCCCCTGCCCAACGACAAGCAAGATGTGCCCTACTTCATCGTGGGGGATGACGCCTTCTCCCTCAGAATCTACCTCATGAAGCCCTACACTTTCAGACTCCTCACCCGTGAAGAGTGGATCTTCAAATACAGGCTGTCCAGGGCAAGACGGGTGGTGGAGAACACCTTTGGCATTCTGGCCAAAAGGTTCCAGGTACTTCTCACCACCATGCAGCATCGCCCAGAGACCGTGAGGAACATTGTGGAAGCTTGCTGCATCCTGCACAATCTCATGTGAACCCAGTACCCAATGTTGCAGAACAGGCTTGTGGACCGTCAACAAGACAATGGGGACACGGAGCCTGGTGAATGGAGGCAAGGACGAAACCTGATAGACACTGTGGATGTACCAGGCCCCAACAGAGCTTCACATGAAGGGAAGAAGCAGTGCAACCTCCTGAAACACTGGTGCAACTCCCCAACTGGAGCAGTGGAGTGGCAAAACAGGATGGTAGGTGCTTAATGGATGCTTCCTTCAGCCTGTCTCATCACACTGAGGAGATTGTGCCATGTATGTTGAGTGGCCCTACAATGAACAGGGCATTAATAAAGGGTTTTTTGTTTATGTTGAAATGTGTTGATGAATCATTAAATTGTTATTGATAATAAAGAGCCATAGGTGTGGCACTTGGGAGGGTGGACCATACAGTCCCATTTTGCTTGCACTGGAGGTTTATCTATCCCACAGCTATCCTACCTCATCCCACAGGTATCCCTGCCCATCCCACTGCTATCCTTACCCATCCCACAAGCATGCAAAGTCTTAAACCATTTCTAAAAGTTTCCATCAAGACTTTATTGACTAAAAGAACTGAGCTAAGTGTGTGAAGCAAAGATAAACTTTATTAATAACAAACTGTAAAAGCAAAATGACCCAAGTAAAGTGTCCCAAGCAAAGAAAAAGTCAACAGGTAGCAACCCAGTCTCTGGCACTCTTCTCAGTCACTCTGAGGCGTGCCCATAGTCTCAGGGGTGAAAGGTCCAGGTGCTATGGAGGTGGCTGCTGCTGGAGTGCTGGTCTGAGGCGCCATTGGAGTGCCTAGCACTGAGAGGACAACAGGGGATGGTGTGTTGAGGAAGCTCTCAGAGAGCTGGCTCAGTCCTGTGATGTTGATAGCCCCTTCCTCCAGGACATGGGGTGTCAGTCCCAAGACTGATGACAGATGTTTTGAGGCTGGGCTTGGCTGTGGGGTGGAGGAAGGGGGAGTATAGTGGGGCTGTCTGGTCTGCAGGTGAGCGAGGTGAGGCATCGGTGGCATCTGTAGCATCGGTGGCATCAGTGGCGTCGGTGGCATCAGTGGCATTGGTGGCATCAGTGGCATTGGTGGCATCAGTGGCATTGGTGGCATCAGTGGCATCTGTCATGTCTGGGGCATCGGTGGCATTAGTGGCATCGGTGGCACCGGTGGCATGCGATGAACCTGTGCCTGGACTGGGAAGGGCTACCTGTGCTGCTGGAACTCCTGGTAGCTGTAGCCTTCGTAGGTGAGGGCCTGTGGAAAGCCTTGGAAGGGCTGTGACATCACCTGGGGTGGAGGAGCAGACCTGGACTGGGTCGGAGTAGGTTTAGCTGGGCCTGGAGGGTGGTGGAGCAGTGCTGTAATCTTCTCCCTCATCACCTGGTACTGGGATTCAGACATGTCCATGAGGGTCTGGTTGATGTAGGTGAGGAAGGACTTTCTGTTAGAGGATGGTATGTCGGTATGTACCATCTAAGAGAGATCTACGCTGCATTTGATCGTGTCCCTGATCTCCAGCAGGACAGTGTGGCTCTGTCCCTCCGGTCTGGCTCTCTGCCTGCTTTCTGTGGAGGTGGAGCTGGGGGTGGGTGCGGGTTGATCTCTGGTGGCAGTGGCCTGTCCTTGCTCCAACTGTGTCAGGGGGTCCTCCATGTGCTCCGCCACGGGGAGTGCAGCTGTCGGGGGAGTCTACATCGTGGGGCGCTCCAAAGATACCTGCCTGGACACAGGAGCTGACTCTTGGCCAGAAGAGCTCTGTGGGCTGCCTGAGAGAGAGGGTTGACAGATGGGCTGCTCCTCGGTGGCAGACCTCACCTTCCAAGAAGCTGCACTTGGCCATCACGTAGGTCTCCCGGCAGGTGAGCTTGACCGCGGCCTGGCCAGACTTCTTGAGGTGCAGCTTCCCATACCAGTTGTGCATGTGCTTCCACCACCCAAGGAGGACCTCTGAAGTGTAGCCCAGGCTCTCCGCCTTCTCTCTCCAAGCTGCCTGCTTCCACTTGGTGTCTCGATAGAGCCTGTGTCCCTTCCGCCAGAGGGACTCGTTCTCCCTCAGCCATTTGAGCACCTCATCCTCATGTTCCTCTTCGATGTTTCTCCTCTCCCTACCGCTCAATTGCCTCTTCCTCCCTCTGGCAGGGCCTTCTGGGCCCTCATCAGTAGGGCTTTGAGGTTCTTAGGGTTTGTCCACCACACCACCACCAGCAGCAGCAGCAACAGCAGCTGCAGCAAAAGCAGCACTAGCAGCACCAGCAGCACCAGTAGCACCAGCAGGACTGGCAGGACCAGCAGCACCAGGAGCACCAGCAGCACCAGCAGTACTAGGAGCACCAGCAGGACCAGGAGCAGCACCAGCAGAGTACGCACCAGCAAAAACACCAGCACCAGGAGCAGCACCAGCAGAAGCACCAGAACCAGGAGCAGGACCAGCAGAGTCAGGGCCAGGGGGTGGGATGATGGTGCTGTCCTTCTTGCCAGGGCTGGCAGGAGTTGGCACAGGCTTCCTCTTCTTCCCCATGGTTGTTGGCTGGAGATATATCTGGCAGCAGGTCTTTCCTCTGAATGGTGACTGCTTGTGAGCTGCATCATTTTATATCCGCGGGGCTGACACAATGCCTTTTCCCCGCATGTGCAGTGAATGCTATGCATCTGCTATGCATCTGCTAGGTGTCTGCTAGGCAGCTTTGATGCATCCGTTTCATCCGCTAGGCATCCGGTACACATCCGCTCCTTCCGCTGCACGTCCACTTCACTGTGCTCCCCCGGATGTGTCATCCACTTCCATCTGCTTCCATCCACTAGGCTTCGGTGGAGCATCCGCTTAACATCCTCGCTTCATCCAATTCCCATCCGTTCCTTTCCGTTGTTGTCTATTCTCTTTATGCAAATTTGGGGCACATTTGAGAGTGGATAACAACGGATGGAACATTTTCTCATGTGCTGTGTCTTTTTTACATACGTTTTGCATCCATCAGCCAATGTGACAGGGCCTTAACATTGGTTCTTCTTCACAGTTAACATCAACAGGTTCCATTTACCCTAAACCACAATATGTAGTTCTCACCTACAAAACATGGGATAAATTCAAAAGCTGGCCATATGCCTTCTACTCAATATGAAAGACCTGTGATGACCCAGGATGTGGCAACTCAGGCAACGCAGTCAAATAATCAAGAAATGTCCCTTTAATACCTCCAACTTTGCCCCCAATATCCAGGTTACCAGCAAAACACACACAGTTGGGAAGACGCCAGGAACCTAGATAACCTTCAATGATACCAGATACATCACAATTTGCTCCAAACAACTTTGTTGTGTGCAGCTTCCCTTTTTAAACACTGCATTCCCACCTAGAACTAATATTTTCTCCCTTCTCCATTCCTCCCGGCGTAAGGGCTTGGCCAGAGATGGTAAATTGATCTCCTGCTCTGACAGACAGTTTCTTTATCTGGATATTTACAGTTTCTGAGAAATACTAAACATTTCTAGCCAGGAGATTAGTTTTCCAGCTATTGGATACATCAGGAGAAAGAAAAAAAAGCTAAATGGTGTATGCATGTCCTCACGATGTAGTTCTATATCACATGTTGGACCACACTGGGAAAGTGTGGTCTTGAACATTGGTACTAAAGCCCATATGCCACTGCACCAACAGATGCAAAGAGGATGTAAAATGGACAAAAAAGCTTGCCATCCGTTTGAAAACGTGATGCATCCGTTGTGTACTCACTGCTTACGTGTTTCATACGCTCTATCCATCAAACATCCATCTACTGCTATTTCATCCGCTCAAAAGGTTTTGAGCTGCATAAAACTTTTTGAGCGTATGAACTTTCCGCTGCGTACGATGTACATCCGCGACACATACGGGCAACAAAAGTTCTTCATCCGTTGTCATCCATTACATGTCCGCTATATCCTCTCGGCACCCTCTGGCCATCCCCTCAACTCACATCCGATGCAGCTGAAAGTGGAAAGAGGGAGGAAGTGAAAGGTACATGGAACGTCCACACAGCATTAGTAGCACGGAAATAGAAAGGATGTCAGTGGATGTATCTCGTATATAAAGCATTAAAACGTTTGCATACAACAAGCATACAAAATGTTTGTATATGGGACATATCTCAGATATTTAGGATGTCTGGAGGATGTCTAGAGTATGTGGAAGGAAACCGAGCGAAAACCGACATATCCCATAAAAAGGGGGAGGAAATCACCTGGATCTCACTATCAGCAGCCCTGGTGTACAGACCTCTTCACCATCATTCAACACCAGAACCAAGCCCTGTTCAGACTGTTTCACCTTTTCTATGCAAGGAGAAGAAGGAGACGTCCAAGAGCTGTGTGGGTCCGACAATGGATCGGGAGAAGAGTGGAGTTTGGACTCTTTGACAAGCTGATGGTGGAGCTGAGGAATGAAGACACTTGTGCATTCCAGCACTTCATGAGGATGCCACCAGCCATGTTTGACAATATTGTTGAGCGTCTGAGGCCCAGGATGACCAAGCCAAGCACCAACTTCCATCCCAGCCTGGACCCTGTACTGAAGGTGGCACTGACTCTGCGCCACCTGGCCTCTGGAACCACATACAGAAACATAAAGTATGCCTGGAGGGTGCCACACAACAGCATCAGCAAAGTGGTCAGAGAAGTGGTGCAGGCCATCGTCGAAGAATATGTGGAGGAGTCCCTCAAGTGCCCCACCACTGAACAAGGCTGGAGAAAAACTTGCAGAAGAGTGGTATCAGAGGTGGAACTTTCCCCACACCATTGGAGCCATAGATGGGAAGCACGTGGCATGCAAAGCTCCAGCCAACTCAGGGTCCTCTTATCACAACTACAAGGGCTTCTTCAGTATCATCCTCTTTGACATGGTTGATGCTGATTACAAGTTCATCTACATCGATGCTTCAGACAACGGGTAAGCTTCAGATAGCCAGATATACAACGCCAGTGACCTCAAGGATGGGCTGGAATGCAACCTCATCATGGGTTTTCCAGATCCATACCCCCTAACCAATGACACACAAGATGTGCCCTACTTCATCGTGGGTGATGACGCCTTCTCCCTCAGAACCTATCTCATGAAGCCCTACAGTTCCAGATACCTCACCCGTTGTCAGCCTTCAAGATCTTCTACTATCGCTTTGCATCTTTTGGCTGTCATAAGAAATGCGGGGAGGGGAGGTAGGGAAAGTCTGGGAAGTGAGCTAGAGGTGTTACATTCTTCTGTTGTGTAAATGAAGGGAGGGGATCATACAATAGAGTTAGGTTTCTATTTCTCGCTTAGCTTTCTTTTCTCTGCACAACTGCAACCCATTATCAAAGTTTGCCAAGGTCAATGGAGAGAGGCCTCATCATCACCTGAAGATGCCCACATGATCATATTCACAACTTCTAATTGAAAGTTTTATTTGAACAATTGGGGGTGGGAACACTTCCATCACTTTGTATATGTGAATTGCATGCCTAATTTCTCAGATTCAGAATTCTTTGGTTGCTTCCACTTCACTTTCAGTAAAAGATATATTTTCTCTAATTTAAAGAGTCCAAGTATTTCTTTCCTGGATTTTGAATGGAGCTCCGCCTGACACCCGTGAAGAGAGGATCTTCAACTACAGGCTGTCCATGGCAAGACGGGTGGTGGAGAACACCTTTGGCATCCTGGCCAACATTTTCCAGGAACTTCTCACCACCATGCAGCCTCACCTAGAGACTGTGAGGAGCATCGTGGAAGCTTGTTGCATCCTGCACAATCACAATCTTGTTGCATCCTGCACAATACGCTCCTGCTCCCCAGTGTTGCAGAACAGGCTTCTGGACCGTCATCAAGGGAATGGAGAGATGGAGCCTGGTGAATGGAGGCAAGGTGAAACTTGCTCGACACTGTGGATGTAACAGGCCCCAACAAAGCTTCACGTGAAGGGAAGAAGGAGCGCAACCTCCTGAAACACTGGTGCAACTCCCCAGCTGGAGCAGTGGAGTGGCAAGACAGGATGGTAGATGCTTAATGGATGCTTCCTCCAGCCTGTCTCATCACACTGATGAGATTCTGCCATGTATGTTGAGTGGCCCTACAATGAATAGTGCATTAATAAAGAGCTTTGTTTATTTTGAAATGTGTTGATCAATGAACAAATTGTTATTGTTAATAAAGGGCCATATGTGTGGCAGCTGAGAGGGTGGACCATACAGTCCTGGAGGTTTATCAATCCCAGAGCTATCCTTACCCATCCCACAACTTTCCTTACCTATCCCACAGCTATCCTTACCCATCCCACAACTATCCTTACCCATCCCAAAGCTATCCGTACCCATCCCACAGCTATCCTTAACATCCCACAAGCATGCAAAGGCTTGACCATTTTTTCAAAGTTTTCACCAACACTTTATGAAGTAAATAAAATGAACCAAGTGTGTGAAGCAAAGATAACCTTTATTAATAAATGTCTTAAGCAAACTGTTTGACTTTATTAAACAAGCAAAATGAATCAAGTAAAGTGTCTTTAAGCAAAGATAAAATGAACAGGTAACAACTCAGTCTCTGGCACTATTCTCAGTCACACTGAGGTATGTCCATGGTCTCAGCTGTCGATCAGCCAGGGACTGTGGAGGTGGCTGTGGCTGGAGTGCTGGTCTGAGGTGCCATTGGGGTGCTTGGCTCCGAAGTACAACAGGGGATGATGTGTTCAGGAAGCTCTCAGAGAGGTGACTCAGTCCCGTGAGGTTGAGAGGACTTCCTCAAGGACCTGGGATGTCAGGCACAGTACTGATAACAGATTTTCTGTTGAGGGGCTTGGCTGTGGGGTGGAGGAAGGAGGAGTGTAGTGGGGCTGTCTGGTCTGCAGCTGGGTGAGGTGAGGCATCTGTGGCGTGTGATGTACCTGGGCCTGGATTGGGAAGGGCTGCCTCTGCTGTGGGAAGTCATGGTACTCGTAGCCTTGGTAGGTGATTTACTGTTGAAAGACATGGAAGGGCTGTGACATTTCCTGGGGTGGAGGAGCAGACCTGGAGTGGGTCGGAGCAGGTACAGCTGGGCCTGGAGGGTGGTTCAGCAGTGCTGTGATCTTCTCCTTCATCACCTGGTACTGGGCCTCAGGCAGGTTCATGAGGGTCTGGCTGACGTACGTGATGAAGGGCTTGCAGTTCGAGGATGGTATATCACTGTGGACCAGCTGAGGGAGAAGATCTGTGCTGGTTTTGATTGTGTCCCTGATCCCCAGCAGGACAGTGTGGCTCTGGCCCTCCAGTCTGCCTCTCTGCCTGCTTCCTGTGGAGGTCGAGCTGTGGGTGGGTGGGGGTTGGTCTCTGGCTGCTGCTTCTTCTTGCTCCATTTGAAACAGGGGATCCTCCATGTCCTCTGGCATGGGGAGTGCAGCTGTTTGGGGGGTCTCTGCCATGGGGCCCTCCAAAGACACCTGCCTGGACAAGGTAGCTGTCTCCTTGCGGTATCTGCTATCCCGCATCAGATGGGCATCTCATGATAGGGAGCGAAGGAGAAAGAAACGACAGGAGACGAAGTTCCTCGGGATGAGTGCGCCCAGAATGTCTTGGCACACGCTCTTTTATTATGCTCATTCAAAAGGGGGTGATTGTTTATTCAGAACCTAGGTCAAGCCCAGGTCAGACAAGATACACAGGATTTACAATAGCTCAAACAAGGTAAGATACCAGGTCAGACAGGATGGCAAGATTTATAATTTGATCAGGATATTCCTTCTTCACAAAGCTGCATGCCAGACAGTGTAATCTCAATGTAAATAGGCTATTTCTACAGAGGTTTAGCTCCTTGTCTCTGTATGTGCTCTGTAAAAGGTCACTGAGGAGACAGAAGCTCAATGATTACACGTGAATGATACAATGTTGCAAATGCCTGAATGATACATAGTTGCAATGATACACAGTTGCAAACACATGAATGATTCATAGTTACAACATCTCCTGGCTGGAAGAGGAGTGGCTGTCTGTGGGCTCTCTGAGGGAGAGGGTTGACAGAGGGTCTGCTCCTCGGTGGCAGACCTCACCCTCCAGGAAGCTGCACTTGGTCATGACGTACATCTCCCAGTCAGTGAGCTTGACAGCGGCCTGGTCAGATTTCTTCATTTCCAGCTTGCCATACCAGGTGTGCATGTGCTTCCACCATCCCAGGAGTACATCTTCAGTGTAGCCCAGGCTCTCTGCCTTACCTCTCCACACTGCCTGCTTTCTCTTGGTGTCATGATAGAGTCTGTGGCTCTTTCTCCACAAGTACTCGTTCTCCCTCAGCCATTCCAGCACCTCCTCCTCATGGTCCTCGGAAATGGAGTACTGTTTCCTCTCTCCCTTCTCCTTCCCTTGCCTCTTCCTTCTTCTGGGAGGGGCTTCAGGCCCTTCAGCAGCAGGGCTTTGAGGGCCTTGGGGCTGGTCCACCACAGCATCAGCACCACCACCAGTAGCAGCGGCAGCAGCAGGAGAAGCACCAGCAGCAGGAGAAGCACCAGCAGGAGAAGCACCATCAGCACCAGCAGGAGAAGCACCATCATCACCAACAGCACCAGCACGAGAAGCACCACCAGCAACAACACCAGCAGGAGAACCACGAGCAGCACCAGCAGCACCAGCAGGAGAAGCACCACCACCAGCAGCAGCAGCAGAAGCACCAGCAGCTTCAGAGTCAGCGCCAGGGAGTGGGATGGTGGTTCTGTCCTTCTTACCAGGGCTGGCAGGAGTAGATACAGGCTTTCTCTTCTTCCCTGAATGATGAACCATATATCCGCGGAGCTGACGCAATTCATCCTCCCCACATGCGCAGTGACCACTTTGCATCCTCTATGCATCCACTACGTATCTGCTATGCATCCTATAGGCGTCCGTGAGGCATCGGTGTTATCCGCTATGCATCCGCTCCTTCCGCTATGCGTCCGCTTCGCTATTCTCCCCCCGAGGCCCTGCGGATGTGTCATCCGCTTCCATCCGCTTCCATCCACTAGGCTTCCTACGACCATCTGCTTACCATCCTCGCTACATACTACCCCCGTCCGTTCCTTTCCATTGTTGTCCGTTCTGTTTATGCAAATTTTTGCCACTTTTGAGAGCAGATAACCACTGATGGAGCCATCCCCGAAATTTTGCTCGTCCGTTATGTCCTTTTTGCATACGTTTTGCATCCTTTGGCCAGTGTGACCTAGCCTTAAGATGTCTCTTTCTGCCTAGAGATAAAAAGATGGATAAGAATGCTTCTTCAAGATTTTATTTCCCTTGCAAACTGCTTGTCAAGGGATGGGATTGATAATACAATGATATTTATTCATTTTATAAGATATATATAGTATATATAAATATATCTATACAGTGCTTGAATTCTAAAGTCCCAGATCAATATAACTTCTTTGTTTTCTATGACTTTCTTTATTTTATGATCCCAGCAGTTCCTGCTTGTAGGCAAATGATATTTCTTGCAGATCTTCCCAATGTACCATTGTTTCTACTTTATCATGCTATTGTTTGTGGTCAGTCTGTAAATCTTCTTGCCAAATGATCCCATATTTCTTCAGTTTCCTTGCAGACACTTGCTATTTGTTGCTGTCTTCTCAATTTTGGTTTTGTATGCATTTGTTCTTAAGGTTTGGTTTGATTTAGAATCAGAATTAGCATGCCTATCTCTTACTTCAGCTTTCCTCCTTGCAGCCATTCCATATCTTGCTATTATCTGTTTCCCTACTATTTTTTTAATGCACTGGCCATGCAATGCTTTGTCTTTCTATACTTCTCTTTAGTTTTTAATTTGGTTTTTCTTTTTTCTTTTTAAACAAAGTTTTTATTTTTTACAACAAACATACAAACCAAACAAAAAAACAACATAAAACTCTCTCAATTATACAGTGTGTCAGTTGGTTACAATCTTTTGTGCTATCCTTTTTTACTATTACTCACAAGTTATATAAATTTTACTTTATCAGTCTAGCTTGTGCTTATATAATATCAATTATTAAACATTCATTTGACTATTTTTCCATCATTTTATATGAGATATTATAATTTTCATTATGATTTAATCTTATACATTCATCCAATAGTTATATATTTTATATTCTATTCCACATCAATCTATTAACTTTTATTGTTAGGCTTACTAGTCTATTTCTTTACCATGTCTTTTTATCTAACCATTGATAAAATAAATCCCATATCATATAAAATTGTTTATCCTCTTGTTCCCTAATTTAAAATGTCAATTTACTCATTTTGGCATACTCCATGATTTTCTTAATAATTTCCTCCTGCATAGGAATTTTTTCATTTTTCCAATTCTTAGCAAATACAATTCTAACCACTGTTAAAACATTTACAATCAAGTATTTCAATTCTTTACTGTATATTTCCAGTATAATTCCCAATAAAAATATCTCAGGTTTAAAGTCTATGTGTTGTTTTGTCATTTTTTCCAACCATGTGTGGATTATAGTCCAATATCTTTTTGCATCCGAGCATGTCCACCATATGTGGAAATATGAACCATGTCTGATGACATTTCCAACATTTATCCGATTTATCCTTGAATATCCTGGCAATTCTCATCGGGGGTAAGTGCTACCTGTAAAACATTTTATACAAATTTTCTTTATATGCAGCTGACATTGTCATTTTACAATTTTGAGACTACAATTTTTGCCATTTATCTAAGTCAATTCCATATCCAAATTTTTTTCCCCATGCAATCATTGTTTCTTTTACTTGTTCTTCCTTTAATTTAAACTCTAGCAAATGTCCATAAAGATTTTTAATTGCTTTTTCATCAATACCTGCCAAAATTTTATCTAAATCAGTCAACTTATCATAGATACCTTCTATTTTAACATCTTTATCAAATCTAGATTGTATTTGCAAATATGAAAACCTATTCTACACCTTGTTCTTCCAATGCTTGCATAGATTTAAATTCACCCTTTTCATTCAATATCTCACCATATCTAACTGTTCATTCCTTTTTATATATTATAGGATAGGAAAAAACTTCAATAGTAGATAACCATAGTAGAATTTTTAAATAATATTGCTTTTTTATCTTCTGCCAGTTTAGAAACAATGCTTCTCGAATATAATGTCTTCTAAAATATCCCTGCATTTTAGTTCCCTTATACCAGAAGAAGGCATGCCACCCTAAAAGCAAGTCATGTCCTTCTCAATTCAAAAGTCTAGTATTCCTTAATGTTAGCCACTCGTTTACCTACATCAGACTTGTCACCTGGTAGTATAATTCCCAATTGGGCAAAGCAAATCTTCCTCTTATTCTTGCATCTTGTAACAATTTAGGTTTTATTCTCACTTTCCTCCCCTGCCAAATGTATTTTAGCACTATTTTGCTTAATCTTCCCCAAAAAAATTTCCCTAATCTGATTGGAATTGTCTGGAATAAGTGTAAGATTCTAGGCAATACATTCAACTTAATTGTAGATATTCTCCCAATCAGTGATAATTGTAAATTTTCCCATTTTATCAAGTCTGTCGCAATCTGTTGTTTAAGTTTAAGATAATTATCCTCCTGAAGTGTGCTACATTTTTGTATTATGTGTATCCCTAAATACTTAATCTTATTTGTGACCTGGATCCCCAAAACTTACTCCAATTCTTTCTTTCATCTTACTTACATGCTCTTTGCTAAAATCTTTGTTTTATTGTTATTTATTTTCAAACCTACTACTTTCTTCTACTTCCTACTCTTTTCTATCAGTTTAGGTGCGGACTCCAATGGATCCTCTAATATAAATACCAGGTCATCTGGAAAAGCTTGTAATTTATACTCTTCTTTTTAAATTTTCATTCCTTTTACTTCTTTTTCTTCTCTGATGTTTCTATTCCGCACTTCCAGTGTTAACACAAACAACAGAGCCGACAGTGAACAGCCTTGTCTCATCCCTTTTCTTATATCTATGAAGTCTGTTAACTCTCCATTTAACTCTCCAAACCTTTGCAGTTTGTTTATGATATATTGTTTCGATGGCTTGAGTAAATTTTTTACCAAAGCCCATTTGATCCAATTGTAACAGCATAAAACATCAATTCACATTATCAAGAGCTTTTTGTGCATCTAAAATCATCAGAGTCATTTGTTTTTCAGGATGTACCTCATAATATTCCAGTGTACCTAAAATTATTATCATATTATCATTGATCTGTCTCTTTGGTAGAAACCCATTTTGATCAGGGTGAATAAATTTGTTTGAATATCTTTTCAGTCTTTCTACCAGAATTGAAGCAAAAATTTTATAATCTGAATTTAATAGTGATATTGGTCTGTAGTTTTTAACTTCCTGTGGGTCTGTGTCCTCCTTTGATACAAGTGTGATATATGCTTCTGATCATGTTTTAGGTATTCTCTTCTTTGTCATAACTTCATTCATAACTTCAAGTAAGTGAAGATTCAATGATTCCTGGAATGTCTGATAAAATTCCACTGGCAAACCGTCTGGACCTGGTGCTTTCCCAATGTTTTGCTTTTTAAAAGCTTCTGTTAATTCCATCATTGTTATATTACTTTCTAACATTGTTTCAATATCTTTGGGTATCTGGGGCAAAATTGCTTTCTGTAAGTATTGTTGAATTCTTTCTTCCTGAACATTCTCTTGATGGTACAGTTTTCCATAGTAATCTTGAATAATTTTTTTCTTCTCTGCATTTCCATAGCATACATGTCCTTGTTTGTTTATCAATTGATTTATTCTTCTTGAGTCTCTTTCTTTTCTCAATTTATATGCAAGCCATCTGTCTGGTTTGTTTGCATCTTCAAAATAGTTCGGCTTTTCATTTTTATTTTTTGTGCTATTTCTTCTTTTTCCATTAGCCCCATTTTATGCTTATGTCCATTCTAATTTTAATGTCTATGTCCATTCTAATTATGTTATGTCCATTCTAATTTTAATGTCCTTTTTTGTGGAAATTACTGTAGTTCTTTTTCCAACTTCTTGTAGTCATCTTCCAATATTTTAAATTCTTTTTTCTGTTTTATATTTCTTTTCCTTGTATAGTCCATTATCAAGCCTCTTGTATAAGCCTCCATCATGTTCCACAGGTTCTGTAATGATGTATCCTCTTTTGTGTTTTCTTTAAAGAAAAAAAGTCAATTATCTCGCAATTTTCTGTTTAAAGTCTTTTTCCTTTAATATCGTATTATTTAAAATCCATCTAGATCTCCTTTTTTGTCCTTTCCATACAAATGTTATTGGATTGTGATCTGCCCAAGTACTTGCTTCTATTTCAATGTCTTGTATGTTACAAAGCAATTCTGTTGACATCCATATCATATCTATTCTAGACCATGATGCATGTCTATTTGAATAAAAGGTATATTGTTTATTTTCCGCATTTCTCTCTCTCCATGCATCTTTTAAGTTTATTTCATCTACCATTCAAAAGAAGGATTTTAGCAATGTCTTTCTAGCTTTCTTTGCTGTTTTTTGTGTTCTATAGTCCAATTTGTCATTTATTATTCTGTTAAATCTCCCATCAGACAGATATTAACAGAGTCCAGCTCAATTATTTTCCTACATAATTTCCTGTAAAAATTTCCTTGATTATCATTTGGAGCATAAATTGCTATTAAAAGTATAGATTATTGTCTGTTATATCCACAACCAAAATCCTTCCATCATCATCTGTATGTATTTGTTCTGCAGGGATTGTATCTCTAATGTAAAACACCACTCCTTTCTTTTTACACTGTGTCAACGCTGTAAATAATTTCCCTATTTTTGTTGTTTCAATATATAATCATGTTGTTTTTTAATATGTATTTCTTGTAGGCATTATATCAAGTTTTAATTTCTCTAACTTATGAAATATTTTTCTTCTTTTAATAGCTGAATTAAGTCCATTTATATTAATTATAATCAGTTTTCTCTCATCCATTTTAGACTTTATAAGAAGGATTTGTTGCTCTAGTAGATCTTGGTTCTTGTTGCTCTCTGGGTATACCACCTGTGACTCCTGCTTCTTTTTCAATTACTGCTATACATTCCTCTTGAAATTCAATCAACTCTTCTTTTCTTGTACCTTCCTCCCTTCCTCTGAAATATTCCAGATAGAATAACTCAGCTTTTTTAACTGTATCAATTCTGTGTCTTTGTTCCTGCCAGGTAAACATGAGACCTTCGGGTATCAGACATCTGTAATGTATTCCTCTCTTAAGTAACTCTTTGATCAAAAATAAATATTCTCTTCTTATCTCTCTCACTCTTCTCAGTACCTGTTTCGCTATTTCTTTATCTTTGTACTTTAGTGTTTTTCTCTTGCTGCCTGCAGTATTTGTGATTTTATTATTTTTCTTAGTAAATCTGATATGAATTTCCCTTGGCAATTTATTTCTCATCACATATCTTGTATAAACACAAAAAAACCCATCCATTCCATCCATCATCTTCTCTTTAGTCACCTCTAATGCTTCTGCCAGGGTTTCTGTCATCATTTCAGCAAGATTTTCACCCTTTTGAAATTTAAGATAGAATTCTGATCTATCAATTTCCCATCCCAATGATTGCAGAGATCTGCCCTTGTCTCTTAATTTGGTTTTTCTTGTAGGCCAATTTGGTCTCTCCGGTACTCATTAGGTCTTCCTGATATGTTAGCTTCTGTGAATCTTCTTCAGTGTCCCATTATTATTATTTTATTTATTCAGATCTCATCATTATATTTTTCTAAACTCAAGATGATGAATATATATTGTACTTGTCCCTCCTGCTATTTATGCTTAATACTCATCCATTAATTATTTGGTGATTTGACTTTTGTTTAATTATGTACATTTCCCAGAATCACATGAAAGTGAAATGGGTGGCTATATAAATTTGTTAAATAAATAAATAAATAAATAAATAAATAATTCCATCCAAGTTCTACTTACTATGACTGTTTTTCCCTTACCTCATAGCATCAAAACAAAATCATGAGACTCCAGCCATCCTTCATTTTTATTTTCCAAAAATGCTCCCTGAATATTTTCTTATGGTCTTCCACTAATGTCCAATATCTTTTTTTCTTTTGGGGTACTTGTTAAGAAGTCTGAAATTTGGCATGTAGGCATCATATTCATGCTTTTAAATAAATAGACATAAAATAAAGTTTGATCTATTACCTTCATGTGCATTTCTTCCTTGCTAGGAGTTAAAGGAACTGTGACTTCTGTGAATGTTATAGAAACTATCAAACAATGCCAGAAATCAGATCTACAAAATTGTAGGGAACAGAATATAACAGAATATAAGTTTGTAATTGGTATCTCATAGAGTCTTGCAAATTTACTTTTATTCACTTTTTTCTCCACCTCATCTTCCCCCTCCCCTCTCCTCTCTCCACACTTGCAAACTTTCTTTCTGGCTTTGAAGAAGACAGCTTTTGTGACCTGTTCTTTGCCCTCTCGTGATGAGCTGAGAAACATGATGTCAATATGATCTAAAATTTCAGGTCGTCTTCAACTTAAAACCACAGTTGTGATCCCAACATTCATTATGAAGTGGTGCAGTCATTAAGTGAGGCTGTAGAACAGTAGTGGCACAGTTATTGGAATGCAATACTGGAGGCTAATTCTGCCAACTGCCAGTAGTTTGATCCTGATTGGTTCAAGGTTGACTCAACCTGCCATTCTTCTTATGAGATTGGTAAAATGGGGACCCAGTGTTTGTGTGTGTATGTATGTGTGTGTGGGGGGAATATGCTGACTCAACTGCTGAGACAGAGCTGGAAAGCCCTGTGAAGTGGCGTATAAGTCTAAGTGATATTGCTATTGTTATGTGATCTCATCTGATATTATGATTTTCTTATCATTAAGCAAGACAGCATGTAACCATGATTTATAACCTTTCCTGCTGGCCTCCCTCATTGACTTTGCTTAAGAAAGCATAATTGTAGGATGCTCTTATTGTCTCATAAGTGTAAAATGATAGCAAAGCATCTGGATTACGATCATGTGGATGCTGTGATAGTTATAAGTGTGAGGACTTGTAATTACAAACTTTTTTCAGTGCCATCGTAACTTCAAAGGATCACAAAAGAAATGGTTATAAATTGAGGACTACTTGTATGAACTTGATGGGGAACTCAGGTTCTGATGTGAGATGAAGACATTCCGAATCAGAAAAAAAGCACCAGTATAATCTTCATTGCTAGGAAACTCCAGGTTTTGTAGAAGTACACAGAGGGACTTACAAAAGATTCCGGGTGTGTGTGTGTTGGGGCATGCATTACAAGTATCACCATATTTTGACAAGCAAGAGAGGAGATCAAGTTATAGTAGAGGACAGTGAAGTAATTGGAAGAGGGCCCAATGAATTGTAGGAACTTGGAATTTATATCTTTCCATGCTTATATGTCTGTATGATTCAAACTAGTGCCCTTTTCTTGTTTATCTTGCATCCATATTATATTTTCTTTAATCTCATCCTAAATTCATGAATAAAATAAATTGAAGGTGAACCAGAGTTATAACTGATTGATTCATTAAATTGGTACTCTTACAAGTCTCATTGTGATGTTCCACAAGTATTCCTTTGGGTCTTCAGAAAAAAATATTGATGTAAAAGATTCAATGATGAAAATACCTATGACTATATCAAACAAATAACAATCAATAACTATCATTATGAAATTATCTAATTTGCCTGGGACTCCTTGAAAATAAGATCAACTAACACTGAATAATGGTATTTATTGTCCCCATCCTATTCCAACTCATGGCTGGGAGCCCCAAAGCTCTGTCTGCTGATTTGTTGCTTTGCTGCACTCTCTAATTTTTTCTGAAAAACATCTCCAGAAGGCATCTCCATGATCTATTTCAAATTTCTTGTTGCAGAGTGAGGCATTTGTACACAGAAAGAAGACACTCATGGAAGATGTTAATATTTGTAGAGTTGCTGTTGATATTATTGCCTGTGGAGTGCAAGAATCCGAGCCTTCAATGTGACTTGCAAGAGCCTCTTCCTATTCAGCACACCTATCATCAGCTTGGAGACATTAATATTGCTGGCATTATTTCCGCTTTCTTTGTGTTGCAGAAGATCCTGTTTCCAAATCTGCTTCCTGCTTCCAACAAGACCATGAAAGGTTGGAGAATACAGGTTTATTTTGTGCAAAAGATTCAGAGCATTCACATGACAAATTCTGAACCCCTGGCTCTTCCTTAGGCATCACTTTTATACATATCATGACTTCAGGCTAGGCTGGGGTGTTCCTTTTATTAAGTTTTACCAAAAAAAGGATTTATAACATACATATAGAGCAAAGAAGTACATTGATTTCTCAATAATCTTCAACTGTTATTTTCCATATCCACCCTTGATTCCGGGAACATAGCTGGTTCCTTATTCCAGTAATTTTATGGTTTTACACAATATTGCTTTTTTTAAGCAAAGCTCAGAGTCAGGGGACTTCTGCTAAATGAATACATATTTTCTGTTTAATTTTCCAGACTGCTTCATTCCCCCCTTTGAAACTACACCTAAATCTACAGATTACTGTGGAGTTTCACACATGGGGAAAGGTTCCTCCATTGCATTTAATGTCTCATATTACCATAACGCCATAGTCTTAGCAGTAGCCTTCTTTTCTATCAACATAGAAAGACTATTGGAGATAGTTCTGACAAAGATAGGTAGAATACACGGTAGAATTACACATGTGCCAGCAATCATACCAACTCGTGAAACAATGGCCGGAAGACCAGGCAACTTCGGAAACCAAGTCCCAAAAACGTCACCAAGGTCAAACCCATTCCATTTCTGAACAGGTACATGTACGAGATTCTCTATGCATTTAGCACATTGCTCAAGCCCTTGCACATATAATGTTAGGCATGACAAGTTTAACGCTTTTGCAAAAGTAGGCAATTACCAGTCCTTCTCAGATGAGTCTAAGTTGGAAAAACGAACTTTCCTTAAACAATATAATTTATAGTTTGTTTCCCCTTTGAAGCATATTTGCAGTTTAGGTATTCTATTGAGACAGGGAAGTTTGACCACACTGAACAGGAAACTCATCGCTCGGCAACTGAGCAAGAAACATGCTGTGGTTTCTTCAACTAAGATAAGCACTGTAAACATATTAGCTTTTAAAATTTGAGATCCCTCTAGGTCATCCAGTCCAACCCCCTGTTTGATACATAAAATCCTTTTAAAAGAATTCAAAATAATATATATCTGTCCACCACACACACTATTCCTACCATATTAACATCTATTTTACTTGTTCTTATTTTCAGCCGTATGTAGAAGGTCAGCTTCTGGACTGACACCAGTAAGGGCTTTTCTGCCCTGTATGTGGCCTTCCCATTCCCGGTAGGGCAGTTATAGGGGGTGCTTCTTCATGTGTACCACTCATTAGACTCACCCATGAATCCCCTAACTGACTTAAATCCCCTATATTATTTCTCAAACTAGTACTTATGGCGGGGGTCTTCCAAACATCATTTCAAAAGGAGATAACCTAATTCCTTTTATTACTTTTGATTCTTTAAACTTTGATAGTACCACATCTCTTATAAAGGAATCAAACAGGAGAGGAACATTAGAACCCAGAATCCTAATACAGAAGACTTTGTTGAACCCTCCACCAACCCAATTTGATACATTCCAAAGTTTTTATTATTAGGGCTAGCTGGTTTTGCACAATGTTATTTTCCACACTTTCCTTTTGCTAAGGATCCCAGGACTGCAGTCATCTCCTTTAAGTTTGTAGTCAAATTTAATTGTAAGTCCATTAGCTCCCAGAGTGCCATCCTCCACCTAGGTGTAGGCCCTTTCGAGTTTCAAGCATCCGGGGGCATCACTGTTATCTAGGGATTTAAGGGCTCTTTGCTTTCAATGCCTGAATTCATTCCTTCAATAGGGATTCCCCTATGTTGCTTTATTAATCTCGTCACACAGGGTCCAAACCACCGGGAGGCTCGTATAGCCATATTTTTCACATTCCCAATACATAACTTCTGGGGTAGTCCAGTTGCTATTTGCTTAACACACTAGTCACATTTTTTTTATTTTTAGAACTTCACTCAGTCCAGTCCCACTGAGCAAAACACAATAGCCACCCACAATCCAAATTTGTTGGATTCCATTAATCTCCCATATTTGATTCCACACATATGCACGCAAAACACACAAATGTCTTGTTGAAGCTATTTTAGACAATTTATTCTTCCTTTCTTCCTGTTGCACGGTGTTAAGGTTCTTTCAACACCTAGCTGACTTGCAGTAAGATATATCTATCTCTCTGCAAAAAATGCTTTTGCCTGTAATAAGTTGCATAGAGAGCTTATATTTCTACTAGTTATATTTAAAGCTCAGCATTTTTCCTAAATTCTTATCTTTTGCTTTACAAATTAATATTCATCTCCCAACTCTGGCTATTGATGCTGGAGTTAGTGTTTCCCATTTATTAGGGGCTAGTGGCAATCACACTGTTGGTCTTGGTTTTGGTCGTGTTGCTTTTTCAAGGTTCCTAAATTGTTCATGTGTTCTTAGGCCACTTTGGTCCCATTAAAAGTTTGATACAAAGTTTCTCTCCTTCCTTTCTATTGAAAGTCCTCACTCAATGTAATTTCCCAACTCCCACCATCCAAACATTTAGTATTGACACCAGTCTCATGACAATGATAAGATCAGGTAAATTTAGCAGTGGGATTTGTTCTGTGGTTGTTATTTTATGTTGGAGAATAACATCGGCAACCACTCAGTCCTAAATAGAAAAGGAATGTACAGTTTCTTCCTCTCAGGATTTTATCAAAACCCACTGTCCTGCCTAAAATTTGTGTATAACAAAGTCCAAGGTAGTGTTTGTGAAAGGACCCCTTTCTCTCCGAAGAAAAGAGACTGGGACAATTCAAAATATATTCTCTCACAATTTTATCTGTTAGCTAAGTTCTAGGCAAACCCTCCTTCCCACAGTATGGGATCCCCAACAACATCTCATCTCTCCTTCCACTACTTTGGCACTTCCATTTATAAAGTACTGCTACACAATCATGTTGGTCTCCTTTGCTTATTCCCTCTCTCAGCAAGGTTCACATGATTGCTTATGAAGAGTACCAAATTAAGGTCTCCTTATGAGACCTCCTATGAGGATTCCCTCATATTTTAGGATACGAGAATTGGTTAATGAGCTTGTTGAGAATGAGCTTGTTGAGGCAGGATGTTCCTGATCTGATGTTGGATTGTAACTGTTGTGTATAGAACTTGGTAGACTCCAAATACCTTTAACTGATTGGCCGAGAAGGCCATTCTCGGATTGGTTATTTAGGAACCAATTCAATTGGCCCGCCGGATGGTGGGAACACTTAAAGTACTGTCATTGGCCACAAGCCATGAGCAAGCCCCTATAAGAAGGGCTGCTGCAGCTTGGGCAAATGTTCCGTTACCATTGCATTATTTGTTGAAATAAAAGAGTTGTTGTTAGAACCTGGTCTCACTCAACTTATTTCCGAATGGAACATTGGGGACGAGGGTGGGATCATCGTAGAAGAGTGAGACCGAAGCAGGTGGCAATCAAAACCCAGTGAAAGAGATGGCTGGTAACAATGCACCATCCGCACCATTCAACCCCGATGAGGAGGATTGGGAGTCGTATATCGATCGCTTTCTAATGTTTTTAGAAAGCAACGAACTGCAGGAGATATCTGACTAAAGGAAAAGGGCTGTCTTCCTCACATACTGCGGACCAGCCATTTTTAAGATGGCAAAGGCACAAGTCAAACCAAGAGACATTAAACAGATGAACTGGCCTGAGCTGAAAAGAATGTTCTGAGCACATTACATGCCTGTGGTCTCCAACCTGATCAAAAGACATGAGTTTTACAAAAGAGACCAAAGAGAAGATGAGACCGTCGGAGATTTTGTAGCAGCCCTGAGACATATCGGAGGATTCTGTGAGTTCCAGAACATGGATGAGGCCATGAGGGACCACGTGGTCCTCGGATTAAGGACTGCTAAATCGACCAAACATCACTGTGGCCGAGGCCATCGCAGAAGCCACCATAGTGTTGACCATTGCCTAACAGTCCCAAAAAAACTTTCTCAAGTCTCTCTTAAGGACCTGTCACATAGGCCAACGGATGCAAAAAGTATGTAAAAAGGACACAGAGGACGAAAATTTTTTCCATCTGTTGTTATTCGCTCTCAAAAGTGCCCCAAATTTGCATAAACAGAGCGGACAACAATGGAAAGGAACGGATGGAGGAAAGGATGTAGCCAGGATGTAAAGTGGATGCTCCATGGAAGCCTAGCGGATGGAAGTGGATGGAAGTAGATGGCACATCCGCAGGGCTTCCAGGGGAGAACAGCGAAGCAGACACGCAGCAGAAGGAGCAGATGCCGAGCGGATGCCTAGTGGATGCCTAGCAGAAGCAAAGCATTCCCTGCGAATGCGGGGAGTATGCATTGCATTAGCCCCGCAGATATAAAAGGATGCAACTCGCAAGCAGGTCATCATTCAGAGGAAAGACCTGCTGCCAGACACATCTCCAGCCAACAACCATAGGGAAGAAGAGGAAGCCTGTGCTATCTTCTGCCAGCCCTGGCAAGAAGGACAGGGCTACCATCCCACCCCCTGGCCCTGACTCTGCTTCTGCTGGGGCTTCTGCCGCTGGTGCTGACTCTGCTGATGCTGGAGCTTCTGCTGGTGCTGTTCCTGATTCTGGTGCTTCTGCTGGTGCTTACTCTGCTGGAGCTGCTCCTGGTGCTGGTGCTTACTCTGCTGGCGCTGCTCCTGGTCCTGCTGCTCCTGGTCCTGCTGGTCCTGCTGGTGCTGCTGGTCCTGCTAGTCCTGCTTTTGCTGCTACTGTTGTTGTTGCTGCTGCTGGTGGTGGTGGTGTGGTGGAGCAGCCCCTAGAACCTTGAAGCCCTACTGATGAGGGCTCATAAGGTCCTGCCAGAGGGAGGAAGAGGCATATGTGAGAATGGGAGAGGAGGCAATACTCCATCGAAGAGGAACATGAGGATGAGGTGCTCAAATGGCTGAGGGAGAACGAGTATCTATGGCGGAAGGGACACAGGCTCTATCAAAACACCAAGAGGAAGCAGGCTGCTTGGAGAGAGAAAGCAGAGAGCCTGGGCTACACTTTGGAGGTCCTCCTTGGGTGGTGGAAGCACATGCACACCTGATACGGGAAGCTGCACCTCAAGAAGTCTGGCCAGGCCACGGTCAAGCTCACCGACAGGGAGACCTACATGATGGCCAAGTGCAGCTTCTTGGAGGGTGAGCTCTTCTACCGAGGAGCAGCCCCTCTATCTACCCTCTCTCTCAGGCTGTCCACAGAGAGCCAGTCCTCTTCTGGCCAAGAGTCAGCTCCTGTGTCCAAGAAGGGATCTATGGAGCATCCCACGATGGAGACCCCCCCAACAGCTGCACTCCCCGTGATGAAGCGCGTGGAGGACCCCCAGATGCAGTGGGAGCAAGGAGAGGGCACTTCCACCAGAGACCAACCCACATCCACCCCCAGCTCCACCTCCACAGAAAGCAGGCAGAGAGCCAGACCAGAGGGACAGAGTCACACTGTCCTGCTGGAGATCAGGGACACCATCAAAAGCAGCGTAGATCTCCTCTCTCAGCTGGTACACACCGACATACCATCCTCAAACCGCAAGCCCTTCCTCACCTACATCAACCAAACCCTCATGGACATGTCCAAATCACAGTACCAGGTGATAAAGGAGAGGATCACTGGTCTTCTGCACAACCCTCCAGGCCCAGCTGAACCTGCTCCGACCCAGTCCTGGTCTGATCCTCCACCCCAGGTGATGTCACAGCCCTTCGAAGACTTTCCACAGGCCTTCACCTACCAAGGCTACAGCTACCAGGATTTTCAGCAGCACAGGCAGCCCTTCCCAGTCCAGGCACAGGTTCATCGAATGCCACCGATGCCATCGATGCCACAGATGCCACCCATGCCAGAGATTCCACCGATGCCACAGATGCCACCCGTACTACAGATGCCACCCGTACCACAGATGCCACCCATGCCTCACCTCGCTCACCTGCAGACCAGACAGCCCCACTACACTCCTCCTTCCTCCATCCCACAGCCAAGCCCGGCCTCAGAACATCTGATATCTGATACCCCATGTCATGGAGGAAGGGGCTCTCAACATCACAGGACTGAGCCAGCTCTCGGAGAGCTTCCTCCACACACCATTCCCTGTTGCCCTCTCGGGGCCAGGCACCCTCAATGTCGCCTCAGACCAGCACTCCAGCAGCAGCCACCTCCACAACACCTGGACCTTTCACCCCTGAGATGATGGGCACACCTCAGAGTGACTGAGAAGAGTGCCAGAGACTGGGTTGCTACCTGTTGAATTTTTCTTTGCTTGGGACACTTTTCTTGGGTCATTTTGCTTTTACAGTTTGTTATTAATAAAGTTTATCTTTGCTTCACACACTTGCTTCAGTTCTTTTAGTCAATGAAGTCTTGGTGGAAATTTTTAGAAATGGTTTAAGCCTTTGCATGCTTGTGGGATGGGTAAGGATAGCAGTGGGATGGGCAGGGATACCTGTGGGATGGGTAATAGCTGTGGGATGGGTAAGGATAGCAGTGGGATGGGCAGGGATTCCTGTGGAATGGGTAATAGTTGTGGGATGGGTAAGGATAGCGGTGGGATAGATAAACCTCCAGTGCAAGAATAATGGGACTGTATGGTCCACCCTCCCAGGTGCCACACCTATGGTCCTTTATTATCAATAACAATTTAATCATTCATCAACACATTTCAACATAAACACAACTCTTTATTAAATGCCCTGTTCATTGTAGGGCCACTCAACATACATGGCACAATCTCATCAGTGTGATGAGACAGGCTGAAGGAAGCATCCATTAAGCATCTACCATCCTGTCTTGCCACGCCACTGCTCCAGCTGGGGAGTCGCACCAGTGTTTCAGGAGGTTTGCCTGCTTCTTCCCTTCACATGAAGCTCTGTTGGGGCCTTGCACATCCTCAGTGTCGATCAGGTTTCACCCTTGCCTCCATTCACCAGGCTCCATGTCCCCATTCCCTTGTTGGTGGTCCACAAGCCTGTTCTGCAAGACTGGGTAGCGGGTGCGCATGAGATTGTGCAGGATGCAGCAAGCTTCCACGATGTTCCTCACGGTCTCTGGGCGATGCTGCTTGGTGGTGAGAAGTACCTGGAACCTGTTGGCCAGGATGCCAAAGGCGTTCTCCACCACCCGCCTTGCCCTGGACATCCTATAGTTGAAGATCCTCTCTTCACGGGTGAGGCATCTGAAAGTGTAGGACTTCATGAGGTAGGTTCTGAGGGAGAAGGCGTCATCCCCCACGATGAAGTAGGGCACTTCTTGTGTGTCATTGGGTCTGGATCTGGGAAGCCCATGATGAGGCTGCATTCCAGCCCCTCCTTGAGGTGATTGGCATTGTATACCTGAGCATCTGAAGCTGACCCGTTGCCTGAAGCATCAATGTACATGAACTTGTAGTCAGCATTGACCATGGCAAAGAGGATGATGCTGAAGAAGCCCTTGTAGTTGTGATAAGTGGACCCTGAGTTGGCTGGAGCTTTGCAGGCCACGTGCTTGCCATTTATGGCTCCAATGGTGTGGGGGAAGTTCCACTTGTGATACCACTGCTCTGCAACTTTCTTCCAGCGTTCTTCAGTGGAGGGGCACTGGAGGAGCTCCTCCAGGTATTCTTCTATGATGGCCTGCACCACTTCTCTGACCACAATGATGATGGTGTTGTGTGGCACCCTCCAGCCGTACTGCATACTCCTGTAGGTGGTCCCTGAGGCCAGGTGGCGCAGAGTCAGTGCCACCTTCAGCCCAGGGTCCAGGCTGGGCCGGAAGTTGGTGTTTGCCTTGGTCAACCTGGGTCTCATCTGCTCCACAACTTCATCAAATATGGCTGGCGGCATCCTCATGAAGTTCTGGAATGCACGAGAGTCTTCGTTCCTCAGCTCCACCATCAGCTTGTTATACAGTCCGTACTCGGCTCTTCTCGTGATCCCTTTTCAGACCCATACACTTCTTGGATGCCTCCTTTTCTTCGCATAGAACAGGTGAAAGAGCCTGTAGAGGGCTTCACACTGTTGTAGAATGATGGTCGCTACCGAAAGGAGTGTGTGACAATCCATGGTGGAGATGACTAGATGCTGTGGAAGAGCAAGAGCCAGATGAAGGCTGAAGAGGTCTGCATCGCAGGGCTGCTGGACTGAAAATGAGATCCAGGTGATTTCTCCCCCTTTTTATCGGAAATATAGGTTTTCTGCTAGGTGTCCTTTTGCATCCCCTAGGCATCCTGCAGACATCCTAAATATCCGAGATACGTCGCCAATATGAACATTTTTTCCATTTTAATGCTTTGTATGCCAGCTGCATCTGCTTTCATCCTTTCTACGTCTGTGCTACTAACGCTGCATGTCTGTTCTGCATCCCTTTCGGTTCCTCCCTGTGTCCGTTTTCTGCTGGAGCAGATGCAAGTTGCGCGGATGCGTAGCGGATGCCAAGCAGATATAGCAGACGCATAACAGATGACGACGGACGTATAACGGATGTTCCCCGTATGCGTAGTGGATATAGAATGGACTCATTGGATACATTTTCCACTCATAAAGTTTTGTGCAGCTGACAACTTTTTGAGCGGATGAAATATCAGTAGACGGATGCTGGATGGATACAGAGTATGAAAAACGGACGCATTGAGTACGGAACGGATGCATCACGTTAACCAACGGATGGCAAGTGTTTCTTTCCATTTTACATCCTCTTTCCATCCATTGGTGCTGTGTGACAGGGCCTTCAGTTCCTCAATTCTAGCAGGAGTTATTTTTCTGCTCCCTTCACTAATCAAGTGTCCAAGATATTTGATCTCTCTCTCTCTCTACATACTATAATTTTAAATTTGATGTGGCCTGGGTTGATTTTTTTTTTCTTGATTTTGAAATTGGAATTCTGGCTAATGTGGCATCCCAGAGGGGTTATTCTTCAAGATGTCCAGGATGTCCCAGTTTCCAGTAAAAATTCAATTTCACAATTTCTTGGTCTCACTTGCCATTTTATCCAGTGTTCTTGGTGGAATTTCAGATGCAATGTCTCCTGACATATTTTAATTTTCTTTGTTCCTTCCTCTCTCTAACTTTTGTAACTCACACACATTTCTCCATGAGAGTTTTCTCATTTCCTGATACATGCAAATTCTTTATATGAAATTACTCTCCTTTTAATCTGGGATGTGGGTCAACACACAGACATTTACACCAATGTTTTTTTTTCTTCATCAATAACGTACTCACTCATTTATACTGTAATCAGACTGCTTGCATAACCAATTTCTCACACAAAAATTTCATTGCATTCTTTCATTCTTTCTCCAAGAAAATCAATCATTACTTACAATTCTTTTCTGAGAGCTTTTTCTCACAAGCCAATGAGCTCCATTTCTCTTTTTTTTTTTCTTCTTGTTATTAGAGGGTCTCATCCTCCAGGTTTGGAAATGATTACATACAGACACATTCACACACACAACATTTCCAGACCTGGGGAGGTTTTGTCCCTTTAAATCTCAAATTTTTCTTTCGTTAGCAATGGGTTGTTGCCACTTCCCTTTTTTCTTGAGTCAGGACTCCAAGAGCTATAGTATTCTTTGTGTCCACATACAAATTGAAAGATTTCTCAAGGTTGGGAAGTCCCATAACAGGAGCTTGAGATGCTAATTTTTTTTTAAAGTCTCAAAAACCTGTTTTTGTTCACATGTCCAAACAAAGGGTTCCCTTTCTCCCCCCTTTGTGGACTCATAGAGTGATTTGGATAGCAGGGAAAATTTGTTTACAATAGCCTGCTGTTTAAAAAAACTCCTGTTGGTTGGTTCTGCAATTCAGCACACAACTTCCTTTTTCTCATGTCCTATAGTTCTGTGGCCTTGACTCATAGTAATCTAAGTATTTATCTTGGGGTTTCACTAATTGGGCTTTCTTTTGTATTGCCTTAGTGAACTTCTCACTTTTAATGGGTGAATTGGGTGGGATTCTACTTTCCAATGGGTAGGTGCGGCCAATTTACCTTGAGACCAATGAATCCAAGTTTTTATTTCAGCCACCTGAATGGCAAGGGGGGAAACAGTGTACGTTCCTCTTCCTAGGGTACCGTTACTTTAACCCTGCCATAACCCATTGCCATAGTCCCATCTTCTTCAAACAAGAGATGTGCTCAAAAGTTGCACAGCAAATCTCTCCCAGGAATGGGACAGGGTAGTCAGGCATATACACAAATTGGTGCATTATACTCTTTCCTTTAGCCATATATACAAGGGGTTTCAAAACCAGGACGTTGTAAAATACTTCCTGCTGCCTCCTTGAATGTTCATGGTATGAGAGAAGGGCTGTGTTAGGGGTTTGGTTAAAACTGATCATGTGGCTCCAATATCCACTAAAAAGAGATTGGTCTGCCTCCTACATTTAGCCGGACCATAGGTTCTAGGAGGCACTATGAACCCAGTCGACTTCAGTCCCATTCTTCCGCCTCTGCCAAACCTATCGGGAGGTTCTCCTGCATCCTTGTCCTCCCCGGATTCCTCCCAGGGGTCTTTGAGGGACCCTTTGAAAGTGCTCTCTTCTTCCCTCTGGCCTCTCTTCCTTACCTCTTCTGGGGCACTCACCCTTCCAGTGCCCCTCCTTTTTACAAATAGCGCACTGGGTGTGCCCCAACCCTGATCCATTTCCCTTTGCCTGGTGACTTCCCCTCTCCCAAGGGGTTCACATCTTGGCTGCCACCATTAATTCAGCCTTTCTTTGCATATTCCCTACAAATAACCTTTTGTGCTCCTTCCATGAGCTCGCTCATTGGTTAAGCACTGGGTTTTTACTACCTGTCTCTGCCCTGGGCATTCTGTCCCTTATCTTTCTAGTTTGGATCCCCCAGACGACACTGGCTTATTTTTAAAGATTCAAATTTTTCTCTATCTATCTTAGAATCTCCCAGCAGACGCTGGCTTATTTTTAAAGATCAAGATCTATAAAGACCTCTTTTTTTTTTTCTTCACACCTCATTTGCACCAGGCCAGGATTCCCCTGAGCAGGATTGAATTCCACCGCTCTTTTTAAAGACAACTTTTACTGTTTTAACATGTCCCCATGGGCACAATGGAGAACACAGCCCTATTCTTACCAGTTCCAGATAGACACCCCTATGCCTATTTCCAAATATAACATTAACCATACCTATTTCTCAGTCCTTAAGGAGTTTCACATTTCTTCTTCTTTAGCCAAAAGCATTTTACTATCTGCTTCCTCACAAAACTCCTGTAATTTATGCCTACTCCACAACCTAATCCTGAGATTTATATACATCCTTAAAGTGTTTTAACATGGCCCTTAACAGAGTCCGGGGCTTACTTTTCCCTCCACCCATGATCCACCTGGGTCTCCAGACAAGACAATTGGGAACGGGGTTGGAGGAAGGTATAGGGTCCTTCTTCTCCAGGTGACACCAGGGATTTCACACCCAACCCAGGGAGCCAGATACACACAGTCTCCAATGGGAACTGCGGATGCCACTCGCTTTCCACGGCGCTGGACAATCACAGTCACCAATGGGAACTGCAGTAGTCACTCACTTCAACCATTCCTGACAATTCCTCCCACCTTTACCTTTTACCTTTACCTAAGAGAGGGTGATCAGTCCTCTCCTCCATCCCTGCTTACAGGGAGGGATTATTACCCAAGTTCAATACTTGCCTGCAGGCGTCTTCCTTCTCCATTAGCTGGCTACAAGATGTCCTGGTCTCCTCACCTTTCACCAGTGGTTCTTGGGAGTGTCGACCACCGTCGCCAGAACAGGGCAGTCTCAGGAAGTCCCTTGGATTCAAAGGACTGATGGCGCCTGGGATGTTTCCTTCAACTTACCCAGTTGCTGGAACCTGGGGTGGACCCACCAGCAGGCCTCAAGGCCCCTTGTGTCCCAACGGAGTCACCATAAATGTTGCAGCAGATCCTGTTTCCAAATCAGGACACAAGACCACAAAAGGTTGGAGAATACAGGTTTATTTTGTGCAAAAGGTTCAGAGCATTCACATGACATTCTGAACCCTTGGCTCTTCCTTAGGCATCACTTTTATATGTGTCATGACCTCAGGCTAGGCTGGGGCGTTCCTTTTATTAAGTTTTACCAAAAAAAAGGATTTATAACATACATATAGAGCAAAGGAGAAGTACATTGATTTCTCAATTATCTTCAACTGTTATTTTCCATATCCACCCTTGATTCCGGGAACATAGCTGGTTCCTTATTCCAGTAACTTTATGGTTTTACACAATATTGTTTTACACAATAATGCAGTCCATGCGTGGTGAAAAGTTCGTTTAACTGTTTCATGACTGCCTCAGTAGTAGTGGATGCCACAATTATGACTTCCAACCAGTTCGAGTAGGCGTCCATGATTACCAAATAGGTGTTCCCTTTTGTCGGCCCCGCTAAGTCAATATGCAGTCTCGACCATGGGCCTCGGGGAGTTTCTCATTCCATGACTGGTTCCAGTGGGGGTGTTGGCCTTGATTTTTGGCAGTCATGGCATGTGCCCACCCAACATTCAATATCCTTGTCCAGCCCTGGCCACCAGACATAACTCCTGGCCAAGGCTTTCTTCTTAACTACGCCTGGATGCCCTCGTGCAACATGCACAACACTTCTTCCTGTAATTTTTCTGGGATTACCACCCTGTTCCCCCCACAATATACAGCCTTTTTCAAAAGACAGTTCAGTCTGTCGGGTGCAAAAATGTTTAAAAGTCTCGCTTTTGTTTTCCTCCGGCCAGTCCTTACCTACCCAATGCAGAATGCGAGCTGTCAGCGGGTCTTTTGTGGCAGCTTTAGCAACGTCAGCTGCGGTTAGTGGCAGATTCAGCCAGGCCTCGAGTTGGAGAGTGGAGACGGTGGGAGCTTGGTCATCTTCCGTGATGGGCAGTGGGGAACGGCTCAAGGTGTCTGCATGGGTGATGGTTTTTCCTGGGCGATGGATGAGCGTGTAGTTGTATGCAGCAAGGAATTCAGACCACCTTGTCATTCTTAGTGATAGAATGTTTGGGGTCAGTTTGTTTTCCACTAGGATCCGTAGCAGGGTTTTGTGGTCAGTGATGATCGAAAAAGTCCTACCATAAAGGTACTCATGGAATCTTTTTACACCGGCTATGATTGTGAGGGCTTCTCAATCGAGTTGGCTGTAATTTATCTCCAATTTTGACAGCGTTTTGGAATAGAAGGTGACTGGTGCCTCTCTGCCATCTGGTAGCTTGTGGCTCAGGATGGCGCCGATTCCGAAAGACGATGCATCACAGGTGACCATCAAAGACAGGGTATTGCTATACTGGATCAGAATGGTGTTAGAAGTTAATAAGTCTTTGATATTTCAGAATGCTTCTTGTTCCCAGAGGCCCCATTTCCAGATAGTTTTTTTGTCTAACAACCGATGTAAAGATTCTGCTACAGTTGCTTTTTGGGGCAGGGACACATTGTAGAAATTTATGAGACCTAGGAATGCTTGTAAGTCAGTTTTGTTCCTAGGTCTAGGTGCATCTTTGATTGCCTTTATCTTCTTTTTGGTGGGGTGTATCCCTTGCTCATCTATGAGATAGCCCAGAAATTTGGCCTGGTTGGTGGGTAGTTTACATTTTGCTCACTTTACTTTAAGGCCTGCATCTCTGAATCTTTGCAATACTTCTTTTAATCTGATTTCTAGTTGGTTAGTTTTTTTGCTGACACTAGTACATCATCAAAATAGGGGACGTCTCCCTTGATTCCATTTAGAAGGTGCTCCATGAGGCTTTGGAAAATGCCTGGGGCAATGCTAACGCCGAACTGAAGTCGGTTGCACTTGAATGCCCCTCTGTATGTCACTATAGTCTGTTCCTCTGTGGTTGCAGGGTCAACTGATAGTTGTTGATAGTTTGTGCTAGATCAAGTTCGCAAAAATTTTTCCTCTCCCCAGTGAGTGCAATAAGTGTTGCACTACCGGTACTGGGTATGTGCTTTGTTGGAGCACGTGATTTAGGGTTGCCTTATAATCTCCACAGATGCACACTGACCCATCTGGTTTGACAGGAGTCCCAATGGGTGTTTCCCACCTGGCATGGTCGATTGGCTCTAACAGCCCTTGTGCTTTTAGTTTGGTTTAGTTGTTCATCTATTTTTGGTTTTAAGGCAAAAGGAACACATCTGGCTTTGAGCCGGATGGGGGCTATTTTTGGGTTTAGGCTAAATGATATTGGGGTCCCCTTGTACTTGCCTAGGGTCCCATCGAATACATCCCGGAACTCTTGCAACAGCTCTCTTCCCAGTTGGCCGCAACGATGCTGTTGATTCTGGTCATCCCGATTTCCAGGGCTGTGAACTATTTGATTCCCAGGAGGCTAGGGTGATCACGGTTGACGATTGTCAGAGGCAGGATTTCAGTGTGATTTTTAAATTCTACAAGAAAATGTCCAAGGCTCACTACCAGAATTCGATTCCCCTGGTAGTCCTTTAATGTTAACTTTTGTTGCTCAAGTTCTCTTTGCTTGATGTCTGGTATCAGGTGTCTGATAGTGTTCCAAGATTCCATTGATAAGTATGATCCGGAGTCTACTTCCATCTCACAGGGCTTCCCTTCAATGTTCACCTTTATCCAGAACTTTTTTACATTTGCTGCCCTGGCATTTCCGATCGTTATCTTCTGGTGCATTTCCTCTCTGTTGCTCATTTGTCGGTTTCTGTTTTCTCAGTTCCATCTGCTTCCGGCTTGTCTCTCTTTGTTTCTGAGGGGGGGGGGTACTGCCACGTCTTTTAGTACTATAGCTCTTTTTGTTTCAGCAGACCCTTTTGATGTGCCCCTGTTTTTCACAAGCTCTGCAGATTGCATATAGGAACCTGCATTCTGATCGCAGGTGGTTGCTTCCACATCCAGAACACTGGAATTCCCGCCTGCTTCTTCTTTTTTCCTACCATTTTCTGTCCGACTGAAGCCTATGAATATCTTCATTGTCATCATCAGTGTCATTCAGGGAGTTGAGATCTTCATAGTGGGCAGTCGCTGTGGGCTGTTTCTTGCTTCCCTCCACCTTTTTTTCTCTGGGTTGATTTGGTGGATCTGGAATTGAGTTCATCTGGTGCATATTGGCTGTGGATTTTTTGGCTGCTTCAGCGGCAGTGGCTTCTGCGATGGCCTTGGCCACTGTGATATTCAGTCTGTTTAGCAGCTTGCTTTGGAGTGTAGCATCCCTCAATCCAAAGACCACGTAGTCCCTCATGGCCTCATCCATGTTCTGGAACTTGCAGGCTCCTCTGATGTGTCTTAGGGCTGCTACAAAATCTCCAACGCTCTCATCTTCTCTTTGATCTCTTTTGTAAAACTCATGTCTTTTGATCAGATTGGAGACCACAGGCATGTAATGTGCTCGGAGCATTCTGTTCAGCTCAGTCCAAGCCATTTGCTTAATGTCTCTTGGTTTAGCTAGCACCTTTGCCATTTTAAAAATGGTTGGTCCACAGTGCGTGAGGAATACAGCCCTCTTTCTCTGGTCAGTAATCTCCTGCAGTTCGTTGCTTTCTAAAAACATCAGAAAGTGATCAATCTATGACTCCCAATCTTTCTCGGCTGGGTTGAACAGTGTGGGAGGCGCATTGTTACTGGCCATCTCTTTCGCTCGGTTCTGGTTGCTGCATGCTTTGGTCTCGCTGTTCCATGATGATCCCACCTTTGTTACCAGTGTTCCGTTTGGATATAAGGTGCATGAGACTGGGTTCCAACAAACAGCTCTTTTATTAAACAGTAAAGCAACTGGTAATGGAACATTTACCCAAGCCGCTGCATCCCTTTTTATCGCAGCTTGCTCACGGCTTGTGGTCAATGACAGTAGTTCAAATGTTCCTTCCATCTGGCGGGCCAATCGGAATGGCTCCCAAGTAACCAATCTGAGAACGGTCTTCTCAGCCATCAGTTTAAGGTATTTGGAGTCTACCAAGTTCTGTACACAACAACCAGAGTAGTGCAGAAACCAACATATTTGTACTTGCAATGTGTGTCCATAAACTCTAGCAAGCAATGTTCTCCAGGGATATTAATGTCTGAAAATCAAAAAGTGAAATGTAATAATGGATTAATTAATCAAAATATTCATATGATTATATTAAAATTGTAAATGGCATTCTACAAAATTCTTTAGAATATGCTTCTCTTGATGAAATTTACTTCTTGTGAAGCCCAAAACCAAAAATGACGGGTGGTAATTTTAAACTGGTTTCTTTTTGTTTTACACCGAAAGATAAAACCTTTTTTGATTTTGTCAATTTGAGCACTCTACTATCTGCATCTACAATTTATTCAATGAATTCTTAGGGAGGGGTTATCTTTCTCCTCTTTCTCTCAGACGTAATATCCAAGCTGAATTGTCATTTACTTCTCTGAAATGCATCCCCTTTGTCCTTGGATTCCACTTCCCTACTATATTCCATACCTTTTCTACAAATTCAATCTATAAATAAATGGAAGGAGGTGATTTACTGCCTCCACATCATTTGCTGAAGCTGTATTGTTGTTGTTATTTTTAGTATTGCTGTTGTTGTTGTTACATATGCTTTACTTGGAATATTTTCACTGAGTCAGACAGAGTTCATCGACTGTTGAAAGTACAATCATGTCAATATTTTTTGGCATTTCCTGATCTGGCTTTTCCCATATAATACAAGTGTGGAAGAGGAAAGATTGTTATGTTGTGACATTCTTACTCAAACAAGATTCAGCATGCTGAAATAACAATAGCGTTTATACTTATGTATCACTTCACAGTGTTTTAAAGCCCTCTCTAAGCGGTTTATAGAGTCAGCTATTGTCTCCAACAATCTGGGTCCTCATTTTACTAACCCTGGATGGATGGAAGGCTGTGTCACCAGTGATCCAGTGAGGCAGCAGTAAGCAGAAGTAGCATGCAGTACTGCATTTCAACCACTGTGCCACCATGGCTCATGGTGTTCTGGCCTCTTCATAGACTATTTCTACACCCAATTATTCACAACAACACATGCATAGTTTTAGAGTAAATGGATGGATAAGAATGAGAGCGACTTTATATGCTTCCAAGAACATGGGTCTAAGAGGAAAAGGGAAGGGAGTGAAGGTCTTTGTAATATCTCAGTATACTTAGTAAAAGAAGATCAAGGTGGGATCATATTTTGAGCCTACTTTTTGTGAGACATATGAATTCCCATGGGATGAAACAAGAATAAATTTCAAATGATGGACATTTAAGCCATCAAATTAAGTGTCCATTTAATGCTGGATTTCAAATTCCAGCAGCTCCTGCAGATGTTGACTCTGTCTCTACTTTAATGCATCCAATAAAAGAAATGTCAGTGCCCTTCAGTCCTTAATTCCCACCACTTATCTCTGGGGTTGGCAACCTGTGGCTCTTTCAGCCCTCTGTTGCAGCTCCTGACACCATTGCTGTTGCCACTTCCATGGCCTGTGTGCTGCTCTCACAGCACCTTGTGAAGCACAGTGAAATTTAGTGTGCTTCACAATGGAGGAGATGGCGTCCCCTCCTTCTCCTGGAGCCCATTACAACACAGAGCCACAATGCAATCCTGTCCCACTTGGCCCTGGTAGCAGTAGAGGCAGCGGCAATGGCTTGTTCTCACATCTCGGATATCACTGACTTTTTACACCAGCAGGCTGCTGGTGTTGTAATGCCCCACCTCCCCAATGGCTAGCTGATTTTCAGCTTACTGCCAACCAGCTGGTCATCAGCATGCTGCTCATTGACTCATCAGTCTCTGAACATCAGATTTCCTCTACCCAGCACCAGGTTAGGCTTTACTTCACCCCTAGGTATGGCACAGCCATGCGGGATTTGACATTGTTGCAGGTCAGACCAGTGGCTTTGGGTGGAGAGTAGGTCATGTGTTTCCAGCACCAACAAAGGCCTGAAGTAACTGCCCACCATTTCCTGCTGCAGTCTGTCTGTCAGCAAGTCCCATATAAAGATGAGATGCTGGAGAACCAAAATTAGAATCTGAGAGAGATACAGAGAGACACAGTAAGACAGAATGAAGGAGATGGAGAGACATAGAGCGAAACAGAGAGAGTGATAGAAAAAGAGACAGAGAAAAAGAGAGAAAAAGCGAGAGATAGAAAGACAGAGATAGTAACAGAGAGAGACAGAGAGAAAGAGAGAGAGAGAGACATCGAGAGAGGGAGAAAGCTGAACAACACAACCAGGGTGTGGTGTGGCAAGAGGTGGCTGGGAGGAGAGAGGTGAGGACGAAGCAAATAATTTAACAACTGGTTCTCTGCCCTAATGACTGGCTGGGTAGGCATGGCTAGGGTCATGTGACTGGGTGGGAGTGAGTGAGGTTTGGTGAGTCACATCCACTTTATCACATCAGTTGTTCAATTATTGGCTCCCAGTGTTTTCTTTTCTGTGGGAAATGGGTCCAAATGGTTCTTTGAGTGTTTAAGGTAGCAGACCCCTGGCTTAACCTCTTCTAGATACGTTTTTTCTTCAGTAGAATATAGTTTCCTAAAACTATTTTCTAAATTAATTTTAGATTTTACTTTCTGAAAGTAAATCTATCTTCTATTATGTTGTAAATTTTACAGGCAGACCTTGCTTAATTATGTTCATTGGAAGTTGAATTTCCACTGCTAAGTGATGCACTTCTAAGTTGTGATTTCCTTTGACTATGCGGTTTAGCAGTAACAGTTCTGGAAGACCCCAGTTACCATTATTAAAGTCCCTGTCACACTGCCCAATGGATGAAAAACCGTTAGTTTTTAGTAAGTTAATAAAAAGGACACAACGGACGAGCAAAATGTTCCATCCGTTGTTATCCACTCTCAAAAGGGGCAAAAATTTGCATAACCGGAGTGGATAACATGGAAAGGAATGGATGTGGGGAGGACGCAGAGCAGATGGAAAGCGAACACGGAACGGAAGCCCAGCGGATGGAAGCAGATGGGAGCGGATGACACATCCACTGGGCTTCCAGGGGGGCTGAGCAAAGCGGACGCGGAATGGATACAGCGGATGCAGAGCGGACGCCGAGCAGATGAAGTGGATGCACAGCGGATGCACAGCGGAAGCCGAACGGATGCCGAGCATTAATTGCGCATGCGGGGGGGATGCATTGCGTAAGCCCCGCAGATATAAAGGGAAGCAGCTCGCATGTGGCCAGCATTCGGAGGAAAGACATGCTGCCGGATACATAGAGTCCTTGCCTGCCCTGCCTGCAAGCTTACCTGCAAGCCTTGTTGCAAGCCTCCCTGCCAGCCTTGCTGCCAGCCTTCCTGCCAGCCTGCCTCCAAGCCTGCCTCCCAGCCTGCCTCCCAGCCTCCTGGCCAGCCTCCCTGCCAGCCTTGATCTCTGCCTGCCTGACAGCCTTGCTGCCAGCCTGCCTTCCAGCCTCCCTGCCAGCCAGTCTGCCTGCCAGCCTTGGTGCCTACCTGCCTTCCTGCCAGGCTTCCTGCCAGGCTTCCTGCCAGGCTTCCTGCCAGGCTTCCTGCCAGGCTTCCTGCAAGGCTTCCTGTAAGGCTTCCTGCAAGGCTTCCAGCCAGCCTTGGTGCCTTCCTGCCTGCCAGCCTTCGTGCCTGTCTGCCTGCCAGGCTTCCATCCAGCCTTGGCGCCAGCCTTCCTGCCAGCCTAGGGGCCTGCCAGCCTCAGCCATCTGCTGCCAGCCCTGGCAAGATGGACAGAGTCACCCTCCCGCCCCCTGTCCCTGACTCTGCTTCTGCTGGGGCTTCTGCTGTTCGGGCTTGCTCTTCTGGTGCTGGAGGTTCTGCTGATGCTGCTCCTGGCAGTGGTGCTTCTGCTGGTGCTTACTCTGCTGAAGCTGCTCCTGGTCCTGCTCATCCTGCTCGTCCTGCTCGTGCTCCTGGTCCTGCTCATGCTCCTGGTCTTGCTGGCGCTGCTGGTGCTTACTCTGCTGCTACTGATCCTGGTCCTGCTGGTACTGGTGCTGCTGCTGATCCTGCTGTGCTGCTGCTGCTGCTGCTGCTGCTGCTGCTGATGATGATGATGATGATGATGATGATGATGATTATGATCCTGCTGGTGATGAGGATGATGATGATGATCTTGCTGGTCCTGCTGCTGCTGCTGGTGTGGAGGAGCAGCCCCTATTACCTGGGAGTCCCTCTGATGAGGGCCCATCTGGTCCTTCCAAAGGGAGGAAGAGGCATATGTGACAACGGGAGAGGAGGCAATACTCAATTGAGGAGGAACACGAAGATGAGGTGCTGGAGTGGCTGAGAGAGAATGACTATCTGTGGCGGAAGGGACACCGGCTGTACAGGGACAGCAAGTGGAAGCAGGCTGATTGGAGAGAGAAGTCGAAGAGTATGGCTACACTTCGGAGGTGCTCCTCGGCTGGTGGAAGCACATGCACACCTGGTACAGGAAGCTGCACCTGAAGAAATCTGGCCAGGCTGCAGTTAAGCTGACGGACAGAGATACCTACATCATGGCCAGGTGCAGTTTCCTGGAGGGTGAGATCCGCCACCGAGGAGCACCAGGAGCCCCTCTCACAACCCTCTCTCTCCAGCAGCCTGCTGAGAGCCAGTCCTCTTCCTGCCGAGAGTCAGTCCCTGTCTCCAGGCAGGTTTCTGTGGAGTGTGCCATGGCAGAGAACCCAAGGACAGGTGTTGTAACCATGGTGGAGTGCATGGAGCACTCCCTGGTGCAGTGGGAGAAAGGAGACATTGAGTCGACCACAGTCATACCCGCATCCATCCCCCCCAGCTCCACCTCCACAGAAAGGCAGAGAGGCAAACTGATGAGGGCCCATATGGTCCTGCCAAAGGGAGGAAGAGGCAGATGCATGAACGGGAGAGGAGGCAATACACCATAGAAGAGGAACATGAGGAGGAGGTGCTGGAGTGGCTGAGGGAGAACGAGTATCTATAGTGGAAGGGACAAAGGCTCTATCAAGACACCAAAAGGAAGCAGGCTGCTTGGAGAGAGAAGGCGGAGAGCCTGGGATACACTTCAGAGGTGCTCCTCGGCTGGTGGAAGCACATGCACACATAGTACAGGAAGCTTTACCCCAAGAAATCTGGCCAGGCCGCGGTCAAGCTGACGGACAGAGAGACCTACATGATGGCCAAGTGCAGCTTCTTGGAGGGTGAGATCCGCCACCGAGGAGCAGCCCCTCTCACAACCCCCTCTCTCAGGCAGCCTGCTGAGAACCAGTCCTCTTCTGGCAGAGAGTCAGCTCCTCTGTCCAGGCAGGTATCTGTGGAGCGTGCCACTTCCACCACAGTTCAACCCGCATTCACCCCCAGCTCCACCTCCACAGAAAGGCAGAAAGCCAGACAGGAGGGGCAGAGCCACACTGTCCTGCTGGAGATAAGAGACACCATCAGGAGCAGCGTAGATCTCCTCTCTCAGCTGGTCCACACCGACTCCTCATCCTCCAACTGAAAGCCCTTCCTCACCTATGTGAACCAGACCCTCATGGACATGGCAGAACCCCAGTACCAGGTGATGAAGGACAGGATCACCAATCTTCTTCACAACCCTCCAGACCAAGATGAACCTGCTCCCACCCAGTCCAGGCCTGCTCCTCCACCCCAGGTGATGTCACTGCCCTTCCAAGGCTTTCCAAAGGCCCTCCCCTACCAAAGCTACGGCTACCAGGAGGTCCAGCAGCACAGGCAGCCCTTCCCAGTCCAGGCACAGGTGCATCGGACGCCACCGGTGCCACTGATGCCACAGATGTCACCCACGCCACCGATGCCACAGACACCAGTCCTCACCCAGCTGCAGACCAGACAGCCCCACTACACTGCTCCTTCCTCCATCCCACAGCCAAGCCCGGCCTCAGTACATCCGTCATCGGTACTGGGGCTGACACCCCATGTCATGGAGGAAGGGGCTCTCAACATCACGGGGCTGAACCAACTGTCTGAGAGCTTCCTCAACACACCATCCCCTGTTGTCCTCTCAGGGCCGGGCACCCCAGTGGTGCTTCAGACCAGCACTCCAGCAACAGCCACCCCCACAGCACCTGGACCCTTCACCCCTGAGACTGGGCACACCTCTGAGTGAAAGAGAAGCGTGCCTGAGACTGGGTGGCTACCTATACATTTTATTTGGACACTTGACTTGGGTCATTTTTCTTTTACAGCTTGTTATTAATAAAGATTATCTTTGCTTCACACACTTGCTTCATTTATTTTATTAAATAAAGTCTTGGTGGAAACTTTTAGAAATGGTTTAAGCCTTTGCATGCTTGTGGGATGGGTAAGGATAGCAGTGGGATGGGCAGGGATACCTGCGGAAAGGATAATAGCTGTGGGATGGGTAGTAGCTGTGGGATGGGCAGGGATACCTGTGGGATGGGTAATAGCTGTGGGATGGGCAGGGATACCTGTGGGATGGGCAGGAATACCTTTAGGATGGGTAATAGTTGTGGGATAGATAAACCTCCAGTGCAAGCATAATGGGACTATATGGTCCACTCTCCCAGGTGCCACACCTATGGCCCTTTATTATCAATAATAATCTAATCAATCATCCACACATGTCAACATAAACACAACTCTTTATTAAATGCCCTGTTCATTGTAGGCCCACCCAACATACATGGCCCAATCTCATCAGTGTGATGAGACAGGCTGAAGGAAGCATCCATTAATCATCTATCATCCTGTCTTGCTACTCCACTGCTCCAGCTGGGGAGTTGCCCCAGTGTATCAGGAGGTTGCGCTGCTTCTTCCCTTCACATGAAGCTCTGTTGGGGCCTTGCACATCCTCAGTGTCTATCAGGTTTCGCCCTTGCCTCCATTCCCCAGGCTCCATGTCCCCATTGCCTTGTTGGAGGTTCACAAGCCTGTTCTGCAAGACTTGGTAGCGGGTGCGCATGAGATTGTGCAGGATGCAGCAAGCTTCCACAATCCTCCTCACGGTCTGTGGGTGATGCTGCATGGTGGTGAGAAGTACCTGGAACCTGTTGGCCAGGATGCCAAAAGCGTTCCCCACCACCCGCCTTGCCCTGGACAGCCTGTAGTTGAAGATCCTCTCTTCACGGGTGAGGAGTCTGAAAGTGTAGGGCTTCATGAGGTAGATTCTGAGGGAGAAGGCGTCATCCCCCACGATGAAGTAGGGCACATCTTGCTTGTCGTTGGGCAGGGGGTCTGGATCTGGGAACCCCATGATGAGGTTGTGTTCCAGCCCCTCCTTGAGGTCACTGGTGTTGTATACCTCGGAATCTGAAGCTGACCCATTGCCTGAATCATCGATGTCCAGTCAGCATCGACCATGGCAAAGAGGATGATGCTGACAAAGCCCTTGTAGTTGAAATAAGTGGACCCCGACTTGGCTGTAGCTTTGCAGGCCACGTGCTTGCCATCTATGGCTCCAACGGTGTGGGGGAATTTCCACCTCTGATACCACTGCTCTGTAACTTTCTTCCAGCCTTCTTCAGTGGAGGGAAACTGGAGGAGCTCCTTCAGGTATTCTTTGATGATGGCCTGCACCCCTTATCTGACCACAATGCTGATGGTGTTGTGTGACACTCTCCAGCCATACTGCATGCTCCTGTACATGGTCCCTTAGGCCAGGTGGCGCAATGTCAGTGCCACCTTGAGCCCAGGGTCCAGGCTGGGCTGGAAGTTGGTGCACTGCTTGGTCAACCTGGGTGTCAGCCACTCCACAACTTCGTCAAACATGGCTGGAGGCATCCTCATAAAGTTCTGGAATGCACGAGGGTCTTCGTTCCCCAGCTCCACCATCATCTTGTTGTACAGTCCGTACTCTGCTCTTCTTCCGATCCATCTTCGGACCCAGACACTTCTTGGCCACCTCCTTTTCTTCCCGTAGAACAGGTGAAAGAGCCTGTAAATGGCTTCACACTGTTGCAGAACGATGGTGGCTACCAAAAGGAGTGTTTTATGATCCATGTTGGAGATGACTGGATGCTGTGGAAGAGCAAGAGCCAGATGATGGCTGCAGAGGTCTCCACAGCAGGGCTGCTGGACTGAAAGTGAGATCCAGGTGAGTCCCTCCCCCTTTTTATAGGCAATATAGGTTTTCAACTCGGTCTCCTTTTGCATCCTCTAGGCATCCTCTAGACATCCTTGATATCCGAGATAGGTCCACTCTGCGAACGTTTTTTCCATTTTAAATACTTTCTATGTGAGCTGCATCCACTTTCATCCTTTCTACGTCCGTGCTACTCACGCTTTGTGTCCATTCCGCCTCTGTTTTGCTTCCTCCCTGTGTCCATTTACCGCTGGAGCTGATTTGAGTTGTGCGGATGTGCAGCGGATGCCTAGCAGATATAGCGGACGCGTAACGGATGACAACAGATGTAGAACGGATGTTCCCCATATGCGTTACGGATGCAGAATGGACTCGTTTGATACATTTTCCGCTCAAAAAGTTTTGAGCAGATTGAACCTCAGTCAACGGATGCTGGACGGATAGAGAGGAAGAAAAACGGACGCAGTGAGTACAGAACGGATGAATCGCGTTAACCAGTGGATGGAAAGTGTTTCTCTCCATTTTACATACTCTTTCCATCTGTTGGTGCAGTGTGACATGGGCTTAAGAACAAATTAACCCTGAAGGGTTTTTTTTTCTTTTTATTGGAACTTTGGATTTTGTTAAAACTTTTAAACTGTTAAAGTTTTAAACTGTTAAATTGGACTTGTCTTTCCTTTTTATTTTTTTTTTCCCTTCAAAATAACTCTCTTGCTTTTTCTTTTTAATAATTTTATTAAATAATTTTAATAAATAATTTTAATAAATACTTTAATAAATAATTTTATTATTTTATTAATTTTATAAATTAAATTTTAATAAATTTAAGAAATAATTTTAATAATTTTATTCTTTATATTTTTTGTTATTCCTGATTTTAATGTTAGAGGGGAAGGGAATGGAAAAGAAAGGGAAATAAGTAGTGCTGCCACCTGGAGGCTTGGATACATTGTTTTCCTTTCTTTCTTTCTTCTTGATACATTTGTTGTTATGTTCAAGGACTCTCTTCTTTCCATTGAAAAGATAGTGGGAAGAGCATGTAGATTGTTTGCAGGTGCTCTTCTGTGGAACTACTGACAACTGGAGTCTGGATTTGAAATTGAAGAAAGAAGATTAAAGTGACCTTGGGAAATTTTGTTTTTTGAATTCATAAAGAGCCTCAAACATATAGTGGCAGTGCTTTGCTTGTTGACAGAATTACATTTTCTCTTTCCTTTTTTTTCTATCCTCCCCCCAGTTGTATTTTTATATTTGGACTTATGCAAGAATAAGACTACTTCCCCCCCTCCCTTTGTTTTACCTCTTAAGCAAGGGGAATATACAGATCTCTGTCTTTTTAAATCTTTTCTTAATTTCTTTTTATTTTTTCATCCTTTTTCCATTTTTTATTTTTCCTTTTTTCCTAAATAATTGGAACCTATTGGATTAAGGTACTCAAGTGCCTTAAGATTTCTCTCTTCCCTCTTTTTTTTTTTAAAGTATGGTTTCTCTCCTTTTTTTGACTGGAGTGGCAATTGACTGCTCTTGCTTTTTCTTTTCACTTTTTCTATTGTACTTTAGATAAGCAGAAAAATACCAGCCTTAGCTTCTTCAATCCCGACTTCTTCTTCCTCACCATCTGAAGGACAACAATCAATACAGATGATGTTACAACAAGAGAAGGAGAAAGTAGTGACACTGCAAATGATTATGTGAGGAATCCAAAAGATACAAGTAAAAACAGATAATATTGAAAAGAGAATGGAGAATATTGAGCAAAGAATGGAAAAGATGGATGAAAAACAAGAAAATATTCAACAGGTGATGATGCAATACGAGGACAGAATTAAGAAAATTGAAGAACAAGATGTACAAAGAGATAAGATGATTGGAGATATGAATACCTGATTGAGTAAAGTGGATAGAGATAAGGGCAGATCTCTGCAATGGGAAATTGGATGGGAAATTGATAGATCAGAATTCTATCTTAAATTTCAAAAAGGTGAAAATCTTGCTGAAGTGATGACAGAAATCCTGGCAGAAGCATTAGAGGTAACTAAAGAGAAGATGATGGATGGAATGGATGAGTTTTTTTTGTGTTTACACAAGATATGTGATGAAAAATAAATTGCCAAGAGAAGTTCATATCAGATTTACTAAGAAAATAATAAAATCACAAATACTACAGGCAGCAAGAGAAAAACACTAAAGTACAAAGATAAAGAAATAGTGGTATTGAAACAGCTACTGAGAAGAGTGAGAGAGATAAGAAGAGAATATTTATTTTTGATCAAAGAGTTACTTAAGAGAGGAATACATTACAGATGTCTGATACCCAAAGGTCTCATGTTTACCTGGCAGGAACAAAGACATAGAATTGATTCAGTTGAAAAAGCTGAGTTATTCTATCTGGAATATTTTAGAGGAAGGGAGGAAGATACAAGAAAAGAAGAGTCGTTAATTGGATTTCAAGAGGAATGTACAGCAGCAATTGAAAAAGAGGAAGTAGCCATAGGTGGTGTACCAAGAAAAAAACAAGAACCAAGATCTACTAGAGCAACAAATCCTTCTTACAAAGTCTAAAATGGATGGAAAAAAATTGATTACAATTAATATAAATGGGCTTAATTCATCTATTAAAAGAAGAAAAGTATTTCATAAGTTACAGAAATTAAAATTTGATATAATGCCGACAAGAAGTACATATTAAAAAAGAACATGATTATATATTGAAAAAACAAAAATTAGCAAAATTATTTTTAGTGCTAACACAATGTAAAAAGAGGGGAGTGGTGTTATACATTAGAGATACAATCCCTGTGGAACAAATATATATAGATGATGATGGAAGGATTTTGATGGCGAAGATAACAGACAATAATCTAAAGACACTTTTAATAGCAATTTATGCTCCAAATGATAATCAGGAAGATTTTTACAGGAAATTACGTAAGAAAATAATTGAACTGGACTGTGCTAATATCTGATGGGAAATTTTAACAGAATAATAAATAACAAATTGGATTATAAAACACAAAAAACAGCAAAGAAAACTGGAAAGACATTGCCAAAATCCTTCTTTTGATTGGTAGATGAAATCAACTTAAAGTTGCATGCAGAGAGAGAAATGCGGAAAATAAACAATATACCTTTTATTCAAATAGACATGCATCACGGTCTAGAATAGAAAGAATTGCTTTCTTACATACAAGACTTTGAAGCAATAGAATAGAAGCAAGTACTTGGGCAGATCACAATCCAATAACATTTGTACGGAAAGGACAAAAAAGGAGATCTAGATGGATCTCCTTTTAAAATAATTTTAAATAATATGATATTAAAGAAAAAAGATTTTAAACAGAAAATTGAGAGAAAATTGACTTTTTTTCTTTAAAGAAAATACAAAAGAGGATACATCATTAGAGAACCTCTGGGAAACAATGAAGGCTTATACAAGCGGTTTGATAATGGACGATACAAGGAAAAGAAACATAAAACAGAAAAAAGAATTTAAAATATTGGAAGATGACTACAAGAAGTTGGAAAAAGAACTACAGTAATTTCCACAAAAAAAGGACATTAAAATGGACATAATTAAGCAAAAAGGGGGCTAATGGAAAAAAGAAGAAAGCAGAAAAAATAAAAAATGCAAAGCCGAACTATTTTGAAGATGCAAACAAACCAGACAGATGGCTAGCATATAAATTGAGAAAAGAAAGAGACTCGAGAAGAATAAATCAATTGATAAACAAACAAGGACATGTATGCTATGGAAATGCGGAGAAGAAAAAAATTATTCAAGATTACTATGGAAAACTGTACCATCAAGAGAATGTTCAGGAAGAAAGAATTCAACAATACTTACAGAAAGCAATTTTGCCGCAGATACCCCAAAATATTGAAACAATGTTAGAAAGTAATATAACAATGATAGAATTAACAGAAGCTTTAAAAATGCAAAATATTGGGAAAGCACCAGGTCGGGATGGTTTGCCAGTGGAATTTTATCAGACATTCCAGGAAACATTGAATCTTCACTTACTAGAAGTTATGAATGAAGTTATGACAAAGAAGAGAATACTTAAAAAATTCAGAAGCATTTATCACACTTGTATCAAAGGAGGACACAGACCCACAGGAAGTTAAAAGGATTCTGCAAAGGTACATATGATTGTATTGTTATATTTGTATTTAGAAATAATATTAGAAAATTGGAAACAATGTATGATTTAGTGAAACATTTCTGAATAAAATAAATGGAATGAATTAAATGAGACAATTAATTTAGAAAGGAATGGGAACATTTTAATGATATAATGTTTTAAAATGCAAGTGAAGTGGGGGGGGAACTAATTATGGAAAGTTTATAAGCATTCCCATAGAAGCATGATACCTATTTGAAAAGTCATGTGTTAAATGTTTAAAATTTAAATGAATATTAACATTAATGGTAGAATTGAATTGATATAGATCATTGTTTTAATTATATTATACATTTATACTTTTCTTTTTCTTTATAAAATGTAGTGCCAACTTTAATGTGCTAAACAGAATCTGAATGGAAGTTACATTCTATATTAAGTGTTATAATTTTAGGGGAAAGATATAAAGGTGTCATACTCCAGTTTGTGACTACAGGAGGAATTTTGTTTAAGGAGAAAAGATAATGGATAGCTGAAATAGGACAGACAAAGAATATAAATATAATGATTTGATTTGAGATGAAACAAATAAAAAGAAAATTAAGAAAATTAAAAGAGGAGAGAAGCCATATAGAAAATGTAGAATGGCAATAAGATATGGAATGGTATATAAAAATGATCATGAATTTGAATTGGTGTCTGTCCAAATAGATGTAACCCGGGATCAGGCTGCTTTCAGGAAAGAGGTTTTATGTTTTCATGTTCTGTGTTATGTTTGTCTCTAAAAATCAATAAAAAATTTTCAAAAAAAATGTCGCACACTTAAGGAGGATAATTATCTTAAACTTAAACAACAGATTATGACAGACTTGATAAAATGGGAAAATTTAAATTTAAAATAAATCAGATAAATGTTGGAAATGTCATCAGAAACCTGGTTCATATTACCACATGTGATGGACATGCTCGAATGCAAAAAGATATTGGACCATAATCCACACATGGTTGGAAAAAATGACAAAACAACATATAGACTTTAAACCTGGGATATTTTTATTGGGAATTATACCAGAAATATATTGTAAAAAATTAAAATATTTGATTGTAAATGTTTTAACAGCGGCTAGAATTATATATGCTAAAAACTGGAAAAATGAAAAAATACCTATGCAGGAGGAAATTATTAAGAAAATCATGGAGTGTGCCAAGATGAGTAAATTGACATTTTAAATTAGGGAACAAGAGGTTAAACAATTTTATATGATATGGGATTTATTTTATCAATGGTAAAGCCCATGTCACACTGCACCAACGGATGGAAAGAGGATGTAAAATGGAGCGAAACACTTGACATCCATTGGTTAACGCGATGCTTCCGTTCTGTACTCACTGCTTCCGTTTTTCTTCCTCTCTATCCGTCCAGCATCTGTCGACTGAGGTTCCATCCGCTCAAAAAGTTTTGAGATGCTCAAAAATTTTTGAGTGGAAAATGTATCCAACGCGTCTGTTCTGCATCTGCTACGCATACGGGGAACATCCGTTCTGCATCCGTCAGCATCTGTTACATATCCGCTACATCCAGTAGGAATCCGAAGTGCATCCGCGCAACTCGCATCCGCTCCAGCGGAAAGTGGACACAGGGAGGAAGCGAAATGGATGCAGAATGGATGCGCAGTATTAGTAGCATGGACGGAGAAAGGATGAAAGCGGATGCAGCTCACAAACAAAGCATTTAAAATGGAAAAAATGTTCGCAGAGGGGACCTATCTTGGATATTAAGGATGTATAGAGGATGCCTAGAAGATGCAAAAGGACACAAAGTGGAAAACCTATATTGCCTATAAAAAGGGGGAGCAACTCACCCGGATCTCACTTTCAGACCAGCAGCTCTGCTGTGCAGACCTCTGCAGCCTTCATCTGGCTCTTGTTCTTCCACAGCATCCAGTCATGTCCACCATAGATCGTAACACACTGCTTTTGGTAGCCACCATCATTCTGCAACAGTGCGAAGCCATCTACAGGTTCTTTCAACTGTTCTATGGGAAGAAAAGGAGGAGGCCAAGAAGCACCTGGGTCTGAAGATGGATCAAAAGAATAGCAGAATACGGACTGTACAACAAGCTGATGGTGGAGCTGAGGAACTAAGACCCTCGTGCATTCCAGAAATTTATGAGGATGCCTCAAGCCATGTTTAACGAAGTGGTGGAGTGGCTGACACCCAGGTTGACCAAGCAGAGCACCAACTTCCAGCCCAGCCTGGACCCTGGGCTCAAGGTGGCACTGACTCTGCACCACCTGGCCTCAGGGACCATGTACAGGAGCATGCAGTATGGCTGGAGGGTGCCACACAACACCATCAGCATTGTGGTCAGAGAAGTGGTGCAGGCCATAATCAAAGAATACCTGGAGGATCTCCTCCAGTGCCCCTCCACTGAAAAAGGCTGGAAGAAAGTTACAGAGCAGTGGTATCAGAGGTGGAACTTCCCCCACACCGTTGGAGCCATAGATGGCAAGCACGTGGCCTGCAAAGCTACAGCCAAGTCGGGGTCCACTTATTTCAACTACAAGGGCATCTTCAGCATCATCTTCTTCGCCATGGTCGATGCTGACTACAAGTTCATGTACATCGATGCTTCAGGCAATGGGTCAGCTTCAGATGCCCAGGTATACTATGCCAGTGACCTCAAGGAGGGACTGGAATGCAACCTCATCACGGGTTTTCCAGATCCAGACCCCCTGCCCAACGACACGCAAGATGTGCCCTTCTTCATCATGGGTGATGATGCCTTCTCCCTCTGAACCTACCTCATGAAGCCCTACACTTCCAGATACCTCACCGGTGAAGAGAGGATCTTCAAATACAGGCTGTCCAGGGCAAAGTGGATGGTGGAGAAGGCCTTTGGCATCCTGGCCAACAGGTTCCAGGTACTTCTCACCACCATGCAGCATCGCCCAGAGACCGTGAGGAGAATCATGGAAGCTTGCTGCATCCTGCACAATCTCATGCACGCCCGCTACCCAGTCTTGCAGAACAGGTTTGTGGACCTCCAAGGCAATGGGGACATGGACCCTGGGAAATGGAGGCAAGGGTGAAACCTGATAGACACTGAGGATATGCAAGGCCCAAACAGAGCCTCACATGAACGGAAGAAGCAGCGCAACCTCCTGAAACACTGGTGCAACTCTCCAGCTGGAGCAGTGGAGTGGCAAAACAGGGTGGTAGATGATTAATAGATGCTTCCTTCAGCCTGTCTCATCACACTGATGAGATTGGGCCATATATGTTGAATGGCCCTACAATGAACAGGACATTTAATAAAGAGTTGTGTTTATGTTGAAATGTGTGGATCAATGCTTACATTGTTATTGATAATAAAGGGCCACAGGTGTGGCACCTGGGAGGGTGGACCATACAGTCCCACGATGATTGCACTGGAGGTTTATCTATCCCACAGCTATTACCCATCCCAAAGGTATCCCTGCCCATCCCACTGCTATCTTAACCCATCCCACAAGCATTGAAAGGCTTAAACCATTTCTAAAAGTTTCTACCAAGACTTTATTGAAAAAAATAAATGAAGCAAGTGTGTGAAGCAAAGATAATATTTATTAATAACAAACTGTAAAAGAAAAATGACCCAAGTCAAGTGTCCAAAGCAAAAATAAAGTCAACAGGTAGCCACCCAGTCTCTGGCACTCCTCTTGGTCACTCAGAGGTGTGCCCAGTCTCAGGGGTGAAGGGTCCAGGTGCTGTGGAGGTGGCTGTTGCTGGAGTGCTGGTCTGAAGCACCACTGGGGTGCCTGGGCCCGAGAGGACAACAGGGGATGGTGTGTTGAGGAAGCTCTCAGACAGCTGGCTCAGATCCGTGATGTTGAGAGCCCCTTCTTCCATGCCATGGGGTGTCAGCCCCAGTACCGACGACAGATGTACTGAGGCCGGGCTTGGCTGTGGGGTGGAGGAAGGAGAAGTGTAGTGGGGCTGTCTGGTCTGCAGCTGGTTGAGGACTGGCATGGGTAGCATCTGTGGCATGGGTGGCATCAGTTGTGTTGGTGGCATCAGTGGCGTGGGTGGCATCAGTGGCATCAGTGGAACCGGTGGCAATGGTGGCATCAGATCAACCTGTGCCTGGACTGGAAAGGGCTGCTGCCTTTGCTTCTGGACCTCCTGGTAGCCGTAGCCTTGGTAGGTGAGGGCCTGTGGAAAGCCTTGGAAGGGCAGTGACATCACCTGGGGTGGAGGAGCAGACCTGAACTGGGTGGGAGCAGGTTCATCTGAGTCTGGAGGGTTGTGAAGCAGATCGGTGATCCTGTCCTTCACCACCTGGTACTGGGGTTCTGCCATGTCCATGAGGGTCTGGTTCACATAGGTGAGGAAGGGCTTTCAGTTGGAGGATGAGGAGTCGGTGTGGACCAGCTGAGAGAGGAGATCTACGCTGCTCCTGATGGTGTCTCTTATCTCCAGCAGGACAGTGTGGCTCTGCCCCTCCTGTCTGGCTTTCTGCCTTTCTGTGGAGGTGGAGCTGGGGGTGAATGCGGGTTGAACTATGGTGGAACTGCCGTCTCCTTTCTCCCCCTGTGCCAAGGGGTCCTCCACGTGCTCTGCCATGGGTACTACAGCTGTTGGGGGGGTCTGCGTTGTGGCACGCTCCACAGATACCTGCCTGGAGACAGGAGCTGACTCTCAGCCAGAAGAGGACTGGCTCTCAGCAGGCTGCCTGAGACATAGGGTTGTGAGAGGGGCTACCCCTTGGTGGCAGATCTCACCCTCCATGAAGCTGTACTTGGCCATGACGTAGGTCTTTCTGTCCGTCAGCTTGACCGCGGCCTGGCCAGATTTCTTGAGGTGCAGCTTCCCGTTCCAGGTGTCCATGTGCTTCCACCAGCCGAGGAGCATCTCCGAAGTTTAGCCCAGGCTCTCCGCCTTCTCTCTCCAAGCAGCCTGCTTCCTTTTGGTGTCGCGATAGAGCCTGTGTCCCTTCCGCCATAGATACTCATTCTCTCTCAGCCACTCCAGCACGTCATCCTCGTGTTCCTCTTCTGTGGTGTATTGCCTCCTCTCCCGTTCTCGTGTCTGCCTCTTCCTCCCTTTGGCAGGACCACATGGACCCTCATCAGAGGGGCTTCCAGGCTGTAGGGTCTGCTCCTCCACACCAGCACCAGCAGCAGCAGCACCAGCAGGAGCAGCAGCACCAGCAGCACCAGCAACACCAGCAGCACCAGCAGCACCAGCAGCACCAGTAGGACTAGGATCAGCAGCAGCAGAGTAAGCACCAGCAGCACCAGCAGCACCAGCAGGACCAGGAGCACCAGCAGGACCAGGAGCATGATCAGGACCAGGAGCACCAGAAGGACCAGGAGCAGAGCCAATAGAGTAAGCACCAGCAGAAACACCAGCGCCAGGAGAAGCACCAGCAGAGTAAGCACAAGGAGAAGCACCAGCTCCAGGAGCATTGCCAGCAGAGTAAGCACCAGCAGAAGCACCACCACCAGAAACAGCATCAGCAGAGTAAGCATCAGCAGAAGCACCACCACCATAAGCAGCAGCAGCAGCTCCTCCAGAAGCAGAAGCAGCAGAAGCCCCAGCCCCAGATGAGCGAGCCCAGGCTGCAGAAGCCCCAGCAGAAGCAGAGTGAGGGCCAGGGGGTCAGAGGGTGGCCCTGTCCCTCTTGCCAGGGCTGGCAGCAGATGGTTGAGTCTTACGCTTCTTCCCCATGGTTGTGGGGTTGCTGGCTGGCAGGCAGGCTGGCAGGCAGGCAGGCAGGCAGGCAGGCGATGTGTCTGGAAGCAGGTCTTTCCTCTGAATGTTGACCTGCTTGGGAGCTGCTTCCCTTTATATCCACGGGGCTGATGCAATGCATCCTCCCCGAATGCGCAGTGAACACTAGGCATCCGCTAGGCATCTGCTAGGCATCTGCTAGGCTTCCGCTCTGCATCCACTTCATCTACTCGGCATCAGCTGTGCATCCGCTTCATCTGCTTGGCGTCCACTCTGCATCCGCTCTTTCCGTTCCGCATCCACTTTCCTGTGGTCCCCGGAAGCCTTGTGGATCTGCCATCCGCTCCCATCCGCTTCCATCCGCTAGGCTTCTGTGGAGCATCCACTTTCCATCCGCCCTACATCCTTCTCCCGTCCATTCCTTTCCGTATTGTCCGCTCTGGTTATGCAAATTTTTACCCCTTTTGAGAGCGGATAACAACGGATGGAACATTTTTCTCGTCCGCTGTGTCCTTTTTACAAACGTTTTGCATCCGTCGGCCAGTGTGACAGGGCCTTTAGATAAAAAGACATGGTAAAGAAATAGACTAGTAAGCTTAACAATAAAAGTAAAGACTGATAAAGAATACAATATAAAATATATAACCATTAGATGAGTGTATAAGATTAAATCATAATGAAAATTCGAATATCTCGTATAAAATGATGGAAAAATAGTCAAATGAATGTTTAATAATTGATATTATATAAGCACAAGTTAGATCAATAAAGTGAGAATTTATATAACTTGTGAGTAATGGTAAAAAAAGGATAGCACAAAAGATTGTAATCAACTGACACACTGTATGTATATAATTGAAAGATGGTTTTATGCTTTTATATTTTGTTCATATGTTTGTAGTAAAAAA